>CM055897.1:82948335-83565335 GCA_029582155.1 Panopea generosa | reverse complement strand
CTTATATTGCAGATTATTGGGTACAGTCTGTCATTTCCCATTTTCAAACATTCACTAGGTTAATCTAAAGGCGAAATATCTCAACGTTTAATATGTTTAAACGCAATGAATTGTTCTCTGACGCCAAAGTAGGGACTATTGTTGATTACTTATAATTGATTATGGTAGTAAGAGAAATGTCTGTTGAGAACTTGTTGCTAAATGTCCATCTCAGCAGATTTTATGGTACATCAATACTGACTTGTCCATTTAACTAGAAATATCTATCAATTATAATCAAAAAACTAAAGTATAAACATCTTTATGGTGAACCTACCTAAACCTGTATAAATAAATAAAAAGATGTTTTCTTCAATGGTATTTCCCAATGTATTTTGATTAAAATGTACATGTCGTATCTACCAATGGCAGCTTTACAATATTGACAATCACGATGTAGGCAGACGAGACATAACGCGACGTGTGTATCTACAATTTTAGGGCAGACGAGGCATAACGCTACGTGCGTATCTACAATCTAAGGACATACGAAGAATAACGCCATGGGTGTATCTACAATCTAAGGACAGACGGGACATAACGCCACGTATGTATCTGCAATCTAAGGGCAGTGAAGGCATAACGCCACGTGTGTATCTACAATCTAAGGGCGGACGAGACATAACGCCAAGTGTGTATCTGCAATCTAAGAACATACGAAGAATAACGCCATGGGTGTATCTACAATCTAAGGGCGGACGAGACATAACGCCACGTATGTATCTGCAATCTAAGGACATACGAATAATAACGCCATGGGTGTATCTACAATCTAAGGACAGACGGGACATAACGCCACGTATGTATCTACAATCTAAGGACATACGAAGAATAACGCCATGGGTGTATCTACAATCTAAGGACAGACGGGACATAGCGCCACGTATGTATCTGCAATCTAAGGGCAGTGAAGGCATAACACCACGTGTGTATCTACAATCTAAGGGCGGACGAGACATAACGCCAAGTGTGTATCTACAATCTAAGGACAGACGAGGTATAACGCCACGTGTCTATCTACTATCTAAGGGCGGACGAGACATAAGCCAAATGTGTATCTTCAATCTAAGGGCAGACCAGGCATAACGCCAAATGTGTATCTACAATTTAAGGACAGACGAGGCATAACGCCACGTGTCTATCTACAATCTAAAGGCTGACAAGATATATCGCCACGTGTGTATCTACAATCTTAGGGCAGACGAGACATAACGCCACGTGCGTATCTACAATCTAAGGACATACGAAGAATAACGCCATGGGTGTATCTACAATCTAAGGACAGACGGGACATAACGCCACGTATGTATCTGCAATCTAAGGGCAGTGAAGGCATTACGCCACGTGTGTATCTACAATCTAAGGGCGGACGAGACATAACGCCAAGTGTGTATCTACAATCTAAGGACAGACGAGGTATAACGCCACGTGTCTATCTACTATCTAAGGGCGGACGAGACATAACGCCAAATGTGTATCTACAATCTAAGGGCAGACCAGGCATAAAGCCAAATGTGTATCTACAATCTAAGGACAGACAAGGCATAACGCCACGTGTCTATCTACAATCTAAAGGCTGAAAAGACATATCGCCACGTGTGTATCTACAATCCAAGGGCAGACGAGGCATAACGCCACGTGTGTATCTACAATCTAAGGGCAGAGGAGACATAACACCACGTGTGTATTTACAATCTAAAGGCAGACGCGGCATAACGCCACGTGTGTATCAACAATCTCAGGGCAGACGAGACATAACGCCATGTGTGTATCCAAAATCTCAGGGCAGACGAGACATAACGCCACGTGTGTATCTACAATCTAAGGGCAGACGAGGCAAAACGCCACATGTGTTTCTACAATCTAATGGCGGACGAGACATAACTACACGTGTGTATCAACAATCTAAGGGCAGACGAGGCATAACGCCACATGTGTATCTACAATCTAAGAACAGAGGAGGCATAACACCACGTATGTATCTACAATCTAAGGGCAGACGAGGCATAACGCCACGTGTGTATCTACAATCTAAGGGCGGACGAGACATAACACCACGTGTGTATATACAATCTAAGGGCAGACGAGGCATAACGCCACGTGTGTATCTACAATCTAAGGGCGGACAAGGCATTACACCACGTGTGTATCTACAACCTAAGGGCAGACGAGGCATAACGCCACGTGTGTATCTACAATCTAAGGGCAGTGAAGGCATAACGCCACGTGTGTATCTACAATTTAAGGGCGGACGAGGCATAACACCACGTGTATATATACAATCTAAGGGCAGACGAGTCAAAACGCCACGTGTGTATCTACAATCTAAGGGCGGACGAGACATAACACCACGTGTGTATCTACAATCTAAGGACAGTCGAGGCATAACGCCACGTGTGTATCTACAATCTAAGGGCGGACGAAACATAACACCACGTGTGTATATACAATCTAAGGGCAGACGAGGCATAACACCACGTGTGTATCTACAATCTAAGAGCGGACGAGACATAACACTACGAGTGCATATAAAATCTAAGGGCAGACGAGGCATAACGCCACGTGTGTATCTACAATATAAAGGCGGACTAAACATAACACCACGTGTGTATCTTCAACCTAAGGACAGATGAGGCATAACACCACGTGTACATCTACAATCTAAGGGCAGACGAGTCATAACGCCACATGTGTATCTACAATCTAAGGGCAGACGAGTCATAACGCCACGTGTGTATCTACAATCTAAGGGCAGACTAGTCATAACGCCACGAGTGTATCATCAATTTAAAGGCATATGAGGCAAAACGCCACGCGTGTATCTACAATCTAAGGGCAGACGAGTCATAACGTCACATGTGTATCTACAATCGAAGGGCAGACGAGGCATAACGCCACGTGTGTATATACAATCTAAGGGCAAACGAGGCATAACGCCACGTGTGTATCTTCAATCTAAGGGCAAATGAAGCATAACGCCACGTGTGTATCTACAATCTAAGGGCAGACGTTTCATAACGCCACATGTGTATCTACAATCTAAAGGCAGACGAAGCATAACACCACGTGTGTATATACAATCTAAGGGAAGACGAGGCATAACGCCACGTGTGTATATACAATCTAAGGGAAGACGAGGCATAATGCCACGTGTGTATCTTCAATATAAAGGCAGATGAGGCATAACGCCACGTGTGTATATACAATCTAAGGGCAGACGAGGCATAACGCCACGTGTGTATCTTCAATATAAGGGCAAATGAGGCATAACGCCACATGTGTATCTACAATCTAAGGGCAGACGATACATAACGCCACATGTGTATCTACAATCTAAGGGCAGACGATGCATAACGCCACATGTGTATCTACAATCTAAGGGCAGACGAGGCATAACGCCACGTGTGTATCTACAATCTAAAGGCAGACGAAGCATAACACCACGTGTGTATATACAATCTAAGGGCAGACGAGGCATAACACCACGTGTGTATATACAATCTAAGGGCAGACGAGGCATAACGCCACGTGTGTATCTTCAATATAAAGGCAGATGAGGCATAACGCCACGTGTGTATCTACAATCTAAGGGCAGATGAGACATAACGCCACGTGTGTATCTACAATCTAAGGGCAGATGAGGCATTACGCCACGTGTGTATCTACAATCTAAGGGCAGACGATGCATAACGCCACGTGTGTATCTACAATCTAAGGGCAGACGATGCATAACGCCACATGTGTATCTACAATCTAAGGGCAGATGAGGCATAACGCCACGTGTGTATCTATAATCTAAGGGCAGACGATGCATAACGCCACATGTGTATCTACAATCTAAGAGCAGACGAGGCATAACGCCACGTGTGTATCTACAATCGAAGGACAGACAAGGCATAACACCACGTACGTTTCGACAATCGTACGTTTCGACAATCGAAGGGCAGACGAGGCATGATGCCACATGTGTATCTACAATCTAAGGGCAGATGAGGCTTAACAATACGTGTGTATCTACAATCTGAAGGCAGACGATGCATAACGCCACGTGTATATCTAAAATCATAGGGAAGACGAGACATAACGCCGCGTGTGTATCTACAATCTAAGAGCAGACGAGGCATAACGCAACGTGTGTATCTACAATCTAAGGACAGACGAGGCATAACACCACGTACGTTTCGACAATCGAAGGGCAGACGAGGCATGATGCCACATGTGTATCTACAATCTAAGGGCAGATGAGGCTTAACAATACGTGTGTATCTACAATCTGAAGGCAGACGATGCATAACGCCACGTGTATATCTACAATCATAGGGAAGACGAGACATAACGCCACGTGCATATCTACAATCTAAGGGCAGACGAGTCATATCGCCACATGTGTATCTACAATCTAAGGGCAGACGAGGCATAGCGCCACGTGTGTATCTTCAATCTAAGGGCAGATGAGGCATAACGCCACGTGTGTATCTACAATCTAAGGGCAGACGAGTCATAACGCCACATGTGTATCTACAATCTAAGGGCAGACGAGGCATAACGCCACATGTGTATCTTCAATCTAAGGGCAGATGAGGCATAACGCCACGTGTGTATCTACAATCTAAGGGCAGACGATGCATAACGTAACATGGGTATCTACAATCTAAAGGCAGACGGCGCATAACGCCACGTGTGTATCTACAATCTAAGGTGAGACTAGGCATAACGCCTGGCGTGTATCTACAACCTTAGGGTATACGAGGCATAACGCCACGTGTTTATCAACAATCTAAGGGCAGACGATGCATAACGCTACGTACTACATTTGTGTGTGGCATCTTTTAGCAGCAACATTTTGTGCAATTATAGTCTGTCTTACTAGTTTGTTGGAGTACACTTTAGCCCTAGAATGTTTTTAAATGTCCGAGAATTAAACATGCAAGGAAAATGTTTATTTTATTTATCAATTCTATTATACATGCTACATTTAGCAGTTGGGGATTTGGTAATAAGAACATACTTACTGGAACTGGAAGTGGGAAAGAACATAAAGTTGACTCTTCAACAAATGTTATCGTGTTTTAATACTTATATTTCATTGACACAGTTATTATGAGGGAAATATTTTTTCATATGACGCAAACAGGATCATAAACCTATAAAAGAGCCAATCCTCAGGCCAATAACTGAACCAATATGAAATCACATAATTATCTACGTCATAATACTGTGTGGGAAAACTATTATTAACCGTCATATTAATGAAATACAATGTGAGGTGAATACTTCCTGCATACTATGAAGTAATCAACTTTTTTATTTTTAGTTTTATTATAGATAACCTATTAAGTACTTCATATTTATAGGTCATCAGTTACTATATAAAAAAGTAACTATACCAATATAGTAACTATACCAATTTAGGAAAGCTTTAACAATATCTTGTGTTACTGTTACGTTGTATCTGATTAAATTTGTCCAGCTATTACATTACATTTAGTTACTTTATTAAAGATTGTTATGTTGGTGGTTTTATCTTGTTAATCAGTTTCCTTCAGAGATTTTAAATTACAATTTAATTAAAATACCAAAACTTAAACACTAAAATAGGTATAGGTGACGGCTGCGGCTATATACTAGTATATATAACGAGTGCGGCTATATACAGGTTAAGGTGGCGGCTGCGGCTATATACAGGTATAGGTGACGGCTGTGGCTGTATATAAGTATAGATAACGAGTGCGGCTATATACAGGTATAGGTGACAGCTGCGGCTATATACAGGTTTAGGTGACGGCTGTGGCTGTATACAAGTATAGATAACGAGTGCGGCTATATACAGGTAAAGGTGGCGACTGCCGCTATATACAGGTATAGGCGACGGCTGTGGCTGTATACAAGTATAGATAACGAGTGCGGCTATATACAGGTATAGGTGGAGGCTGCGGCTACTTACAGGTATAGGTGACGGTTTTGGCTGTATACAAGTATATATAACGAGTGCGGCTATATACAGGTATAGGTGGCGGCTGCGGCTATATACAGGTATAGGTGGCGGCTGCGGCTATATACAAGTATAGATAACGAGTGCAGCTATAAACAGGTATAGGTTGCGGCTGCGGCTATTTACAGGTATAGGTGACGGCTGTGGCTGTATACAAGTATAGATAACGGGTGCGGCTATATACAGGTATAGGTGGCGGCTGCGGCTATATACAGGTATAGGTGACGGCTGCGGCTATATACAGTTATAGATGACGACTGCGGCTATATACAGGTTTATGTGATTGATGCAGCTATATACAGGTTTATGTGACGACTGCAGGTATATACAGGTACAAATGACGACTGCGTCTATATATAGGTAAAGATGACGGCTGCGTCTAAATACAGTTATAGGTTACGTATGCAGCTATATATATGTAAAGGCTACGAATGTTGCTATATACATGTATAGGTGAAAACTGCGGCTGTATACAGGTATATGTGACAGCTGCTGCTATATAATGTAGAGGTTACGACTGCGGCTATGTACAGGGTAAGATGACGACTACGGCTATATACAGGTATAGATGATTGATGCAGCTTTATACAGGTTAAGGTGACGGCTGTGGCTATATACAGGTGTATATGACGACTGTGGCTATATACAGGTATAGATGATTGATGCAGCTTTATACAGGTAAAGTTGAATGCTGCGGCTATATACAGGTATAGGTGACAACTGCGGCTGCATACTAATACTAAAATACACCATTTGTGAATTATTAATTTTATGCGTGTTATGCAAGTCTAAATTAGTCTATATTATTAATAGAATATTATTGATAGAATAAAATGAGAACGTATTGTTTTTGAAAGAAATAAGATGCTACTACTCCAGAAGTTGGAAAATTGTAGAAAATATATGTTGAAAGTTATTTGTTAACTTGTCTTTGTTAAATTATAAAGTATATTCGGTTGAACCTATTTATAATTGATATCAGTAACTGTCACTGTAAGATTATCTTTGATTAGGTAAAAGAACGGGGCGGCAGTGGTGTCCAAACTGTCACGAACTAGCGACCATTGGTTGGTATAATATAAAAGTTGACAATATTAAGGGCCATCGTAGCATTTGTTATATTTTAGAGAGACACAGTACGCATATTGCAATAGATACAGACGGTAATCTATGTATTAAAATGTTGGTTTTTACTTGACAACCGATGTTGTCATTTCTTTTATGTATTTATTATACTTGCCATATTCTTATACCATATATTCATAGTGTTGATAATGTATTGATGTGATATCGGCGTATTATGCTTACCATATGCTTATTCCATATATTGATAGTGTTGATAATGTACTGATGTGATATCGGCGTATTATACTTACCATATGCTTATTCCATATATTGAAAGTGTTGATAATGTACTGATGTGATATCGGCGTATTATGCTTACCATATGGTTATTCCATATATTGATAGTGTTGATAATGTACTGATATGGTATCGGCGTATTATACTTAACATATGCTTATTCCTTATATTGATAGTGTTGATAATGTACTGATGTGATATTGGCGTATTATGCTTACCATATGCCTTTTCCATCTATTGATAGTGTTGATAATGTACTGATATGATATCGGCGTATTATACTTACAATATGCTTATTCCATATATTAATAGTGTTGATAATGTACTGATATGATATCGGCGTATTATACTTAACATATGCTTATTCCTTATATTGATAGTGTTGATAATGTACTGATATGATATCGGCGTATTATGCTTACAATATGCTTATTCCATATATTGGTGGTGTTGATAATGTACTGATGTGATATCGGCGTATTATACTTTCCATATGCTTATTCAATATATTGCTAGTGTTGATAATGTACAGATGTGATATCGGCGTATTATGCTTACCATATTCTTATTCCATATAGTAATAGTGTTGATAATGTACTGATATGATATCGGTGTATTATACTTATCATATGCTTATTCAATATATTGATAGTGTTGATAATGTACTGATGTGATATCGGCGTATTATGCTTACCATATGCTTATTCAATATATTGATAGTGTTGATAATGTACTGATGTGATATCGGCGTATTATGCTTACCATATGCTTATTCAATATATTGATAGAGTTTATAATGTACTGATATGATATCGGCGTATTATACTTACTATATGCTTATTCCATGTATTGATAGTGTTGATAATGTACTGATATAATATCGGCGTATTATGCTTACCATATGCTTATTCAATATATTGATAGTGTTGATAATGTACTGATGTGATATCGGCGTATTATACTTACCATATGCTTATTCCATATATTGATAGTGTTGATAATGTACTGATATGATATCGGCGTATTATACTTACTATATGCTTATTCCATATAGTGATACTGTTGATAATGTACTGATGTAATATCGGCGTATTATGCTTACCATATGCTTATTCCATATATTGATAGTGTTGATAATGTACTGATGTGATTTCGGCGTATTATACTTACTATATGCTTATTTCATGTATTGATAGTGTTGATAATGGACTGATGTAATATCGGTGTATTATGCTTACCATATGCTTATTCAATATATTGATATTGTTGATAATGTACTGATGTGATATCGGCGTATTATGCTTACCATATGCTTATTCCATATATTGATAGTGTTGATAATGGACTGATGTGATATCGGCGTATTATACTTATTATATGCTTATTCGATATATTGATAGTGTTGATAATGTACTGATGTGATATCGGCGTATTATACTTACCATATGCTTATTCCATGTATTGATAGTGTTGATAATGTATTGATGTGATATCGGCGTATTATACTTACTATATGCTTATTCCATGTATTGATAGTGTTGATAATGTACTGATGTAATATCGCGTATTATGCTTACCATATGCTTATTCAATATATTGATAGTGTTGATAATGTACTGATGTGATATCGTCGTATTATGCTTACCATATGCTTATTCAATATATTGATAGTGTTGATAATGTACTGATGTGATATCGGCGTATTATACTTACCATATGCTTATTCCATGTATTGATAGTGTTGATAATGTACTGATGTGATATCGTCGTATTATACTTAACATATGCTTATTCCATGTATTGATAGTGTTAATAATGTACTGATGTAATTTCGCATATTATGCTTACCATATGCTTATTCAATATATTGATAGTGTTGATAATGTACTGATGTGATATCGGCGTATTATACTTACCATATGCTTATTCCATATATTGATAGTGTTGATAATGTACTGATTTGATATCGGCGTATTATACTTACCATATGCTTATTCCATATATTGATAGTGTTGATAATGTACTGATTTGATATCGGCGTATTATACTTACCATATGGTAATTCCATATATTGATAGTGTTGATAGTGTACTGATGTGATATCGGCGTATTATGCTTACCATATGCTTATTCAATATATTGATAGTGTTGATAATGTACTGATGTGATATCGGCGTATTATGTTTACCATATGCTTATTCAATATATTGATAGTGTTGATAATGTACTGATGTGATATCGGCGTATTATGCTTACCATATGGTTATTCAATATAGTGATAGTGTTGATAATGTACTGATGTAATATCGGCGTATTATGCTTACCATATGCTTATTCAATATATTGATAGTGTTGATAATGTACTGATGTGATATCGGCGTATTATGTTTACCATATGGTTATTCCATATAGTGATAGTGTTGATAATGTACTGATGTGATATCGTCGTATTATGCTTACCATATGCTTATTCAATATATTGATAGTGTTGATAATGTACTGATGTGATATCGGCGTATTATACTTACTATATGCTTATTCCATGTATTGATAGTGTTGATAATGTACTGATGTAATATCGGCGTACTATGTTTACCATATGGTTATTCCATATAGTGATAGTGTTGATAATGTACTGATGTGATATCGTCGTATTATGCTTACAATATGCTTATTCCATGTATTGATAGTTTTGATAATGTACTGATGTGATATCGGCGTATTATACTTACCATATGGTAATTCCATATATTGATAGTGTTGATAATGTACTGATGTGATATCGGCGTATTATGCTTACCATATGCTTATTCAATATATTGATAGTGTTGATAATGTACTGATGTGATATCGGCGTATTATGCTTACCATATGCTTATTCAATATATTGATAGTGTTGATAATGTACTGATGTGATATCGGCGTATTATGCTTACCATATGCTTATTCCATATAGTGATAGTGTTGATAATGTACTGATGTGATATCGGCGTATTATGCTTACCATATGCTTATTCCGTGTATTGATAGTGTTGATAATGTACTGATGTGATATCGGCGTATTATACTTACCATATGCTTATTCCATGTATTGATAGTGTTGATAATGTACTGATATGATATCGGCGTATTATACTTACTATATGCTTATTCCATGTATTGATAGTGTTGATAGTGTACTGATGTGATATCGGTGTATTATGCTTACCATATGCTTATTCCATATAGTGATAGTGTTGATAATGTACTGATGTGATATCGGCGTATTATACTTACTATATGCTTATTCCATGTATTGATAGTGTTGATAATGTACTGATGTGATATCGGCATATTATGCTTACCATATGCTTATTCCATGTATTGATAGTGTTGATAATATTCTGATGTGATATCGGCATATTATACTTACTATATGCTTATTCCATGTATTGATAGTGTTATGATATAGGAGTATTATACTTACCATATGCTTATTCCATGTAGTGATAGTGTTTGTAATGTAATGATGTGATAGCGGTCTTATTTGAATGCTATATATCCTGTTGCACATGTATATATAGTTTTGAAGCGTCAAATTGGCATGTGTCCTCTTAATCATCGTGCAGAATTACGTTACAAACTTAACCATCATGCAGCATTAAATTACACATTTAACCATCATGAGAATTGCATAACGCACTTAACCATCATGCATAATTACATTACACACTTAACTAATATGCAGAATAACATTACATCATGCAGAATTACATTACACACTTAACCATTATGAAGAATTGTATTACACACTTAACAATTATGTATAATTACATTACACACTTAATCATCATGCATAATTACATTACACACTTAACCATTATGAAGAATTGTATTACACACATAACAATTATGTATAATTACATTACACTCTTAATCATCATGCAGAATTACATTACACACTTAACCATCTTGCAGAATTACATCACACACCTAACCATCATGCATATTTAACCAGCATTCATAATTAAGTTACACACTTAACCATTTTGCAGACTGACATTACACACTTAATTGTTATGCAGAATAACATTACACATTTAACCAAAATGCAGCATTAAATTACACACTTAACCATCATGCATAATTACATTACACACTTAACTATTATGCAGACTTACATTACACACTTAACTATTATGCAGAATTACATTACACACTTAACCATTATGCAGAATTATATTACACATTTAACCATCATGCGGCATTAAATTACACACTTAACCATCATTCAGAATTACATTACACATTTAACCATCATGCAGAATTACATTTCACACTTAACCATCATTCAGAATTACATTACATATTTAACCATCATGCAGAATTACATTACACATTTAACCATCATGCAGAATTACATTACACATTTAACCATCATGCAGAATTACATTACACACTTAACCATCATGCAGAATTACATTACACATTTAACCATCATGCATAATTACATTACACATTTAACCATCATGCAGAATTACATTACACACTTAACCATCATGCAGAATTACATTACACACTTAACCATCTTGCAGAATTACATAACACACTTTACCATCATGCAGAATTACAATACACAGTTAACAGAAGGACCATCAAACACAATGTCATATTGTATTATATCAGTATATTTGATTTATATTGATAAATGTCCGTTTTGTGATTGACTGCCTTCATATTTCATGTCAGAATCATGTGGCTGTACTACCACTTATATTGATTATGGTCGGCATCCATGTCTATATTGTTTAAAATTGATTAATTTTGATAAACAGTGCTACACATATAAAATGCATCTATGCGTATAAGCTAACAGACTAATTATAAAATACGATATTGTCTATTATCTGAAAACCCCAATCTGTTGTTTAGTTGGTGAAGGGTATCTCATTTCAACTAATGCCTTAAACCTACGGACGCGTTGGATACTTATCCGTGTCCCTGTGTTTAGTCGCTGTGTCTAGTCTCTGTGTCTAGTCGCTGTGTCTAGTATATGTGTGAAGTTGCTTTCTCTAGTATATGGGTATATTCGCTGTGTCTAATATCTTTGCCTAGTTTAGTCGCTGTGTCTAGTCTCTGTGTCTAGTGTATGAGTTAAGTATATGTGTATAGTCGATATGTCAAGTCTCTGTGTCTAGTTTAGTCGCTGTCTAGTCTCTGTGTCTAATGTATGTATCTAGTACTTGTGTCTTGTCTCTGTGTCTAGTCTCTGTGTCTAGTATCTAGTTGCTGTGTCTAGTCGCTGTGCCTAGTAGCTGTGTCTAGTATATGTGTCTAGTCGCTGTGAGTAGTCGTTACCCTTAATTAATACTACCTTGCATCTTTGGCTTCTGATATGTGTATAGTTTCACTAGTTTCTTTATATATATATTTGCCTGACTAGTTTTTATGTTTTGCAATACATGTGAGTACCGCCGTATTGGTAAGAGAGTCTGGCGGAGATTATTGGTAAGAGAGTCTGGCGGAGATTATTGGTAAGAGAGTCTGGCGGAGATACTTTCATTAACACCGTTTCGTCTGACTTTGTGAGAATAAGGGAAGATAGAGGTTTAGCACACCCCTGTACCATGTTTAAGCTACCCAGTGCCGTCATTTGCTAATAACTAATCAGCGTCCCCTGTTGTCGTTTTTTCTCTATACGTGTATTGTAAATTATTCTGCATATTTAGTGTCCATGCTGATATGGCGGCCGTGTCATTTTAATGCTACTTCTCTTGTTTATATGACTGTTTTCTTTTGGGTCTCCGTACATATTCATTTATTTCAGTCTTTTTAGATATGATTTGCATTGTAAATGGAGTTAGAGGGTCTAAAATCTTATTCCTGTTTACGGTCTATTACCTTTTTGCTGTAAATACGCCTCAAAATTCGCGACAGCATTCATTATAGAACAAACACAGAATCGATGGCTTTCCAAATTATATAAAAAAAACAAAGTACTTCACCATTTCTCAGAATTGATAATTCGTCTGTGCTACACTATTGCCAGTGAATTTTAAGTTCGGCTGAGCAGCTTATATTCACTTAAACCTTTTGCATGCTTAATTTATCTTAAAATGTATTTACATATTGTATGATAACTGCAAAAGAAAACTTAATAAGAATCGTTTCGCTTCACACATTACAAAATGGTAGCCCCAAATACTATGACATAGGTCGACCGATTCAATTCACATAAAGCGTAGAATATAAATAACCTCCACCATAATACCCGAGGATATTTATTGCAAAATAAATGCAGAAGAACATCACTATGACGACGTGTATCCAACGTTTATATTTGATAACATGCGAATAACAAGATACTTTATAAATATAGTTAGTTTATTTCCCGAGAGCATTTAGCTGTAACATTTTTAAACGAAACCTAACTTTAAATAGTAACACGATTGTACTATATTATTTTTTGGTAAAAAGCTTTTAATCCAAATAAATATTAATGATTCGGAACAAAACAAACGCATTTAAACTAAACATAAGTGTTTGATAATAGCTTCAAATATGTTGAATCCGTACTTTTGGTAATAATGATTCAGGAATTAATTGAAATACCAACCTAAAATTAATTGCTTCGCGTTCACAGACTCCTAAATATGGCTATATGATGTATTATATGACATATATTCTACCTATATTATGGCTATGTTAACAGTCATTAGTGCGGGGCAGATTGCCATGGTTTTATACGCTATCTACGTCATATCATTTTAACGTTTATAATTAACAAACGAAACATTAGTAAGTCATAGCAAGACTTGTCAACCCGGTTATCTTTTGTTTGTGAGTATAATTTTGATTTGTTATACAAATTCAGACATGTTGGTATATATATAGAGAGCATTTCATGACAATTATATGTGATGTGAGTTTAGTAATTTCTGATAGACACTACTGAAGTGTCTGAGAGAAATGGATTAGTAGCGAGCAGTGCCCACTTAATTAAAAACATATTTGTAATGACGCTCAGAATCCACGGTATAGTTTCATTAATTTAATAAAAACTTTCAAGCAGAGATCCTTCCTAACCAAAAATTTACAATTTCCCTATACGGTTGTTTGAAATCAATTACACATTATACCATGACACACAATTACAATTCTTACACATAAGTTCTTATAAGTAGAGAATAATATGCAACATAATTAATATAAACAGCATTTTCGAAAATAAAGTTTAGAAAAATCTCAAGTTAAAATGTTTTGCGGAACTGGGGCAAGCGCCTCAATGGCTATCAAAAATAAGATATGTTGATGACCTTCGACCTTTTGTTTTACACGTTCTTCGTTTTATATACGGAACGGAATTATTACATAGGTTTGAACTGGACAGACAATCACACTCTTACATGATTTCCATTAAAAGTTATGAATTCATTTAATTAAAATGAAACATCCCAATCAGAGGCCACGTCGGTTCTGTTGCCAACGTGCAGTAGAAGACAAACCGTCTGTTTTATTAGCCCATTAATCTATGTAGACTTGAATGCAATCCTACGAGGTCATTGAAACCAGAAATAATGCAATATTAGATTCTAGACAAAAAATATCTAAAGAACAATTGTCAGAAATGTGGCAAACTTTTTGACAAAGGCATACTTAAAAAGGAGGAACTATTTCACTAAGTGACTTATTAGTGTATATATTTGACCAAGCGCTCTATTTATTATTTCGTAATATATATCTTATTGTAGTTCCATGCACATGTCACTATTTACTTACTTACTTAATATATGATTTATTGAAGGTGTGTTTTGTATGAACCAGTCAAAAGTATTCTGCTTGTCTTGTAGAAACATACGTCTCACTACACAGTTATGCCCCTTTTCCCCCTGCGGTAACATGCTTCTTACGCTTTAAAAAGACCTATGTGATTAAGTTTTGAAATATTTGTGATTGATATAACTGTAGATCAGTAGAGGAAAAGTTGGCATAGCATATACTGCAATAAAACATCACTGGTGATTTTTATAGGATTTCAACATGCGCATGTGTTTATGAGCATTTGAGGACTTCGTTTCGTGTCACTGCACCCTCTTTAAAAAAACAAGCTGGTCAACCTACCAGTTTTTGTGCATTTTTATGTAGGTATACATTCATGCTATTCATGCTATGAAATAAAATATATGTGGACTTCTTTTTCTTTTACCATCGAAATTCTAGACTTATTTTATATAGAACAAAAAAACAAAATTCAAGCGGCGGTGAGTCCAGTCGCGTCGAAGATGATTATTGTCGGCACAGACCGAGTGTCAGAACAGTGTGCCTGGATGAGGCATCCTTTGTCGGTACAGTTACAGATGTGATAGGGTTTTGCAAACTCAATTCTACAAGTGTAATTTCAATGCAAATTCATTCATTTAAATTTTAATCACTGAAACTGTGGATAAGGAAATATCATGCCAGAAAACGGCTGATATAATGCCATCAATGTAATCTACGATCGTATACGTTTTAGATCATCTATTTTAAGGTTTCATTTTAATCATGGTAAGGATAATTATTTACGGACTCTAAAAGTAATCTTATATAGAAAGCCTTACTTTAATGTCTTTATATGGTTCGTTTATAATCATATGCTCATTAAGACAAATTGCGGCTGGCAAATATTCTTAATAAATGTTTCAAAATATCAAACAGAACAACGGCATGCAATTAGAACAATATGGACACAGACTACTAAATTTAGTATTTTCAATTGAATTTTATGCACAAATATAGATTTCATTCACTCTTTCCAGAAATTTTAATAAAAAATTAAGTCTTTTTGGTAAATTCATTGCCTCAATAAATCTTAAAAATTATAGATGAAAGTGACATTTACGTATAAGCTTAAAACTTACGTCTTCTTCATTGAGTATAGCAGCGTCTGATATCTCCAAATACGGTAATAATGGTGCTTTGTAACCGCCATTCGTTTCATTCTACCACTGCAGAATATTTGACGTTCTATTCCGGTCTTTTATGGTGTTTTATTAAATTATATGTTCTAAATAAAGACGTTTTGTATACGTTTGGTGCATTTACAAGATATACTACAGTTTTTAGATGAAAACATTACGGGACATGATGCATGTATTTATATCAGTATTAGATTATGGTTTAGGATACTTATTGGTTACTATCCACGGAAGCCGTGTTCACTACAATTTGCTACGGCACGACTTTAAATAACTATGGGGTTTTTTTGTCATGGTAAAATGACGTGTTTTTTTTTTTGACGTTACGTCATACGATGACTGGCGGAAAGTAATATAAGTGATTTTTATCGTTCATTTAAGAGGTGGTTTGAAAAATAGATTAAAATAAACCATTTAACCAATAAATAAACCATTTTCCTGAAATGCGTTACAGCCATAAAACGAATTTTTAATTCGTACTCATTGCTTATTAAAAGTATTGAATTCGCTGGCGAAAATGACATGATACTCGGCACAGCCTCGCAAAAAATATTTTGCCATCTTGTTTTAGAAACAATATCGCTGTGACGTCACGGAAGTGTCTGCATACGATGACAGCATTTTACTCTCTTACTGATAAACCACCAAGTTACGCTGGCGAAATGACATGATGCTCGGCACAGCCTCGCAAAGATATTTTGCCATATTGCTTGAGAAATTCTTTTATAAACGAGAACTCGCCGCTATCAACAAAATCGCTATGACGTCACGTAACAAAATTTATTACAGAATGATCAAAATATTTTTTTGCAAAATAAGTATAATAAGGAAGATGTGAGCATAGAAAAGAGAAAACGGGATTTAGTAAAAATGTGAAATTCAGAAATATTCTGTTAAATTACAGTTAGATGGTTTTAAGTTTATTTCTATCCAAACAAAAAGGCATCATGTTACGGTCAAAGAAAATCCAAGATGGTCGCCGAAAATGATTAATTACCAATTGCTTACTTAATATGTCTGATTATTCAGTGAAAATATACTGAGCGAAAGTAATGATTCCTGAATATCCCATCTTCACGTTGGCAAGATATGACTGGAATTGAGCAAAAGTAATAATGATTCCTGAACATCCCACTTTCACGTCGGCAAGATATGACTGGAACTGAGCGAAAGTTATGAGTCTTAAATATGACATCTTCACGTTGGCAAAATATGACTGGAACTGAGCGAAAGTAATGATTCCTAAATATCCCATCTTCACGTTGACAAGATATGACTAGAACTGAGCGAAAGTAATGATTCCTAAATATCACATCTTCATTTTGGGAAGATATGACTGGAACGGTATCTGGAATCATACAATGTCATGTAAATATGTTTCAGAATGTACAATGCTCGTATGTTTCTGTTCCTGTATGTGAACGTCATGGGTTCGTAAGTCCTATACGCATGCGTGGATATATGTTGTTTGTAAGACAGTACAGCTACGATGTTTCAAAATTGCATATTGGCATCGATGTAGTATAAAGTCAGACTTCGTCTTTATGGATTCTTTTTATAAGAAAATATTTAATATTTATCACGTGTCTTGTCAAGGTAAACACCGACATGACATGTTCAATACTGATTCAAAATTGCATGTACAGTGTCTTTGACTTCGGTTTTGCTTTTCGGTTCAATAAGAAATTGAATATTTGCAGTGATGATATATCAAACAATACATACTATTTTAAACAGAATACAAATGTTCCAAAATACAAGGTTTGACACGGTGTCCAATTCCACAAGGCCATTGTGACTCCCTTGTTTCCTATGCTATTCCGAAGCGCTGTTTTTTGCAATTGCAGATTATATAACAGCGTTTGACAAATTGCGTACATCGCCTGACTGAACATTATTTGCATCTAAATTATCTACACATGATTTATTGGGCCACTCTGGCGACAAATGAGAAGATCAGGAATTTCACCAGGCTCCTTATAACCATGGAATGTGGCCATTACATTGACAGTATTGCTGCATGTAGTTTCTTGTTTTTTCTTATTTTCCTTCGAGTGGGAAACAACTTAGATAAATCATGCTCGAAGTGTACCTGGGCAGAACCAGTATTAAGCATATGCGTCTTGCTTAAGGACACCAGATATAATCGTGGCGAAGGATCGAACCAACGACCCTCCGATCATGGGTTCGGTCCTCTACCACTGGACCACGGGCAGGTAGGTAGTGTAGAGACAGATAAGGATATGTGCAAATGCAACTGGTAATCCATACATACCTATCACAGTTCTTGCACATAAGCATTATGCCAAAATACTTCTCTTGTGATGATTTCCTTCTGATGGGTGTAATTAAGGCTCTAAACCAATAATTGCATAGATGATGTGTTCACGGTGGACAATTTTGTATTAATTATAATTGTGCATCACACACTGTAAGTGTACGGTCAGCTGGTAAAAGGAGGCCTTGCTTCCTTTCGGCTATCAGGATTAACAGGAAATATCTTAGTTGGTCATAGCACCGGCCCGAATCAAGATCTCTTCAAAGCAATACGTGCCAAGTATGACGCTATCACCAAACAGTGTTCCGATATGAGCTTGTCCAATGTTCCGATATGAGCTTGTCCAATGTTCCGATATGACCTTGTCCAATGTTCCGATATGACCTTGTCCAATGTTTCGATATGACCTTGTCCAATGTTCCGACATGACCTTGTTCAATGTTCCGACATCACCTTGTACAATGAGCTACTTCACGAAGAAGGACTAATGAAAAAGAAACCAGCTAAATGAGCTTAAACTACAACTGGTGGGTAACAAACCTGAATATTTTGACATACAAACAAAATATATGATTTTTCATCATTTTGGTAGTCATTTTAATGGCTATTTTCTCTGACAGCACTATGATGCAAGAGTATCACCTCAATATATTTGCACCTAATATTTTTCTGTAAATATTTACAAATAAATTTTCACTAAACCTCTTGTGCACAGTTTACTCCTATATAACTCCTATATATTTACTCCTACCCGTATATAATAAATCTTAAATTAAAAGAAATACATTATTTTATCACCATTACAAGAACAATCTTACTAATATAAAAAAATTATTTAGAAATCACAGTCTTTACTGCGAAGTGCAGTAACATATACACTGGAAAGGTATGTGTCAATTAAGACCGAGGATGTGTTGACAAACAGTCACCGTATACACACGGACGATAACGGTGTTATGGCGAGAACTTTGCGCAGAAGGGTAGTATCGGAGGATAAATTAGTTGTCGTTAATGGGTTTTTTCTGCGACGATGAAAGAAGAGATGTTTAAGGAAATGGCATACGATATTCATTGGAAGCCGAAACTTTATAACGCATTGTATCGTTTATAGTTATCTTACTAATTATCAGACCGGATTGCCACTCAAGTGCTATGCGCCGCCTTTCTGTTTGTCACATATGGACATCAGGTTGAGGCTAAATCTCGATATTGTCGTCTGGTATTTTCAGATATGACGCGGTAGTGTTCATGAAATTAATATCATTATCGACAAGAATCAATGAATTATCTGAACAGCGTAAATTGTTTCATAATTAAAAACATCAAACGCTACCAAAGCGGAAACATGTCGCCCACGAGTTATGACGCAACTGGGATTGTTTTGAAATTAATATTGAGGAAAAAAGACGGAAGTCAGATGAAACAAGAATCTGTAATATCTGATGAAACCCCTTTACAGGCACAGTATGCAAACAAAAAAATAACATAGCAGACTTGATTTTATTGAGTGAATTCATGAGTGTTACTGGTATATGAAATATCCCTAAAATAAGTTTCCTAGTGTCACTGGTATGTGTAATGTCCTTAATGTAAGTTTCCTAGTGTCACTGGTATACGTAATATCCTTAAAGTAATTATCATAGTGTTACTGGTATGTCTAATGTCCTTAAGGTAAGTTTCCTAGTATCACTTGTATGCTTAATGTCCTTAAAGTAAGTTTCCTAGTGTCACTGGTATGCGTAATGTCCTTAAAGTAGGTTTCCAAGTGTCACTGGTATACGTTATGTACTTAAAGTAAGTTTCATAATACCCGTAAAGTAAGTTTCCTAGTGTCACTAGTATGCGTATAATGTCCTAAAAGTAAGTTTCCTAGTGTCACTGGTATGCGTTATGTCCTTAAAGTAAGTTTCCAAGCTTCACTGGTATACGTAATGTACTTAAAGTAAGTTTTATAGTGTCACTGGTATACGTAATATCCTTAAAGTAAGTTTCCTAGTGTCACTGGTATATTCAATACCTTAAAGTAAGTTTCCTAGTGTCACTGATATGTGTAATATCCTTAAAGCAAGTTTCCTAGTGTAACTGGTATGTGTAATTATTATTAAAGTAAGTTTCCTAGTGTAACTGGTATGTATAATATACTTAAAGTAAGTTTCCTGGTGTGACTGGTATATTCAATATCCTTAAAGTAAGTTATCTAGTGTCACTGGTATATGTTATATCCTTTAAGTAAGTTTCCTAATGTCACTGGTATATGTAATATCCTTAAAGTAAGTTTCTTGGTGTTGTTGATATATATATATATATATATATATATATATATATATATATATATATATATATATATATATATATATATATATATATATAATATCCTGAAAGTAAGTTTCCTGGTGTTACTGGTATATTCAATATCCTTAAAGTAAGTTTCCTAGTGTCACCGGTATATGTTATATTCTTTAAGTAAGTTTCTTAGTGTCACTGGTATATTCAATATCCTTAAAGTTAGTTTCCTGGTGTTTCTGATATAAATAAATAAATATATATATATATATATATAATATCCTTATAGTAAGTGTTCTGGTGTTACTGATATGTATATAATATCCTTAAAGTAAGTTTCCTGGTGTTACTGATATATATAATTTATAATATCTTTAAAGTAAGTTTCCTGGTGTTACTGATATATATATAATATCATTAAAGTAAGTTTCCTGGTGTTACTGGTATATTCAATATCCTTAAAATAAGTGTCTAAGTGTTACTGGTATATATAATTTAAAGTTAATTCCCCCCTTTGTTATTGGTATATGTTATATCCTTAAAGTAAGTAATAAAGTTTCCTAGTGTAACTGGTATAATTATGTGATATTCTTTAAATAAGCTCCCTAGTATTACTGGTATATGTAATAATCTTAAAGTTCCCTAGTGTTACTGGTATATGTAATAATCTTAAAGTTTCCTAGTTTTACTGGTATATGTAATAATCTTAAAGTTTCCTAGTACCAGCTTAAGGTCAACTCTATATCCTGGAAACGCTTATTGAGCTCTGAAATATAAGAAAATATAACATAACTGAGTCAAAGTTGGCACGGGTAACTTTACAACACAAGGGTCACATGGAAGCGCACGTGCATTTAATTACTTTTACTTTGTTCTCTGAATGTCTTATTGGTTTATTGGCAAATTAAATAAACTAAATACAATCGACCTTGCTATTTACTTCTTTTGGTTGCATTATATGCTTCCAAGAAAATATACATTTTGAAACGGCAGTATGATATACAAACATTGATTTCATTCATCAAAAGTTTAAATGTAACTTACACATGATTATATTTTCACCTAAATGCCACTGCTTAAAATTGAAAATAAAACTCTAGAAATCTGATGTTAATGTGTCTATGGTAATTGTAATTATACAGAACATAGCCAAATGCCGAACTGGATGTGACTCCACATTGACTTAATTATATAGATGTCAATTATCGATGTTTATACAGCGCACTTGGAAATGTTTCGGTCAACGACTTTCTGGTTGAGACATCTAACAAAATCCTATTACACACATAGTGCCACTCTGATAAATCTGTCATAAAATGACATCTTACGTTCTTACAGTATACCATATGTCCATTTCGTGCTAGAATAAATTCATATTACATCTCTGGTGTATAGAGTTGAAGTATCAAATACACGCGACTGCCAGTAAGTGAACTGTATTGGAACCTAACAACAAAAGGTCAATATGTAATATTTAAATATAGATTAAACTATCTAAAAGACGATAACGCTTTCTTCTTTGAGTGTGCAATGGCCAGAATCACTTGAAACCCAGTAATGTCATTTCGATGTTCTACTGTTAAACCAAGGGGAGGTAATTAATAAGTGAGATCTTGAAGTGTATGTTCTATTTGATAATAGATACAATAAGTCTATGTTGATTTAAAACGTTGTTTTACGTAGTACACGCTATGTTGCATGTCCTTGTACGGTCAATCAATATTCGTCTGATCTTAAAGTTACCTCAGACTTAAAACTACTTTATTTCAATTTTATATCGATCAACTGTAAACATATACGGACATGGACAGAGACTGGCAGAGTATACTTCCAATCGTAGTTTTTTATACTCAGAATGGGCAAAAACTTACAGACAAATAGTTCCATATGTTGTTTAACGAACTGTATATTTTTTGTATATGATTTCTTTTAAAAGATACAGAATTTACAGATATTAAAAATAATTTTTATAATAAAACAAAACAAAATGCTCTTTGACTATCAGTTTCTAATGAAATTTTGAAAAACAAAATCTATAAGATTTAAAAATGTAAAAATGCTAAATATAAAATATGATTGCTCTCGAAATGTTATTGGCAGGCTGTGTTCCTATGTAGCTCTTTAGTGTTGCGATTACGAAAGAAATGAAAAACACCGGCGTCGGTATTAATATGGGAAGGTGCGAAGGTCGTTACATATATCATGAACAGACTCGATAAAACAAAGATTGCTGTTGCAGTGTTTGACGAATCGAGAATCCTTACATTAACTATAACATTACTGACTTTGTTATTGAATGGTAGTAATAACCTGTGACTTATGTCCAAATACTATTTTACTGTAACACTGTATTATAATAAATATGCAATACGTACACTGGCATGCAAGAAGATGGAACATGTTTATCAAGCGTTTGAAGACACATATTGTCTGGTTTCTGTCTGTTCTATTTTTAAAAGTAACAGTTGCTAATGTTCTTCTATAAAAATTCGGTAACTAGTTTTTATTGTCTCATTGTCTCCGGTGATTCCCGCGGGTCCGGCGTTTAGATTGATCTGTCTGTTACTTATATTACATTAAATACTAGAGAACCAAACGTATACTCTACGGACATTAAAGTGATATACGTGTTTGTCACTACATATCTTGTGCTAGATATCCCACAACTATCTGAAACATTTAAAGTCCTCCACATTCAAAAATGCATCAACTTCCCGTTTTACAATATCAGCGTTTTAGTAAGTGTATTATATACGTACATATACGACTTTCATATGATTTTTTTTTACGTAAGAAGCATCTTATAGTTTAACGAATTAAAGTAAATAGTTATTTAAAAAAAAAAACGTCAGTTTTTGCAACATAATTAATTTTGTTTGTGTACATTCGATGTAGTTTAATGTGCTGATTTTGGCAATCTTTCATAATGAATACATTTTATTTGTTTATATTAAACATCTACGTTTATATAATTTTGTACATTAGTCTAAGTTTATGTAGACTTAATATACCAACAACAATAATAATAATAATAATGTTTTACATCAACAATATTTGGAGCAGATACCTGCCAAAATCATAACAATGTTAACAATGACAAAGTACAATATTTCATTTTTATGAGAAAGTTGTTTTAGTAATCAGAAATTATTTGTACACATATTTAAAAATAGCAACGTTATTCAGTTTTCTGATTGTTGAAGGTATATTGTTCCAGAATTTTTTTCTTCCAGGAAATGATAACCATCGAAGTTCTTTAAAATGTTTAAAAAAGGTATTTTATATAGTGCATCCAACATGAGTCTAGCAGCTTTCTTTGTATTTTAAATATCTTATTAGTATAAGAAAGGGTACCAGTACCCCAAATAGTCGACCAGTAGTCAAATGTAAGCTGTTTATACCCACTGGAGAATAACATTTTCGTTTCGAGATTTAAGTTTTTAGATATACGTCTAAACAAATATAATTTTGATTTTAGTTGATCGTTATATCAGCACGTGCGTTTATAAATACACCACATAGTGAGCTGAGTAAAGCTTTTATTTTCCTATCATATTCATAACAATATTGTTAGATAGTTGGTCGTTCATTACACTATAACAATTCACCAGTGTAAACTTTTGCTATCATTTGGTAAATGAAAATTGTAAATATATTTGTTTTGTAGGAAAATCATAATCAAGACTTCACAAAGAGGTAATTGTACAACATATGACTATCATATCAGTCCAATCTAGGATATTTAATTACGATTGTCATTAAAAGGAGCTACATAATAAAATCAGTTGATTTAATATTTCATATGATTCTCATTTGACTTGACTTGATTCTTAAAAGGTATTCATAACCATGAATTATTTTAATGTGATAATCATGCTAGTGGAATAGGATATGGTATTCATATGAAAATCGAATCCAACTAGATTTCATATTATCACAATTATCATATGTATTCTGACATGATACTAGTTAGATAAAGCAATAATAATATGATCCTCATATACGTTTCATATAAAAGGAATATGTGACTCAATTGCCAGTGTAGAACATAACGATATTTCAAAATACTACATTCAAGTTTTTCTTAAACTTTTAAGGACTCACACCACTATTATCTCATTTGAGTACTTCGGACCTCCAAATGAAGGATGTAGAGATAAAACTTGAGTTTTCTTTTTCTTCATGTTTTAGGGCTTTGTACTGCAGTGATTTATTTTTGTCTAGCATGAGTAAAAATGTCAGTATTTAAGAAGCCACCACTAAAAATTTTATGCTGATACAAGCTTTCTTGACAATTCTGTGTCATTTCAGAATTGTTGGTTCGAACCGCGTTGTGGGCGAATAGTTGACATATTATTACTCTGGAAATTGATAGGTCTGACAAAAGCATTGAAATTAAAAAAAAACTGGTCAAGGTATGCTTTTTTCCCTTTATAATTGCATATCTTGAACCAGTAAAAAAATTGAGCCCAGATAATTGCTACAGGTTTTTTTTTCACTGTGTTTTGGACATCAATTTTACATTCGAGCCCTATAGGAAATGTAATAGTGATGTGAGACGTATAACGCCAATGTCATTTAAAATAAATGATGGATATTTGCAAATGTCGACGTTAGTGAAGATATTGATGTCGTCTTTAACAATTAGTGATACCTTGTTTTGAAGAATGTATGGCCAGACGAATATATTGATGTTGTATTTAACACTTAGTTATATCTTGTTTTGTGGATTCTAATGCCAGACGAATATATTGATGTCCTCTTTAACAATTAGAGATACCTTTTGTTTTGTAGAATGTATGTCCAGACGAGTATATTGATGTCGTCTTCAACAATTAGAGATACCTTTTGTATTGTAGAATTTATGTCCAGACGAACATATTGATGTCGTCTTTAACAATTAGAGATACCTTTTGTATTGTAGAATGTATGTCCAGACGAACATATTGATGTCGTCTTTAACAATTAGTGATACCTTGTTTTGTGGAATTGATGGCCAGACGAATATATTGATGTCGTCTTTAACAATAAGTGGTACCTTGTTTTGTGGAATATATGGCCAGACGAATATTGATGTCGTCTTTAACAATTAGTGATACCTTGTTTTGTGGAATGTATGGCCAGACGAAGAAATTGATGTCGTCTTTCACAATTAATGATACCTTGTTTTGTGGAATGTATGGCCAGACGAAGAAATTGATTTCGTCTTTCACAATTAATGATACCTTGTTTTATGGAATCTATGGCCAGACGAATATATTGATGTCGTCTTTAACAATAAGTGATACCTTGTTTTATGGAATTTATGGCCAGACGAAAACATTTATGTCGTCTTTAACAATTAGTGATACATTTCGTTTTGAATAATGTATGGCCAGACGAATATTTGGATGTCGTATTTAACAATTAGCGAAACCTTGTTTTGTGAAATCTATGGCCAGACGAATATATTGAAATCTTATTTAACAATTAGTAATACCTTATTTTGTAGAATTAATGGCCAGACGAATATATTGATATTGTATTTAACAATAAGTGTTATCTTGTTTTGAAGAATGTATGGCCAGACGAATATATTTATGTCGTATTTAAAAATTAGTGATACCTTGTTTTGTAAAATGTATGGCCAGACGAAGATATTGATGTCGTCTTTTACAATTAGTGATACCTTGTTTTGTGGAATTGATTGCCAGATGAAGATATTGTTGTCGTCCTTAACAATTAGTGATACCTTGTTTTATGGAATCTATGGCCAGACCAAGATATTGATGTCGTTTTTAACAATTAGTGATACCTTGTTTTGTGGAATTTATGGTCAGACGAATATATTGATGTCGTCCTTAACATTTAGTGATGCCTTTTGTTTTGAAGAATGTTTGGCAAGACGAATATATTGATGTCGTCTTTAACAATTAGTGATACCTTGTTTTGTGGAATCTATGGCAAGATAAATATATAAATCGTATTTAACAATTAATGATAACTTGTTTTGTGGAATTGATGGCCAGACGAATATTTTGATATTGTATTGAACAATTAGTGTTACCTTGTTTTGTAGAATGTATGGCCAGACGAATACATTTATGCCGTATTTAACAAGTAGTGATACCTAGTTTTGATAAATGTATGACCAGACGAAGATATTGATGTCGTATTTAACAATGAGTGATACCTTGTTTTGTGGAATCTATGGCAAGACGAAGATATTGATGTCGTCTTTAACAATTAGTGATACCTTGTTTTGTGGAATTTATGGCTAGATGAAAACATTGATGTCTTAAACAATTAGTGATACCTTGTTTTTGTGGATTGATGGCCAGACGAAGACATTGATGTCGTCTTTAACAATTAGTGATACCTTTTGTTTTGTAGAATATATAGCCAGACGAATATGTTGATGTCGTATTTAACAATTAGTGATACCTTGTTTTATGCAATCTATGGCAAGACGAATATATGGCCAGACGAATATGTTGATGTAGTTGTTAACAATTAGTGATACCTTTTGTTTTGTAGAATGTATGACCAGACGAAGATATTGATGTCGTCTTTAACAGTTTGTCATAACTTTGTTTGTGGAATTTATATCCGGACGAAAATATTGATGTCGTCGTTAATAAATAGTGATACCTTGTATTGTGGAATTAATTGCCAGACGAAGATATTGATGTTGACGTTAGCAATTAGTGATACCTTGTTTTTCAGAAATTGATTGCCAGGTGAAGCAAAACTCTGCTTCTGATTAGAATTAAATTGTCTGCCAATTGATAATCCATATTAAATTCAAGATGGATGGTTATTATCGACCATCGGTACTGGTTTCGATTCACCATGCCATACGCGTGTATCAGCTTTATGATATGAAGGTCGCCTATTATCAACAGTAAGTTAGCTAGGCAAACACATTTAAACTTAAAGTATGTAAAATACTGATAAATGTATAAGAAACTTCATTGCCTATATAAACACCAACATTTTAAATTTTACTTAAGTCACTTAACTTCACTAACAAGTTAGGTGAGTGATGATGGGAATCCACCGAAATACTACCAGAGGCATTAGTTATAATTAAGTTTGAGAAATAATGTAATCGACTCAGTAAATTATAATAATTAATAAACAGCCATTATAGTCGAGTTATAAATGTGCAATGTGTTTAAGCTATACGACCTTTATTTAACGTACCATGTTAGACTAACTTTTGATGTTTTGAAATAATTAAGCGGTCGTTGCGTCATCAGTATTTATAGTTTAGTGTTTAAGCTCTAACAATTTATGTCTCTGAAATATTAGGAATGCAATAATACAGAACGTTTGAACAGTTTTCTATATTAAATATATACACTTTATTCGAATATTCGTTCCAATGGAGATCGTGTGACACCATTTGGATATTTGTAAGATGTGAACATTATGGAATTGCTAGCAAGCGTTACTTTTATTGCTTGTTTAACTGCGGGGTAGTCATTCAGTCGTAAATTCATCAAAAAGGTCCAATATTCATCATAGTTTGTGTCTGAATCCCCGACTCTGGCATACTTTATTCAAAATAATTTAAACTATTTCAAAACCTTTCAATTTCAATGATATATAGGAATAAACATGAACCTTTAAATACATTTTTTTCTCAATATCTAACTATTATATGGTCTGCGAAAGTTTTACATTTTGAGTCTTAATCTGAACTATATTCCCAAATGTTTTAACTTGAATAATTGATTCACAAAACTATTAATTGTCAAAGATTCTAAATTTCTTAATTGAAATTAAAAGAAGACGCGCACTAATAACTAATAAATCGTGCAGGAAAATTAACTTTTGGAAATCAATGGAATAGCTCTGATTAAGCAACAAAGATAAGCAGACGAGAAAAGTTAATGTGCTAGAAAGTTGTTTTAAGTTGATACCATACTGTATCTTTACGCGTACAGATTGTGCAGTCAAACTTGTGTAAGTGGTCACCTCTGCTAAGCAGACACTTGTCTCAAAATAAAATTATATAAATAAAATTTGTTAAGATTTAAACTTAAGATATAACTTAAATGAATAGATCAACTTAAGTTTGAAATATATCTATTTAACTTAGAGAGATAGCTCGTTTACGTAGATGGAACCTCTCTGGCGGGGAGAGATATCTCCTACTGTCCCAAGACATCTCTCTAACAAACAATTTATCTCTGTAATTTAAAGAGATATCTTGTTTTGGAATAAATTGCTGCACAGACTTGATTAGCACTTAAAGTGCCATACATCGCCATCAAGATGTCACTTACCAATATCCAATTGAGGTCACAGCTTGTTATTGTCGTCTGCTATTGGCAGGAATGACGCAGAATGTTTAAAAAAAATGACAGCCAATTGACAAAAATCTTCAAATCATCCAAGCGGCGTGAACATAATGATCAAACGTTACCAGAACACCGGAAATACTTCGCCCACGACGTATGACATTAAAATGAGTGTTTTGAATGAATTTTGAGCCGGGAGACAGCACACGCCATCTGAATCTAGAAATAGAATTGCTTCTATTCAAGTTGACTTAGCAATGTCGGTAGTATTGTTTTGTTTGTTACCAATAAAAAGGTAAAATACACACAAAGCAATGTTAGATATTGAATCGTTTAAGCATCTTGAGTGATATAATGTCTCTAGCCTTTGTGTGTCGGATGCCCTTTGATTGTTTACAGGAAATAATGATTTAGACCAAAGTATCTGTGTATAAATGTACCGAACGCTGTTATCATTCCATACACTGTCGGTCAAAGTTAATGATCGATGTAATCAGTTAAGAAATACCCCTTCTGTTTAATAGCATGCTTCCTCATTTGTTCCTTATTTCGTTCAACAGAAATAAATAAAAAAGCAAAGAGCTGTGATAGCTATTATCATAAGATAAAAGCATTCTTAAAGTAATTACAAAATCAAAGGTGGGGAATATATTCCACATTATATGAATGTGTACAATTATTATTCAGATTCGTCAACTTTTCACAAAAACTGCCTCAAATTCCAATTTGGAGTGATTTACTAATTTATTCAGAGACATGTAATTATAAACAGAGATATATAACTCCGTGTAGTTGCTTGAATTGCAGCTGGCACATTTAGAGTTAAAACAGTTTCTTATAAAAATCTGATTTATATTTTAAGGTACATGTTTATTTTCATATATCATTACAAATGAAGCTTTAGCTATTGAATTCTTGCAAAATAGTTCTTATAAGCTATTAATATTGCATACACTATCGGTGAAAGTTTTGTGAGCGAGTTGTGAATCCGTTAAGATAAACCGTTAAATGCATTTGTGTAATAAGACCCCGCAACAATTCGGAAATAACTGGAATACATTCTCATTTACATCATCATTTCGTTCATCTCGAGCACAAAAATAGCGAAGAGGTTGTTGGGAACTGACGAATACAGACTCGGGTTTGTTGAGTCTATATAAGCTCCATTATTACAACGATTCTATAACAACAACTGCCCAAGTAATAGCTACTTTTAGCCATGCTTTGAGCCAAAGTATCCGTTATTCAATTCATTTATATATATAATCAAATTTTAATAAACTACCGACAAAATTATGAGACAAACGATATTAAATATCGATATTAAATTTTCGCCACTCCTGAATAATTAACTTCTTTTCCTTTCTAAACAAAATTTACGTAACCGCCGAGTTTCATGGACCTTTCATTTTGATATTTACATATTTAATACAATCGTTTGGGGTATTTTTTTTATTAATATTCTTTAAATACCAGCCTGAAATTGATGTGTATCTAAGTTTATAAATATCTAGATGATTATATGCATACGCGGAACTGGGATGTGACCCCACTTTGGTCCCACGTGACATAACGAATTATATGCATGTATAAATATTTGAGTACTTGAGTGAATGTCTGATTAAAACATTTATAGTTGACACAATTAAAATGTGTTCAATATGAAAACAAAGAACATACATCGTTCATTAACAGGCTACAATTACAATTGTATAGCATTCCTATCCAACAACAGTTTGGTTTTACTATCTGATAATGTCCTACAATAAATTTTGCTGCGTTCATATTGAATTGTCATTGTATAAAATGTGTATTATAGCCACTCATTAATTATCATTTTTATCAGTTTTAATCGAATATTATTGAATCAATGAAGTTAATACATTAGGTTAGTAAATTGGAAAATATGATAGTAATATTTACATGTATGTAATTAGGCAAACGGCACGCATTCATGAGAGTTTAGAGGTCATATAAGATGAGTGACAGCCTTTCAAAAATATAGCGTGAACAGGTCTAAAATAGTGATGTGAACTTGTGTATGGTTAATTAGCGGTCACATATGTCCAGCATGGACATGAGATAAACTTGACTTGTATATGAATTAGCTGGCACTTTTATTGAAATTAGTGTGCAGTAGTTTCAGTTGGAGTTTTGAAATGTAGTTAAGATCAGGGCGCCAAACAGAGAGGTTTGGGTTTTAGGTAGGCCGGAAATGTGTAGGTTAAGAGACAAGATGGGAACCTTGTCTGAACAATGTTTTCAAGCGAATATCGTGTTTAAGTACATGTAGTGACAATTACTGTTTAAATGAAAGATGTAATAATATAGGATAAATATATATCGAAAAGGAACTGTGCTGTCTGTTAGTTTGTGTGATATTAGAACAAATGACATGTTAAATAGCAAGTACAAGTTCTTTATTTTGGCAATTATTCCTTTTGTGATATGCTACATTCAAAGTTCCTGTATAATACATGTGCTTATAATATCAATAATACGATGCGTGGTTTATAAATAATATTTCATTTTTTTGTTGAACGCATCTTTAATCACCATATATGATGAATAGTGGAATTACACAAAATAGCAAAACATACATATTTCATATACAAGTATACGGTCCGAGATATATCTGAATTTATACATTATCAACATACACTAATGAAAGCAGCCTTTGCATTAACAGTTTAGGTTTTGTTGGTATACAAAAGTCTAAAATTTGCCAGAATATCTGTAAAGATGCTGAGTAAGGTAACGCTCTACACACCAACAAGTTTGTGTTAATTTTCGTTTTCTCATCAAACATCTGCATCTCAGCCACCTGTCATCAAACATCTACATCTCAGCCACCTGTCATCAAACATCTGCATCTCAGCCACCTGTCATCAAACATCTGCATCTCAGCCTCTTGTCAATGTACGTCTTTGTTAATCTGGTATAAATAACATTTTTGGTTAACAAAACTATTATGGAATGTTGCATATAGCATTTCAAAATACATTAACGCTATGGCAGTGAAATGAACCAGGAAAAAGCTTTTGTTAGCTTGTGTAAATCTTTTGTTCCATAAATATTATTTTTTAATAAGATTAAACTGTAATTCATATAATTTAAGACAACAAGTTATGTGTCAATCTCCATTATCTATGAGATTTTATTAAATTACACTGCTATTTAAATTCCTTTTTTTTCATTAGAAGGCGTTATTATTGTCATCCATTTAACGTGCACATTTTTATTCAGTTAATTATTCAAAAGTGTTTTGTACTATTAATTAGTTTTTGGAGTATTAGTTACACATGAATTTTCTCTGTTAGTGCTGTGAATCAGAAGGGCAGTTTTGTTAATGCTTTTATGTCATATCAATATTTTTTATTGATGGTTATTGCTACAGACGTACTTCATACTCTATCAAAACTGTATTTCTATAGCTAAAGCGTCTTTTATATTGTGTTTTAATGGACATTCAATTGCAACATTTAATATCTCTGACATTTAAATGTCCTCAATGATCTGTTGCTATGCACTTGGTGTACACATGAGGACCAATAGTTATTGCATCTCTGGTTTTATACATAATATATTGCATGGAGCCATTCAATATATGAATTTTAGATAGCAGATGAGTTTCAGAAAAAAAGCATATATTGTATTTATTGGCCAATAAGTTTTGTAAAACGCTTTGATGATATTGAAATAAAATAGCTCTTGAATATTATTGTGTACTTTCCATTGATGTATATAAATCTTGTGTACGACGTAACCATTAATGGAGTTGACGTTTCAGATAATGGCAGCATATTTATTCCTGTGTGCTGTTCTTCCATGTCATATTTGGTGCATCAGATGTTACTTAAACCCAGCAATTTATGGAAGAGTCGTAAGAGGAAATGCACTTTGATGATGTTTTACTTTGCTAATTGACTAAAAGGTAAAGTTGTTCAATCTTGTCATTCGAGAACTTTTGTTTATTATTATTAAAGATGCGTTTTACTTCCAAATAACAAACAAAATAAAAAGGAACTATATAGTCGAACGGAAACTTAAAATTCAAAAAGACACATCCATCACAAAAATAGAAATATAATCAATACATGGAACAATGATTCTAGTAGGCATAATCCAAACTGAAAATAAAATATTGATGCAAAATATCAAAGTCGGCCTGATTATATTCCACACCGTTTTATCACAGTTGCGAAATAAATTATTAAATGACCTGCACTCAAGTAATTTACAGAAACCAATGTTTTTGTTCTTCCAGTTTTATTCGAGAAAATCATATTCCAATAATCGGTATTGTTGCAAAGAATTTACATTGCAAGGGATTTTTATTGCAGACACGTGTCTTCTTGTGATACTTTGAGTTACAAAAAATGAAATGAACAAAAATCGTCTCATAAGAAAAAAAGTACACGTGACGTGTGCGGATGACAAACGTATTCTGTAAAAAACAGCATGTTTTCGGTTTTCCATCATTTTGCCGATGGCAAGAAGCAAAACAATTTTTACAACATGCAATTGGGATATTCACTAGCAAGTACTTATCTCATTATTGTAGGGGTTGTCTTATCCTTCATGCGATCAATACAAACCGCATGGAGTAAAATAAATGTACCGTCCTTTTGATAGAGAAAACCAGTTTGTCTAAATTAATATGCGTTCATAAAATTGTGGTATAACTCTGATATAGATATATGATTTATGATAACCATAGTTGTTTTTTTAATATTTCATATTATAATTTTATGCAATTCAAATCATAAATGAATGTAAGTCGGCTGAATTGGTTAATTTGAAATTTGAAATATAATTATATTATATTTTGAAAACATATACAAATTAACACATAATACTAGTTTTTAAAAAGATAACAAAGAAGATACATGTGAACTAGATAGCAGGCTCGGTTTTATTGAAATTGTATATGGGTTAAATGCTATATACAACACCCCTCATGCACCCTTAACGCCGGTTTACGTCTCACGACACGGTTATGCCCCTTTTTCCAACGGTAACATGATTCTTCCGCTTAAAAAAGGCCTATGTTATTTGGTTTTGAAATATTTTCAATATGCTTCATAGTGGTTGTGATTTCTTGCTGCAGATGATTAGAGAAAAAGTTGGCATAGCATATACTGTAATAAGACATTACTGGTGTTAAAAAAGTGACTTTTATAAGATTTCAACATAAAACATTATGCATTTATTTATGAGCATTTGTTGATTGTTTTTAAAATCAAATCTCAGAGTTCACTGGGCAACCTACCAGTTTTTGTGCATTTTTATGCGAGTTTACATTCCTGCTACGAAAATGAAATACTTGGAATGGAATTCTTTTTTACCATGGAAATTCTAGACCATATTTTATATAGAACAAAGAACAAATTTCAACTGTGTAGTGAGACTTTTAAGCAGCATTTCACTCTCGAACAATAGTGAAACAGCCCCATCATGTATATTAACAACACGTATTGAAGTTGGAAGCGTCATCAGAAACAGAATTATGTAGTACAATGCCATATCTTATGTGTAGGGTTTTTTTTCCAGACCATTTCAGCAAAATTGTTCCAAATGTGGATTGCCATCTTCATACTTAGTTGAACATGTTCTACTTGATTGTAAGTATAACAATAGCAAACGGGATAATTTATGGCAAAAATTTATGTGAAGTTTGGTGTAAAATTCTTTAGCTATATAATGTATATGCCAACACGTGTATAATTAATACATATATTTACAGGAATGAAATATTTCTTAAATGAAAAAGACAGCCTGGGCTGTTTAAAAAAATATGTGTTTTAGCATTTCATTACATGTGGTATTGCAGTTATAAGTAATGTGTCATGCAGTTAATAAACGATCAAATAGTAATCAAAATTGTGCAAACTGGCTTATTAAACCAAATTAAACGTTCTCTATGGTTACCTTAAATATATCGTTTCGATAATGTAGCCATATTATAAAGAGAATATATATCAATATGGATTCAAATGAATTTGCTTTACATGTTAATAATTCTTAATTTTCGTTTCGATAAGGTTATTTCATATAGCGTCTGTGTATTTATGTGTGCGTGCGTGCGTGCGTGCGTGCGTGCGTGCGTGCGTGCGTGCGTGCGTGCGTGCGTGCGTGCGTGAGTGTGTTTGTGTGCGAGCGAGTTTGTCTGTATGCGTGCATGATATTATAGCTATCAAATTTACTGTATATCGTTTTGTCAATTGTAAATTATCGTTACTTAATATATGTATTCAATCTGTATAGTATTACCTTTTTTCATTTGTCTTTTGTCAACAATTTATATTATTGTTTGTATGCTCTCCTGTATGCTTTGGAGGATATAAAGGTATATATATAATGTGGTGCATTGTTTTAAAAGCTTATTGACAGATATGACATTACATGACAATGTTACATACTTTCAGTTGTGAAGGTTATTTTAAATAACTGCTATTGAAAATTGTATGCGCAAACTTTAACAATAATTATAAGAAGCATATTTTAGCTAGAATGACCATAATACTTTTTATGCTAAAATATACTATGAGGGTTGTCTTTTACGAAAAGTATATACTTATTATCACAAGGGATGAAGAGATGAAATGTTAATCGTTTAAAAACTAGCATTAATTTGGTATTTGGAGTTTTATTTTTGAAATTGAAGTTCCGCTGGAATATGGCAACCGTAATTCACGTTAATATACATACGTAAGCAAAAACAAATGGAAGAGTACTGCAGTATTGGACAGTATGGAAACAAGATCTTGCTCCTATAAATGTGTTTAAGATGAATTCCTTGATTTATTAATTACATTACATAGATAATATAGATAAAAATTACTTATTGTGAAAAACAACTTCATATATAATAACAAAAGGATGTGACAACAGATAATAAAAGACATGCGAAAAGTTAGTTTAGCTTTAATGCACGTTGAAGTTTGAAAAAATGCTTTTGATAAAGAGAACTTTTGACGTAAACACTGTAAAAGCAAAAGAACATTATGGAATTCGCAGCACATGATCGGTTTGAATAAAGCTACGAAGATAAAGCTTTACCGGAAACATAACTTAAAGTCATCACAATTGTAAAGTGTCAGTGATGCAGCTTTTAAAATGGATCATTTGATCAACAATAACACTTTCATCGTAAACATCAGTTTTAGCAGATATTGTTCTGATTACATTCGATAGCAATTATCTAAAACACATTGACGTGGTTATTTTCGTGATATGTTGCCACAAAGGACAAATATTTTTTATATGATGACATTTTTGTCAATCAGAAAACAACACAGTCTTGTTCGTTTATGGGGGTTTCACCTTATAATATAGTATTGACATCCATTTTGTAGAGTTCCAAATCGAAACTTTTACCTTTGTAAAACTATCAAGTAATATAAGTAAAGTATACAATGGGAACAAAATACCAAATACACGTTGTAACCACATATATAATTACCCAAACGAACTGGGTATAAACAATTCATTAAACAATTATGTTAAGGACGCTACACAGCAGCACAAATTACAACAGGGGTGTTAAATGCAAGTAAAGAAGTAACTACGTCGATAAGGACCCTACGCATATACGGCAAAATTGACAACAGGGGTGTCTGCTTCGATGGAGCTTTAACAGGATTCCACTAAAGTAAAAAAGGTTACATGTCCTGTAGTAGGCACAACATTCATAGGGCAAATTTATTCTAACAGCATAAATAAACTTCATATATAAGATAGTCACACTTATTAAAATACACACATGCAGACGAAGTAACAACAAGACCAGCGTATGTGTCCGTTGGGTCCTTGGCAGCTCGGCATATCAATTCGACGAGAACAATATGGGTAACATCCGTGTTACGTTACATTTACTAATATATAATGTGAATGCGTCTGTTTGTTGTTGTTTGCTGCTGTTGTTACTGTTGTTGTTTTTGTTGTTGTTGTTGTTTTTGTTGTTGTTGTTGTTGTTGTTGTTGTTGTTGTTGTTGTTGTTGTTGTTGTTGTTGTTGTTGTTGTTGTTGTTGTTGTTTGCCGTTTTGTTCTCAAATTTCCATTGTTTCAATATTATTCTTAATATATATCGAAACAGACATATTTCAAATTCGTATATTTTCTACCGGATACAAGTATCTGTGATAGTAAGTTATATATATATCCATAGATACATGATCAATTTATTAGTTTGGCAGAGGACTTGATATATGTGGTTTGCATTGTACCTAGGCGCGCTCGTCATAGTCTGGTCTGTACATTTATGCCTGGTTATTCACAAATAGTTATCTCCATATATATATCATACATTGTGAATGAAAATGAAAATATCCCAAAAATCAAAAGTATTTCATATGAATATAAATAAAGTTGGGTTCGAAACTTGCACCAAAAAGATAAATCGGAGAGTATACTCATCCCTCAATACTGATGTTAGAAGCATTAATCAGGTCAGTTAAACCCTGCTGCAAAAGTAGGTAAGTCTGAGCCTGTTAAACAATTCATAGTACAGTTAACCTTTTACCTAAATGCGACTTCATTCAACTTCCGCTGAAGCAAATGACTAAAATCTCACTGCTATGTGACGGAATCAAGCAGGGGCTACTGTCTATCGTTACTTGTCTCAGCAGTATGTGAATTGGTTATGCGGTTAGACTGCTATGTGATGGACTCAATCAGGGGCTACTGTCTATCGTTACTTGCCTCAGCAGAATGTGAATTGGTTATGCGGTTAGACTGCTATGTGATGGACTCAAGCAGGGGCTACTGTCTATCGTTACTTGCCTCAGCAGAATGTCAATTGGTTATGCGATTAGACTGCTCTGTGACGGACTCAAACAGAGTCTACTGTCTATCGTTACTTGTCTCAGCAGAATTTGAATTGGTTATGCGGTTAGACTGCTATGTGATGGACTCAAGCAGGGGCTATATGTACTGTCTATCGTTACTTGCCTCAGCAGAATGTCAATTGGTTATGCGGTTAGACTGCTATGTGACGGACTCAAGCAGGGGCTACTGTCTATCGTTACTTGTCTCAGCAGAATGTGAATTGGTTATGCGGTTAGACTGCTATGTGACGGACTCAATCAGGGGCTAGTGTCTATCGTTACTTGTCTCAGCAGAATGTGAATTGGTTATGCGGTTAGACTGCTATGTGACGGACTCAATCAGGGGCTACTGTCTATCGTTCCTTGCGTCAGCAGAATGTGAATTAGTTATGCGATTAGACTGCTATGTGACGGACTCAATCAGGGGCTACTGTCTATCGTTCCTTGCGTCAGCAGAATGTGAATTGGTTATGCGGTTAGACTGCTATGTGACCGACTTAATCAGGGGCTACTGTCTATCGTTCCTTGCGTCAGCAGAATGTGAATTGGTTATGCGGTTAGACTGCTATGTGACCGACTCAATCAGGGGCTACTGTCTATCGTTCCTTGCGTCAGCAGAATGTGAATTGGTTATGCGGTTAGACTGCTATGTTACGGACTCAAGCATGGGCTACTGTCTATCGTTACTTGTCTCAGCAGAATGTGCATTGGTTTACGGTTAGACTTCTATGTGACGAAATCAAGCAGGGGCTACTGTCTATCGTTACTTGCCTCAACAGAATGTGAATTGGTTATACGTTTAGACTGCTATGTGACAGACTCAATCAGGGGCTACTGTCTATCGTTACTTGCCTCAGCAGAATGTCAATTAGTTATGCGGTTAAACTGCTAAGTGATGGACTCAAGCAGGGGTGACGGACTCAAGCAGGGGCTACTGTCTATCGTTCCTTGCGTCAGCAGAATGTCAATTGGTTATGCGGTTAGACTGCTATGTTACGGACTCAAGCAGGGGCTACTGTCTATCGTTACTTGTCTCAGCAGAATGTGCATTGGTTTACGGTTAGACTTCTATGTGACGAAATCAAGCCGGGGCTACTGTCTATCGTTACTTGCCTCAACAGAATGTGAATTGGTTATACGTTTAGACTGCTATGTGACAGACTCAAGCAGGGGCTACTGTATATCGTTACTTGCCTCAGCTGAATGTGAATTGGTTATGGGGTTAGACTGCTATGTGACGGAATCAAGCTGTGGCAACTGTCTATCGTTACTTGCCTCAGCAGAATGTGAATTAGTTATGCGGTTAGACTACTATGTGACGGACTCAAACAGGGGCTACTGTATAACGTTACTTCCCTCAGCAGAATGTGAATTGGTTTTGCGGTTAGACTTCTGTGTAATGGAATCAAGCAGGGGCTACTGTCTATCGTTACTTGTCTCAGCAGAATGCCAATTGGTTATGCGGTTAAACTGCTGTGTGACGAACTCATGCAGGGGCTACTGTCTGTCGTTACTTGTCTCAGCAGAATGTGAATTGGTTATGCGGTTAAACTGCTATGTGACGGAGTCATGCAAGGGCTGCTATCTATCGTTACTTGCCTCAGCAGAATGTGAATTGGTTAGGCAATTAGACTGCTGTGTGACGGACTTAATCAGGGGCTACCGTCTATCGTTACTTGCCTCAGCAGAATGTCAATTGCTTATGTGGTTAGACTGCTGTGTGACGGACTCAAGCAGGGGCTACTATCTATCGTTACTTGTATCAGCAGTATGTGAATTAGTTATGCGGTTCGACTGCTATGTTACGGACTCAAGCAGGGGCTACTGTCTATCGTTACTTGTCTCAGCAGAATGTCAATTGGTTATGCGGTTAGACTTCTATGTGACGTACTCAAGCAGGGGCTACTGTCTATCGTTACTTGCCACAGCAGAATGTGAAATGGTTTACGGTTAGACTGCTATGTGACGGATTCAATCAGGGGCTACTGTCTATCGTTACATGACTCAGCAAAATGTGAATAGGTTATGCGGTTAGACTTCTATGTGACGGACTCAAGCAGGGGCTTCTGTCTATCGTTACTTGCCTCAGCAGAATGTCAATTGGTTATGCGGTTAGACTGCTATGTGATGGACTCATGTAGGGGCTACTGTCTATCGTTACTGGTCTCAGCAGAATATGAAATGGTTTACGGTTAGACTTCTATGTGACGGACTCAAGCAGGGGCTACTGTTTATCGTTACTTGTCTCAGCAGAATGTGAAATGGTTTACGGTTAGACTTCTATGTGACGGACTCAAGCAGGGGCTACTGTCAATCGTTACTGGCCTCAGCAAAATGTGAATTTGTTATGCGGTAAGACTGCTATGTGACGGACTCAAGCAGGGGCTACTGTCTATCGTTACTTGCCTCTGCAGAATTTGAAATGGTTTACGGTTAGACTTCTATGTGACGGACTCAATCAGGGGCTAATGTCTATCGTTACTTGCCTCTGCAGAATTTGAAATGGTTTACGGTTAGACCACTTTGTGACGGACTCAATCAGGGGCTACTGTCTATCGTTACTTGCCTCTGCAGAATTTGAAATGGTGTACGGTTAGACCTCTATGTGACGGACTCAAGCAGGGGCTACTGTCTATCGTGACTTATTGCAGCAGAATGTGCATTGGTTTACGATTAGACTTCTATGTTACGAAATCAAGCCGGGGCTACTGTCTATCGTTACTTGCCTCAGCAGAATGTGAATTGGTTATACGTTTAGACTGCTATGTGACAGACTCAAGCAGGGGCTACTGTATACCGTTACTTGCCTCAGCAGAATGTCAATTAGTTATGCGGTTAAACTGCTAAGTGATGGACTCAAGCAGGGGTGACGGACTCAAGCAGGGGCTACTGTCTATCGTTACTTGATTCAGCAGAATGTGAATAAGTTATGCGGTTAGACTGCTATGTGACGGACTCAATCAGGGGCTACTGTATATCGTTACTTGCCTCAGCAGAATGTGAATTGGTTATGCGGTTAGACTTCTGTGTGACGGAATCAAGCAGGGTCTACTGTATATTGTTACTTGCCTCAGCTGAATGTGAATTAGTTATGCGGTTAGACTACTATGTGACGGACTCAAGCAGGGGCTACTGTATAACGTTACTTCCCTCACCAGAATGTGAATTGGTTTTGCGGTTAGTTTCTGTGTGATGGAATCAACCAGGGGCTACTGTCTATCTTTACTTGCCTCAGCAGAATGTGAATTGGTTATGCGATTTGACTGCTATGTGACAGACTCATGCAGGGGCTACAGTCTATCGTTACTTGCCTCAGCAGAATGTGAATTAGTTATGCGGTTAGACTGCTATGTGACGGACTCAAACAGGGGCTACTGCTTATCGTTACTTGCCTCAGCAGAATGTGAATTAGTTATGCGGTTAGACTGCTATGTGACGGACTCAAATAGGGGCTACTGCTTATCGTTACTTGTCTCAGCAGAATGTGAATTGGTTATGCGGTTAGACTGCTATGTGACGGACTCAAGCAGGGGCCACTCTCTATCGTTATTTGTCTCAGCAGAATGTCAATTGGTTATGCGGTTAGACTGCTCTGTGACGGACTCAGGCAGGGCTACTGTCTATCGTTACTTGTCTCAACAGAATGTGAATTGGTCATGCGGTTAGACTTCTATGTGACGGACTCAAGCAGGGGCTACTGTCTATCGTTACATGCCTCAGCAAAATGTGAATTGGTTATGCGGTTAGACTGCAATGTGACGGACTCAAGCAGGGGTTACTGTCTATCGTTACTTGTCTCAGCAGAATGTGAATTGGTTATGCGGTTAGACTGCTATGTGACGGACTCAAGCATGGACTACTGTCTATCGTTACTTGTCTCAGCAGAATGTGAATTGGTTATGCGGTTGGACTGCTATATGACGGATTCAATCAGGGCTACTATCTATCGCTACTTGTCTCAGCAGAATGTGAACGGACTCAAGCAGGGGCTACTGTCTATCGTTACTTGTCTCATCAGAATGTGAATATGTTATGCGGTTAGACTGCTATGTGACGGACTGAAGCAGGGGCTACTTTCTATCGTTACTTGTCTCATCAGAATGTTAATTGGTTATGCGGTTAGACTGCTATGTGACGGACTCAAGCAGGGGCTACTGTCTATCGTTACTTGTCTCATCAGAATGTTAATTGTTTATTCGGTTAGACTGCTGTGTGACGGACTCAAGCAGGGGCTACTGTCTATCGTTGCTTGCCTTAGCAGAATGTCAATTGATTATGTGGTTAGACTGCTATATGATGGACACAATCAGGGGCCAGTGTCTATTGTTACTTGTCTCAGCAGAATGCCAATTGATTATGTGGTTAGACTGCTATGTGACGGACACAATCAGGGGCCACTGTATATCGTTACTTGCCTCAGCAGAATGTCAATTGATTATGTGGTTAGACTGCTATGTGACGGACACAATCAGAGGCCAATGTCTATTGTTACTTGTCTCAGCAGAATGTCAATTGATTATGTGGTTAGACTGATATTTGACGGACACAATCAGGGGCCACTGTCTATTGTTACTTGTCTCAGCAGAATGTCAATTGATTATGTGGTTAGACTGCTATGTGACGGACACAATCAGGGGCCACTGTCTATCGTTACTTGCCTCAGCAGAATGTCAATTGATTATGTGGTTAGACTGATATGTGACGGACACAATCAGGGGCCACTGTATATTGTTACTTGTCTCAGCAGAATGTCAATTGATTATGTGGTTAGACTGCTATGTGACGGACACAATCAGGGGCCACTGTATATCGTTACTTGCCTCAGCAGAATGTCAATTGATTATGTGGTTAGACTGTTATGTGACGGACACAATCAGGGGCCACTGTATATTGTTACTTGTCTCAGCAGAATGTCAATTGATTATGTGGTTAGACTGCTATGTGACGGACACAATCAGGGGCCACTGTCTATCGTTACTTGCCTCAGCAGAATGTCAATTGATTATGTGGTTAGACTGATATGTGACGGACACAATCAGGGGCCACTGTATATCGTTACTTGTCTCAGCAAAATGTGAATTGATTATGTGGTTAGACTGCTATGTGACGGACACAATCAGGGGCCACTGTCAATTGTTACTTGCGTCAGCAGAATGTCAATTGATTATGTGGTTAGACTGATATGTGACGGACACAATCAGGGGCTACTGTCTATTGTTTCTTGCCTCAGCAGAATGTCAATTGATTATGTGGTTAGACTGCTGTGTGACGGACACAATCAGGGGCGACTGTCTATTGTTACTTGTCTCAGCAGAATGTCAATTGATTATGTGGTAAGACTGCTATGTGACGGACACAATCAGGGGCCACTGTATATCGTTACTTGCCTCAGCAGAATGTCAATTGATTATGTGGTTAGACTGCTGTGTGACAGACACAATCAGGGGCCACTGTCTATTGTTACTTGTCTCAGCAGAATGTCAATTGATTATGTGGTTAGACGGCTATGTGACGGACACAATCAGGCGCCACTGTCTATCGTTACTTGCCTCAGCAGAATGTCAATTGATTATGTGGTTAGACTGCTATGTGACGGACACAATCAGGGGCCATTGTATATCGTTTCTTGCCTCAGCAGAATGTCAATTGATTATGTGGTTAGACTGCTATGTGACGGACACAATCAGGGGCCACTGTCTATTGTTACTTGTCTCAGCAGAATGTCAATTGATTATGTGGTTAGACTGATATGTGACGGACACAATCAGGGGCCACTGTTTATTGTTACTTGTCTCAGCAGAATGTCAATTGATTATGTGGTTAGACTGATATGTGACGGACACAATCAGGGGCTACTGTCTATTGTTACTTGCCTCAGCAGAATGTGAATTGATTTTGTGGTTAGACTGATGTGTGACGGATACAATCAAGGGCCACTGTATATCGTTACTTGTCTCAGCAGAATGTCAATTGATTATGTGGTTAGACTGCTATGTGACGGACACAATCAGGGGCTACTGTCTTTTGTTACTTGTCTCAGCAGAATGTCAATTGATTATGTGGTTAGACTGCTGTGTGACGGACACAATCAGGGGCCACTGTATATTGTTACTTGTCTCAGCAGAATGTCAATTGATTATGTGGTTAGACTGCTATGTGATGGACACAATCAGGGGCTACTGTCTATTGTTACTTGCCTCAGCAGAATGTCAATTGATTATGTGGTTAGACTGCTATGTGACGGACACAATCAGAGGCCACTGTCTATTGTTACTTGTCTCAGCAGAATGACAATTGATTATGTGGTTAGACTGCTATGTGACGAACACTATCAGGGGCCACTGTCTATTGTTACTTGTCTCAGCAGAATGTGAATTGATTATGTGGTTAGACTGCTATGTGACGGACACAATCAGGGGCCACTGTATATCGTTACTTGTCTCAGCAGAATGTCAATTCATTATGTGGTTAGACTGCTGTGTGACGGACACAATCAGGGGCTACTGTCTATTGTTACTTGTCTCAGCAGAATGTCAATTGATTATGTGGTTAGACTGCTGTGTGACGGACACAATCAGGGGCCACTGGATATTGTTACTTGTCTCAGCAGAATATCAATTGATTATGTGGTTAGATTGATATGTGACGGACACAATCAGGGGCTACTGTCTATTGTTACTTGCCTCAGCAGAATGTCAATTGATTATGTGGTTAGACTGCTATGTGACGGACACAATCAGGGGCTACTGTCTATTGTTACTTGCCTCAGCAGAATGTCAATTGATTATGTGGTTAGACTGCTGTGTGACGGACACAATCAGGGGCTACTGTCTATTGTTACTTGTCTCAGCAGAATGTCAATTGATTATGTGGTTAGACTGCTGTGTGACGGACACAATCAGGGGCCACTGGATATTGTTACTTGTCTCAGCAGAATGTCAATTGATTATGTGGTTAGACTGATATGTGACGGACACAATCAGGGGCTACTGTCTATTGTTACTTGCCTCTGTAGAATGTCAATTGATTATGTGGTTAGACTGCTATGTGACGGACACAATCAGGGGCCACTGTCTATTGTTACTTGTCTCAACAGAATGTCAATTGATTATGTGGTTAGACTGCTATGTGACGGACACAATCAGGGGCCACTGTCTATCGTTACTTGCCTCAGCAGAATGTCAATTGATTATGTGGTTAGACTGATATGTGACGGACACAATCAGGGGCTACTGTCTATTGTTACTTGCCTCAGCAGAATGTCAATTGATTATGTGGTTAGACTGCTGTGTGACGGACACAATCAGGGGCCACTGTCTATTGTTACTTGTCTCAGCAGAATGTCAATTGATTATGTGGTTAGACTGATATGTGACGGACACAATCAGGGGCCACTGTCTATTGTTACTTATCTCAGCAGAATGTCAATTGATTATGTGGTTAGAGTGCTATGTGACGGACACAATCAGGGGCCACTGTATATCGTTACTTGCCTCAGCAGAATGTCAATTGATTATGTGGTTAGACTGCTATGTGACGGACACAATCAGGGGCCACTGTATATCGTTACTTGTCTCAGCAGAATGTCAATTGATTATGTGGTTAGACTGCTATGTGACGGACACAATCAGGGGCTACTGTCTATTGTTACTTGTCTCAGCAGAATGTCAATTGATTATGTGGTTAGACTGCTATGTGACGAACACAATCAGGAGCCACTGAATATCGTTACTTGCCTCAGCAGAATGTCAATTGATTATGTGGTTAGACTGATATGTGACGGACACAATCAGGAGCTACTGTCTATCGTTACTTGCCTCAGCAGAATGTCAATTGATTATGTGGTTAGACTGCTATGTGACGGACACAATCAGGGGCCACTGTCTATTGTTACTTGCCTCAGCAGAATGTCAATTGATTATGTGGTTAGACTGCTGTGTGACGGATACAATCAGGGGCCACTGTATATCGTTACTTGTCTCAGCAGAATGTCAATTGATTATGTGGTTAGACTGCTATGTGACGGACACAATCAGGGGCTACTGTCTATCGTTACATGCCTCAGCAGAATGTCAACTGATTATGTGGTTAGACTGCTATGTGACGGACACAATCAGGGGCCACTGTATATCGTTACTTGTCTCAGCAGAATGTCAATTGATTATGTGGTTAGACTGCTATGTCACGGACACAATCAGGGGCTACTGTCTATTGTTACTTGTCTCAGCAGAATGTCAATTGATTATGTGGTTAGACTGCTATGTGACGGACACAATCAGGGGCCACTCTCTATTGTTACTTGTCTCATCAGAATGTCAATTGATTATGTGGTTAGACTGCTATGTGACGGACACAATCAGGGGCCACTGTCTATTGTTACTTGTCTCAGCAGAATGTCAATTGATTATGTGGTTAGACTGTTGTGTGACGGACACAATCAGGGGCCACTGTCTATTGTTACTTGTCTCAGCAGAATGTCAATTGATTATGTGGTTAGACTGCTATGTGACGGACACAGTCAGGGGCTACTGTCTATCGTTACTTGCCTCAGCAGAATGTGAATTGATTATGTGGTTAGACTGCTATGTGACGGACACAATCAGGGGCCACTGTCTATCGTTACTTGCCTCAGTAGAATGTGAATTGATTATGTGGTTAGACTGCTATGTGACGGACACAATCAGGGGCCACTGTATATCGTTTCTTGCCTCAGCAGAATGTGAATTGATTATGTGGTTAGACTGCTATGTGACGGACACAATCAGGGGCCACTGTCTATTGTTACTTGTCTCAGCAGAATGTCAATTGATTATGTGGTTAGACTGATATGTGACGGACACAATCAGGGGCTACTGTCTATTGTTACTTGTCTCAGCAGAATGTCAATTGATTATGTGGTTAGACTGCTATGTGACAGACACAATCAGGGGCCACTGTCTATCGTTACTTGTCTCAGCAGAATGTCAATTCATTATGTGGTTAGACTGCGGTGTGACGGACACAATCAGGGGCTACTGTCTATTGTTACTTGCCTCAGCAGAATGTCAATTGGTTATGTGGTTAGACTGCTATGTGACGGACACAATCAGGGGCCACTGTCTATTGTTACTTGTCTCAGCAGAATGTCAATTGATTATGTGGTTAGACTGCTATGTGACGGACACAATCAGGGGCCATTGTCTATTGTTACTTGTCTCAGCAGAATGTCAATTGATTATGTGGTTAGACTGCTATGTGACGGACACAATCAGGGGCCACTGTCTATCGTTACTTGCCTCAGCAGAATGTCAATTGATTATGTGGTTAGACTGATATGTGACGGACACAATCAGGGGCCACTATCTATCGTTACTTGCCTCAATAGAATGTCAATTGATTATGTGGTTAGACTGATATGTGACGGACACAATCAGGGGCTACTGTCTATTGTTACTTGCCTCAGCAGAATGTGAATTGATTATGTGGTAAGACTGCTGTGTGACGGATACAATCAGGGGCCAATGTATATCGTTACTTGCCTCAGCAGAATGTCTATTGATTATGTGGTTAGACTTCTATGTGACGGACACAATCAGGGGCCACTGTCTATTGTTACTTGTCTCAGCAGAATGTCAATTGATTATGTGGTTAGACTGCTGTGTGACGGACACAATCAGGGGACACTGTCTATTGTTACTTGCCTCAGCAGAATGTCAATTGATTATGTGGTTAGACTGCTATGTGACGGACACAATCAGGGGCCACTGTATATCGTTACTTGCCTCAGCAGAATGTCAATTGATTATGTGGTTAGACTGATATGTGTGACGGACACAATCAGGGGCCACTGTATATCGTTACTTGCCTCAGCAGAATGTCAATTGATTATGTGGTTAGACTGCTATGTGACGGACACAGTCAGGGGCCACTGTATATCGTTACTTGTCTCAGCAGAATGTCAATTGATTATGTGGTTAGACTGCTATGTGACGGACACAATCAGGGGCTACTGTCTATTGTTACTTGCCTCAGCAGAATGTCAATTGATTATGTGGTTAGACTGCCGTGTGACGGACACAATCAGGGGCTACTGTCTATTGTTACTTGTCTCAGCAGAATGTCAATTGATTATGTGGTTAGACTGCTGTGTGACGGACACAATCAGGGGCCACTATCTATTGTTACTTGCCTCAGCAGAATGTCAATTGATTATGTGGTTAGACTGCTATGTGACGGACACAATCAAGGGCCACTGTATATCGTTACTTGCCTCAGCAGAATGTCAATTGATTATGTGGTTAGACTGCTGTGTGACGTACACAATCAGGGGCCACTGTATGTCGTTACTTGCCTCAGCAGAATGTCAATTGATTATGTGGTTACACTGCTGTGTGACGGACACAATCAGGGGCTTCTGTCTATTGTTACTTGTCTCGGCAGAATGTCAATTGATTATGTGGTTAGACTGCTATGTGACGGACACAATCAGGGGCTACTGTCTATTGTTACTTGTCTCAGCAGAATGTCAATTGATTATGTGGTTACACTGCTGTGTGACGGACACAATCAGGGGCCACTGTCTATCGTTACTTGCCTCAGCAGAATGTCAATTGATTATGTGGTTAGACTGCTATGTGACGGACACAATCAGGGGCTACTGTCTATTGTTACTTGTCTCAGCAGAATGTCAATTGATTATTTGGTTAGACTGCTATGTGACGGACACAATCAGGGGCTACTGTCTATTGTTACTTGCCTCAGCAGAATGTCAATTGATTATGTGGTTAGACTGCTATGTGACGGACACAATCAGGGGCCACTGTGTATCGTTACTTGTCTCAGCAGAATGTCAACTGATTATGTGGTTAGACTGCTGTATGACGGACATAATCAGGGGCCACTGTCTATTGTTACTTGCCTCAGCAGAATGTCAATTGATTATGTGGTTAGACTGCTATGTGACGGACACAATCAGGGCCTACTGTCTATTGTTACTTTCCTCAGCAGAATGTCAATTGATTATGTGGTTAGACTGCTATGTGACGGACACAATCAGGGGCTACTGTCTATTGTTACTTGTCTCAGCAGAATGTCAATTGATTATGTGGTTAGACTGCTGTGTGACGGACACAATCAGGGGCCACTGTCTATTGTTACTTGTCTCAGCAGAATGTCAATTGATTATGTGGTTAGACTGCTATGTGACGGACACAATCAGGGGCCACTGTATATCGTTACTTGTCTCAGCAGAATGTCAATTGAGTATGTGGTTAGACTGCTGTGTGACGAACACAATCAGGGGCTACTGTCTATTGTTACTTGCCTCAGCAGAATGTCAATTGATTATGTGGTTAGACTGCTATGTGACGGACACAATCAGAGTCCACTGTCTATTGTTACTTGTCTCAGCAGAATGTCAATTGATTATGTGTTTAGACTGCTGTGTGACGGACACAATCAGGGGCTACTGTCTATCGTTACTTGTCTCAGCAGAATGTGATTTGGTTATACGATTAGACTGCTATTTGAAGGACTCAATCAGGGGCTACTGTCTATCGTTTCTTGCCTCAGCAGAATGTCAATTGATTATGTGGTTAGACTGCTGTGTGACGGACACAATCAGGGGCTACTGTCTATTGTTACTTGTCTCAGCAGAATGTCAATTGATTATGTGGTTAGACTGCTGTGTGACGGACACAATCAGGGGCCACTGTCTATCGTTACTTGCCTCAGCAGAATGTCAATTGATTATGTGGTTAGACTGCTATGTGACGGACTCAATCAGGGGCTACTGTCTATCGTTGCTTGCCTCAGCAGAATGTGAATTGGTTATGCGGTTAGACTGCTATGTGATGGACTCAATCAGGGGCTACTGTCTATCGTTACTTGTCTCAGCAGAATGTGATTTGGTTATACGATTAGACTGCTATTTGAAGGACTCAATCAGGGGCTACTGTCTATCGTTTCTTTTGTCAGCAGAATGTGAATTGGTTATTCGTTTAGACTGCTATGAATTGTGGGACTGACAGTGAGTTCCTTTGTATAACATAAATGAATCGGGAAATGCAATGAAGTGGGATAGGCTTACAGATATATTCACTGGTAATTGTATAAGCTTTTTCTTTTATTTAAGTTTAAAAGTTTGCAAAAGATGATGGTATTCGTCTGATACGTACAGTACAAGGGTAATTACTTATTCATGTAATTGTTATTAGTGCTAAAGTATTAACGAAATCAGATAAAATGGTTCGCTGGAAACACATAACACAGCCATAATAAAATAATAGCAAACTTGGTTTTATTGAGTCGTGAGCGATTATTAATCTTGCAACACCCTTCTCACCCCTAACTTTGCCTGAAGCGGTATTCTCATCCCGAACAACTCTGAATGAGATAACGAGAAATGAGAAACAATAGTAACAGTTATTGAAAGTACAAAGAGACATTGCACGACGATGTTGGGCGACATTGCACGACGATGTTAACCCTTTACTTCATATAGACGCCTTTCAACACCTCTAATATAGAAGTCTTTTGAATTATTGGGTGAATTATGTTTATATTAATTGACAGAATGGAAAACAGTGCAGGATGTGTTCAGAATCTGAACTGGTCCTGCACTTTTTTCAAAGGCCTTCTGTGATTGGTACGGGAAAACGCGCATCTATGGAGTAGACGGTTAAGAGACATTGTATGGCGATGTTGGGCGACATTGCACGACGATGTTAAGCGACATTGTACGGCGATGTTGGGCGACATTGCATGACGATGTTTGGCGACGTTGTACGGCGATTTTAGGCGACATTGTACAGCGATGTTAGGTGACATCGTACGACCATGTAGGACGGGCTGTTGTGATAGTCAGTATGATCTAACAATAGGACCCTTTGTAGGCTCGTTTAGCCAAGTCTTGAGTGGTCCCAGTGAATACATTATTGTTTATCATATTGATATATTCACTATCAAAATAGATGGTATGTAAAGACAACACAAATATGAAGACTATTTTTGGGGATGTATTTATTTCTAAAACTTTGCATTTTTTAACAAAACAAAACCAGTTTGTATCACATCTGTTTTTAAAGAATAAAATACTGTTGTATAGATTTAATTTATAGATATTTGGTACCTTTGACTAGTAACTTAATCTTTTTTTTTTTTAAAAAAAAATCTTACAGGACTGGAATCTTTTAAAATGTCACTGTTGCGTTGAGATCGTTAAATTACTGATTCATATAAAACGAAATATTGCCAATTAACGATTTTTTTTATATTTAATCAATGCCATTCAATATTATAACACGATGTTACGTTTAACAACACCAACCACAGATGATGTGATAAGTAATGGTGGGGAATTTAAAGGAAATTAAATAAAACATGATCTAGATAACAATGGTCAAAACAAAGAATGAGTCAAAACTATTTTTCCGACTTTTTTAAAAAAATTCACTTGGTCAGGCAATACAATTTGAAAGTTTTTTCTCGAATATAGTTCACTAGCTATTTATAAAGCATGTCACGTATTGAGTGTTTATGAATGATAACTGTATGTATAACTATTTTTAGTAATAAACAGAAAAAAACATAGAACGAGAAAGAAGAAAAAGATTCTGATTTAGCCTTTTTACTGATTTCCTTAAATCATCATTGTTGATAATAACATATTGTTGTTATATCATTGCATTGTTATCATTCTACACATTTATTTGCACACTACTTGTCAAAATATCAGTTATTTAATGATGATATAATTAATGATGGCTTAATTTTAATTTATTAAATTCACTGTTAATTGATAATGCTATAATGATTGATGGTTCAGTTTGTAAGATAACAATTAAAGAATGATGGAAAGTGTCTGAGTATATACAACTACGCCAAAATAACAACATATATACATATGTATATACAACTACGCCAAATAACAGCATATATAAATATGTATATACAACTACGCCAAAATAACAATATATATACATATGTATATACAACTACGCCAAAATAACAACATATATACATATGTATATACACGATTGTTTGATATTCAGTACTATATATGCCGTGAGTGGTTTCTAATACATATACACATATATCAGTTTCGGAAAATAAGTGGACTATAAGTTGGTTATCGTCTACATTTTTGAAACTAAACTAATTTGAAATGGGTGCTCAAATAGACATAAAATACAAATGCCACTGTCTGGCTTTATAAAGATACTGTCATATTTTGTAACAAAGAGAATCTTGTTCAACATTTAAACAAACTTTTCGTGTGCCACTTCAACTTAATTTTCCTTTAATTATTTAATCCGTTAGCTGAGTTTACTCAATGATGCCATTTATACAAACAGTACATATATCAAATGTAAGAAAGAGAAAGTTGGTCGCTTACTTTTTTGTTTATGAGTAAAAAACCAAGAACACTTCACTAGTTTAAGTTGTTTTCACTACATAAAACCAATAGATAATACTCGTCATAAAAGTTTAGGTGTGCATCTTGCAGATGTTGTACGTGACACGTCTAAAAAATGGGTGGGTAAAATGATTGACTATAAGATTAATGTTGTGACTTATTATTTTGAATTTAGTGAAGTGGGGTAAAAAAAAATGTTATTCATATTGATGCATAGCCACAACAAGCGATTGATATCAAGGTACTGCATTAAGATAAAATATTTGCTACAACTTTATACAAAAATAATTTATATATAACATATAAAGATGATTTTGTAAGTTTCTTCTTGTCTAATCTTACTTTACATTTGCATTTAAGAATAATAGTTATTCATTCTTTTTTTTCTACACTTTTTTAATTCCTTTATGAGACAAGAAGATATCGATGCAAATTCACCTTTAATATCAACGATTTTAGAACACATATTATACATGAGAAGTTATTGTCCGAGGCTCGTGCAGACGTTGTCAAGTTAAATTACCTTAAACTAAGAGACAATAACATACACACGTATATAGAATATTTAAATCATGTGTTTTTGAAACACACAATAACTTTACTTTGAAGACATAGACGTATAAAACATCGTCTATATCTACTAGTTCTGCAAATATTGCATAGAAAACATCTTCCATGCGCCTCATTAAAGTAGGAGTTGGATTGTGTTTCAGTTTAAGTGTACTTAAAAAGGCACCATGGTAGATGTATACTATGCATGCTTGTGACTATCCTAAGCAACTTCATCATCCCTGTTTAGGATTGTGTTTATAGAGTTGCTTGTCCCGTACACATATACGCTATAAACACATTATATCATTCTACTCTACCTCATTGCGTAAAATGATACACCTTTGTATAATTGTTCGATCCCTTATAATAGGTTGGTCAGTTTTATTATTGCTCAGAGGAAGTTTTGGCCGAAAAAATGAAGGCAGTAATTGTTACAAATTTGCACTTTAGTTTACTTCTATGAGTATTAACGCATACTAACTTTGCACCATTTAATACAGTATCGTGTTTTTATCCAAAACAAAGATGGAATAACTTTTAATTTGTTTTTATTTAGTATATGTTTTATCTGAAATGTTGTTTCTTCTGTAATTTATAACGACAAACCTTTATTATTTCTATTTTCTAAACTTGATTAGACTTGCTTCAATAGTGTGGTATACGAGGTCATCGTTGCAAACACTTCAAACTCAATCGTGTTTCATCAGATTCATTTGGTGCCGGTGCCGTAGTTTTAGTTTATTCTTTCGAGGATTCTGCGTGCATTCGTTTTATATTGAACAGTTTGGTCTGACTTTTCTCGTTTGCCTCCTGGTGATGGTAAGGTTGATTCTTGGTCCCGTGTAGAACGAGGGTCCATTCCCGGAAGAGACCCTTGTCGTAATCGCTGTTCTTCCCGGGTACGTTCTCAACCCTGAGCGTCCACACACCTCTAGGGCGTTCTGCCCATGTGTGGGTTGTCATGAATGGCCAGCGTGTAAATCCGTTCTTGTGCTCGTCATCATTCGGGCGTTGACTCAGCACCATCGACCTACATTTGAACATAAAAAAGCAAAAAGTTAAATCTTGGTTTCAACCATGACATCATAAACATAATCAACGTACATGTTATAGAGCACGCATACGCATATAATGAATAAGGTTTGAGTAGACGTATTGTAATGGTGTATTAATTCTAGTGGCATGTTTAATGTACCTATCGCCACTTGGCAATTGTGACAAGTGTATTATAGTCATAGTCACTCAGTAACTTAAGATTTTTAGTTTAATAATGTAAAATTTAAACCCAATATAATAATTGTGTGGGTTATACTATAGGTACATGCATTAAGTCATTAATCTGGGAGATCTTAATTAGTTTGAATTTCTGATAAATGACACACTGTCAACAATAGCGTACATAGGGCTAAGATCTAGCCAGCATATGTACGCCCAGGTCCTAAACATGAAGGGGGAGATAAATTAACTGTCACCTTAATTGGAAGTGTGCAAGCCACAATATTTTTAAGCTCAGTTTTCCTTCGGGATGCGAGATGTTAAGACGAGTTTTAATTTAGGGAGAATACTTTGGAAAGCGGGGGGTTAAGACGTCTTTAGTATGGTTGGTTTTTGAGTAGAAATGTGTATGTTAAGGTCTGAGATGGGAGACTGTGTTTGAACTATGTTAAGAAGCGTGCATATGTGTTGATAGAATTTATTAAAGTTTAAATGACAGTTGTAATGATGTGAGAATTAAATATATATAGAAAGCCCTGCTTTCTGCGTTAGTTATGTGTGATGTAGGAACACAAGTATTGGTATCATCAATGCCAATCGTAGTATATTCCAGCAATTTATATACGTAACAAATGTAACTCAAAGATAATATATGCATGAATCAAACTAGTTAAACATGCACATTTGTTGATATTTCTTTCTATAATCAAATGTTGATTAGTATTATAGTATAGCTTGCATGTTGGTTTGTATTATGATATACAGTGTTTGTAAATATTAAATGTTGGATTATAATATGATATACACTTAATCTAATCATCATGTCTTAAAGAAAGAATTGTACGATTAACAAACAACCTATAGAATATGAAAAAGACAATAAAAAGTATATGAACCAAAAGCACACTCAAATTAGCGTTTAACACAGTTAATATATACAAAAAAAAACGTACGTTGTGTTCATTGGAGAGGTAAGATGCATGACGATGTTGCCGCGATAGGTGGACTTGACGGTGATGAAGGACTGAAGATGCTCCAGGAAGTTGACCTCGTTGTCAGATCCCTTACAGGCGTCAGTATCGATTGTCAAAGTTATACCTTCATTCGTACCGAAGTCCCTGTATTATAGAAGTTATTTGTAACAGAATATGTTGATAAAATAGTGTCTATAATAAAACAAGTACACTTATATGTATATAACTATATATATTATATGTGGACATGATGTCTATAAGAAAAATAACGGAGATAATATACACATATGTACGAAACTGAACTTGTAGAAGGGCCATACGACCATATTATGTCGTTTTCATTCATCATCATCTTATTTCTGTTATATCGATACAATCAAAAAATATTTTAGACTATGATTACAACAAATGTACGTAACTGGACGTCATTATAAGCCAAGTACCAGAACTATGTCCTTTCCCAATAAAGACAACGAGAATATTCATAGATACTTGGCTATGTTAACTTCATTTTTGCAGACAGTATATAAATAAGCACACTATACATATACTTTAGATACATATACATATAATATACATACACTATGCATATGATACATACGATATACATATATTATACATACAATACGCATAAAATATACATATCATATACATACAATATGCATATACTGCACATATAATATGGATACAGTTTATATACAATATACATCTATTAAACATACAATATACATGTAGTTACATAGCATTAAGTGCTACTTTATCGAAACGATACTTAGCATGTTAAATGACTGTATCTTATAATTAAACTGAAGGAGGAGTAATTTATTTGCATTTTTGCGATTTTCACATTTGTATACATGGTAAAATAGTTCATATGAGATTTGATACATGACATTTTTGTATAATTTCAATGAAAACATGACATGAAATTACAAAAAAAACCAGTTCCTACATAAATATATGTTCATGGTGTTATAGTTCTCGTATATATATTTATGTGTGTGTGTGTGTGTGTGTGTGTGTGTGTGTGTGTGTTATACTAGCTACCATTATTATTCTTGATTATAATTCCCAGACATCTCATCAATGTCTACGATATCTATGTCGTATATGGCGTAATTGGATGTCTGTATCGTACTGTAAATATCTATAATTAAGTTAGAAATCCGCTTTCGTCTTTGAAAAAGATATAATGTTTTATTTGAATGGGACACCAGTAACAATGTAGCGTTGCTAAGAGGCTTAGATACATTTTCAGAAGTATCTCATCATTAACTTAATGACTATATTTGTCTAAAATGAATAATGAATACTTTTTGGTTTCCAAAGAAATAATAGAACAAAGCTCAATTTCTAAATGAATAAGATCAACAATTTATGCAACAAAAAAAAGTAAATCTTCATTTGTACATATGCTTACATTAAAGAAAAAACATAAAAAATATCCAGAGTGGTCTGACCTCTCCCACAGTATAAAGACAACGTTTAACAGCTACCTACGTAATTTTGAATAAAATATAAAAAAAACTATTCAAATCACGTTTTATAACGAATAAGTGTTTGTCTAGTCAAACCCAAGTAAGGACAACTTACATGTCTTTAACTATTGATCCTGCTGTACAATGGAAACGTTCAGGCAGGGGCTTCCACTTACTGGCCATCGTCACCATGGCACCGGCATCCAGAACACCATACCCAAACAGGTGGTTGAACTCAAACCCGGCCCCGTTAAACTGCCAAAAGTGTTTCAGGTACGGATCAAAGAGACGATTTCTCTTTGATGTTAGAACGGTCAGATGTTGAATATCTCTCCATGTTAAATTGCGACTGTAACGAAAACAATGTTTACATGTGTGCATTACGGTATATATCAGTAATCAGGCATTTACAAATATAGAAATATCTATTTTATCAATGATATAAAGCTTTAACATTAATCAATATATTGATACTAAAGGTGTCAACACGCTTGATGGGTCAACATAACAACATGTATTTCTTAAAAGTACATCTTTATACTGTATCATATCTTCATTTTATACCATTTAGCCCGAGCATATTTGTACTTCACAATATATACGAGGGGGTCAGAATGTTCGTAGAGCATTAAGTCCCGTTTGTAAGATGGTCTGGTGTCTCATTTCATAACGAGACAAGGGAGAGAGTGAGGTCTGATGCACCCGTTAACCCATGTTAAACTCTTTGTTGTCACTGTTTCGTGGCGGTTGTGTATGTCTGTGTTACACACAATACGATTGAAATTATTACATGATTTCATGCTAGTGTGGCTGCAGTATTATTTGAATTTATTTCTGATTTTAACTATCTACACATTGATTTGTAACATTTCACTGTGAGCGACCGTGTATTCTTTATATGGAATAACCATCCATTTAGAAAGTAGTCATTGATTTTTACCAACATACAAGCAAATGATTGTCCTGGCTAACAGTACAAGTTAATGTTAAGACGGCTCCATAGCGAAGTAATGCTTTCAAAATGATTACAGATGTGACAAAATAATACGACGTTTTTGTTCAAATTAAAAACACAACAACGGTAATTTATAATTATTTCAACAATGGAAAACAATTATAATGATTTATTTCGAAAAATTCTCCGGACGTTTTAGTAATTGAATGCTCGATTGATTTATCTTTAATTCAACATTTTAACGCTAGATTATCCATAGATTTTACGCCCCACAAAAAAGTTGCATACAGCACATGTACTCGTAAAGAGACGTAATTACATGTATATAGAGTATAATTTTATATAGTATCCATGTTTTATGCATAGCATTACATAATTGAAATAGTACATGTACTTTCTATAGATTAAGTGTGAAAAATTGAATATCAATGTTTCAATACATATATATGCACGCATATATAATAAGCATGTAGAATAAGGACGGGTATGTATTACATATGAGGGTTAAAGGTTAATTGTCGAATAGTTTATATAATATTTTAATGCTAGGTGAAGTGATGATTGCTGTCACATTATTTTGTTAGTTTTCGTCGAAGAAAAATTGCTTTAAACAGATGAAATACATTTAAATTATTGTTATAGCAACTTATTTTAACCAAGTTCAAAAGAATTGGTCATGGTTAATGAAAAGAGTAAGACCGCATGTATGAAACATAAATGATGTACATGTATATCTACACGATGAGAAGATGGAACGTGGAATGTGTTTAACGGTATGTTGATAGAGTTGACGTTATTACCGTCACAGAATCACAGAAACTTTTATTGAAAAAGCATTCCACTTTGTGCTCTGACAAGATATAGTATTTAATTTTAATACTTTACATATCGTATGTCTCAGCTAACTTGTCTCTCAAATACACGCCTACTTATATACACGCCTACTTGCCTACTTATATACACGCTTACTTATATCGCACCATTGCAACTCGAAGGCACAATGCGACAAGGTGTTTTTCTAATACTGACACTCTAACTTTTGACTGTTTCAAACATATCACATCACATCTTTATACAGCTAGGTTTATACTTATTCATGTACTAGCTCGATCATTACGCTGCCTGGGTAGAACCATTATTGAGTATTGTTTTGAGAAGTTGGAGCACGGGTTCGAACGCGCAACATTCACTTTAACTCCATACATTCGTTATCCAGCTTACACTTGCTGTATTATCGCGTGTAATAGTACCGTTATCCGGCTTAAACTGGCAATATTATTAAATGTAATAGTACCGTTATCAGGCTTACCCTTGCTGTATTATCGCGTATAATAGTACCTTTATCCGGCTTGCACTGGCAGTATTATCGCGTATAATAGTACCGTTATCCGGATTACACTTGCTGTGTTATCGCGTGTAATAGTACCGTTATCCGGCTTACACTTGCTGTATTATCGCGTGTAATAGTACCGTTATCCGGCTTAAACTGGCAATATTATCAAATGTAATAGTACCGTTATCAGGCTTACCCTTGCTGTATTATCGCGTATAATAGTACCTTTATCCGGCTTATACTGGCAGTATTATCGCGTATAATAGTACCGTTATCCGGATTACACTTGCTGTATTATCGCGTGTAATAGTACCGTTTTCCGGCTTAAACTGGCAATATTATCACGTGTAATAGTACCGTTAACCGGCTTACACTTGCTGTATTGTCGCGTGTAATAGTACCGTTATCTGGCTTACAATGGCAGAATTATCGCGTGTAATAGTACCGTTATCCTGCTTACCCTTGGTGTATTATCACGTGGAATAGTACCGTTATCCAGCTTACACTTGCTGTATTATCACGTGGAATAGTACCGTTATCAGGCTTACACTTGCTGTATTATCGCGTGTAATAGTACCGTTATCCGGCTTACACTTACTGTATTATCGCGTTTAATAGTACCGTTATCCGGCTTACACTTACTGTATTATTGCGTGTAATAGTACCGTTATCCGGCTTACACTTACTGTATTATCGCGTGTAATAGTACTGTTATCCGGCTTACACTTGCTGTATTATTGCGTGTAATAGTACCGTTATCCGGCTTACCCTTGCTGTATTATCGCGTGTAATAGTACCGTTATCAGGCTTACACTTGCTGTATTATCGCGTGGAATAGTACCGTTATCCGGCTTACACTTGCTGTATTATCAAATGTAATAGTACCGTTATCAGGCTTACACTTGCTGTATTATCACGTGGAATAGTACCGTTATCAGGCTTACACTTGCTGTATTATCGCGTGTAATAGTACCGTTATCAGGCTTACACTTGCTGTATTATCGCATGTAATAGTACCGTTATCCGGCTTGCACTGGCAATATTATCAAATGTAATAGTACCGTTATTAGGCTTACATTTGCTGTATTATCACGTGGAATAGTACCGTTATCAGGCTTACACTTGCTGTATTATCGCGTGTAATAGAACCGTTATCAGGCTTACACTTGCTGTATTATCGCGTGTAATAGTACCGTTATCCGGCTTACACTTGCTGTATTATCGCGTTTAATAGTACCGTTATCCGGCTTACACTTGCTGTATTATCGCGTGTAATAGTACTGTTATCCGACTTACACTTGCTGTATTATCGCGTGTAATAGTACGTTATCAGGCTTACCCTTGCTGTATTATCGCGTGTAATAGTTCCGTTATCAGTCTTACACTTGCTGTAATATCGCGTGTAATAGTACCTTTATCCGGCTTACACTTGCTGTATTATCGCGTTTAATAGTACCGTTATCTGGCTTACACTTGCTGTATTATCGCGTATAATAGTACCGTTTTCCGGTTTACCCTTGGTGTATTATCACGTGGAATAGTACCGTTATCAGGCTTACACTTGCTGTATTATCGCGTGTAATAGTACCGTTATCCGGCTTACACTGGCAGTATAATCGTGGGTAATAGTACCGTTATCCGGCTTACACTTGCTGTATTATCGCGTGTAATAATACCGTTATCCGGCTTACACTGGCAGTATAATCGCGGGTAATAGTACCGTTATCCGGCTTACACTTGCTGTATTATCGCGTGTAATAGTACCGTTATCCGGCTTACCCTTGCTATATTATCGCGTGTAATAGTACCGTTATCAGGCTTACACTTGCTGTATTATCGCGTGTAATAGTACCGTTATCCGGCTTACACTTGCTGTATTATCGCGTTTAATAGTACCGTTATCTGGCTTACACTTGCTGTATTATCGCGTATAATAGTACCGTTTTCCGGCTTACCCTTCTTGTATAATCACTAGGAATAGTACCGTTATCAGGCTTTCACTTACTGTATTATCGCGTGTAATAGTACCGTTATCCGGCTTACACTGGCAGTATAATCGCGGGTAATAGTACCGTTATCCGACTTACACTTGCTGTATTATCGCGGGTAATAATACCGTTATCCGGCTTACACTGGCAGTATAATCGCGTGTAATAATACCGTTATACGGCTTACACTGGCAGTAGTATTGCGTGTAACAATACCGTTATCCAGCTTACAATTGCTGTGTTATCGCGTGTATAAAAACCATTATCCGGCTTTCACTTGCTGTATTATCGCGTGTAATAGTACCATTATCCATCTTACATTTATTGTCTGCTGTATTATCGCGTGTAGTAATTATCGTTATCCGGCTTACACTAACTGTATTATCGCGTGTAATAATACCGTATTCCAGCTAACATTGCTGTATTATCGCGTGTAATAATACAGTTATCTGGCTTACGCTGCTGTATTATCATGTGTAATAATACCGTTATCCGGTTTACATTGCAGTATTATCGCGTGTAATAATACCGTTATCATACTTACACTTGCTGTATTGTCGCTAGTAATACTGCCATACACTAGACAGAAAAATGACTAGCTGTCACGGATGTGATTACGCGGAATGTGCAGTCTGTACCCTTTGGGAATACTTTAAAGCATTGTATGAAAACATTTTAGTTTATTCCCATTGTTCGCAATATAAAAACGTTTAGGTGTTAGATTAGGTAATGTGCTGTAGTTGAATAGTGTAAATATCGTGTCTCGATAAATGGAGGCGCAAACACCGTATGGTTTTCGGCATGTGTGCACTTTTATTACATTAAATCGACGTACTGTCATATTATCAAACATCACATCATTTACGGGAAAGTTTTATAGGGCATCACAATCATACTAGAACACGTATGTCCGTTGTTTTAAATTGTCCATATGTATACTTATACAGCTTACTTCGCTTCCAGGGCTAACGCATAGATCCCTGCTGCTTCTGGTGCGGCCGCAGACGTCCCTGAGTGAGTGGTCGTGCAGTTGTTGTACAAATCGGTTGTTGCCTGTGAAAATGAAGTTTTGCGTAAGAAAGGTATATTAAGATGCTTGGCTGTAAAAAGGACACGGAGAGGTATCTTAAATTGGTATTTTTTTATTCAAAATATGTTCCAACAATGTCATAATTACGAAGGCCGTGCAATAAGTAATGATATTTGTTCGATAAATCATGAACCGTGAACATCGTGAAATATTTGTTTAATATAAACAAACGCTATCATAGCATCCTGTTTTAGATGTACAGATAGGCAAAAGGGGTAATGTCACTTTTTTATATAAATTAAGTGTTTATTTAGCGATTGAGGATGTTGGCTCGTAAAAAGAAACCTAAGAATATCTTTAATTCAGTTAAAAACAATATTCGTCATGATCTGAAATGAAAATGATCATGAAAAGGGGAATGTTGCCGTGTTCGTTTTAGCTATTTTGGTGATTTTTTCAAAATGTTTTTATTTGATATCATCAGAAACAATCAACTCAATTATTTCTTTTGAAACATTTTAGTCATAAGCAAACTCTCTCACAAACATATTTTGAGCAAGTCCTGGCTCGTACCCACGACCTCAGCCGTAAGAGGTAAGTAATCATTAGATGACAGACAACGTCTTAAACCATCCGTCCACGGATGACCCTTAGAACGGTTAAGATCGATAATGAAGACCAAGTGGTTTAACCGGTTATTCACATTGAAACTCTAGCGGTCTTATACACTCTCAGACAACTATTGACATTGCCGTAATTGTTGAGAGACTAATCAAACACGTGGGTGGAATTAACGAAGGCAACTGTTTATTGTGTATTGATAATTTGGTTAGTAGGCCGTTGTCGCCACATGTTGGTGTTTGCATTTGTGCTGAAAATGCAAGCGTTTGATAAATTGCCTAATATGTAACTTTGTACTGTAAATTAAACATAATTAAACTGCGTTTGATTGGTGAGTATTCTGATTTTACAATAAACAATTTTACTGTTGCTATATTAAGGTTGTGTTATTAGTCTTCCTCGATGGTGATATGGTAAAGGTGAAACTCATGAATAAACCATAAATTCGCCTATATCATGAATCAGTAAGTCATCTTCAAAAGGGCGGATTTTTACCCAGACAGAAGGGCAATGTATACCTGCTTATTAGTTACACACCCAACGCATTTCGTCTATGCAAATGCCCGGGACCCTACGCACTACAACATACACAAATGCCTTCAGACATTTTCAGACAAACGCAAACATACACACCGTACACATATAAATAAATACACACCACGCCAGCGTCTCTGAGTGTACTTTTGCCATTGCTGAAGGTTGAAGCGAGGGTGGAGGAACACGACTCATCGTAGCCGGCCGTCTGTCCGTCGTTTGTGGCGGAGTTGATAGAGACGGTCCACATGCTAGCTGCATATCCATCGCAGTTACAGTCATCCTCTTGACCACCGTCACCAGACGCCCAGACGTAGATGTTGCCTTTACCGTTACGCCCCTATAAACAAATAGGCCTCATTTATCTTATTATATTTAATGAGTTAAGAAAATTGTATACATGAATGTGAGCTCTTTGTTTAGTTTAAGTCAAAATTCATTTATTCGGTTCAGCTAGCGTACATTTTGTCATGGAGTCAATGCCATTTCTGTTTATATTAAGGTAAAACATCGTCGGTATAGGTAACCTCAAATAGCTTGTAAATCTTTAAGGTGATTCCAGAGAATACAAACGCCTTATGCTAGTCAAAGATAATGTTTTACTAGTTAACTAACTGGTTAACACAAATACCATAAACAATGACTTTTATTTTGATATGTATATAAGTCTTGTATGGTGTAATAGATTATCGTTGAAACAAATGGTTGCTATTGCATTTCATTCTTCATCAGTAGTCACGAAACTGCATAATAATAAATAACATGACAGTCCGGTGTGCCATTGGCTTGTACTTTGTGACGTTTATAAATAAACAGGACAACCCGGTGTGCCATTGGCTGGTGCTTTGTGAAGGTTATAAATAAACAGGACAATCCGGTGTGTCATTGGTTGGTGCTTTGTGACGGTTATAAATAACAGGACAATCCGGTGTGTCATTGGCTGGTGTTTTGTGACGATAATAAATAACAGAACAATCCGATGTGTCATTGGCTGGTGCTTTGTGACGATTATAAATAACAGGACACTCCGATGTGTCATTGGCTGGTGCTTTGTGGCGGTTATAAATAAAGAGGACAACCCGGTGTGTCATTGGCTGGTGCTTTGTGACGATTATAAATAAACAGGACAATCCGGTGTGTCATTGTGTACTTTGTGACGGTTATAAATAACAGGACAATCCGGTGTGTCATTGGCTGGTGCTTTGTGACGGTTATAAATAAAGAGGACAACCCGGTATGTTATTAGCTGGTGCTTTGTGACGAAGTTATAAAAAAAACAGGACAACCCGGTGTGTCATTGGCTGGTGCTTTGTGACGATTATAAATAAAAGGACAACCCAGTATGTCATTAGCTGGTGCTTTGTGACGAAGTTATAAAAAAAACAGGACAACCCGGTGTGTCATTGGCTGGTGCTTTATGACGGTTATAAATAAACCCGGTGTGACATTGGCTGGTGCTTTGTGACGGTTATAAATAAACCCGGTGTGACATTGTCTGGTGCTTTGTGACGGTTATAAATAAACAGGACAACCCGATGTGTCATTGGCTGGTGCATTGTGACGGTTATAAATAAACAGGACAACCCTATGTGTCACTGGCTGTTGCTTTGTGACGGTTATAAATAAACAGGACAACCCGGTGTGTCATCGGCATGTGCTTCATGACGGTCATAAAAACAATCATGTCTACGTTAATGTATATATCTTCATGGACTATCCGTTTTATAATCGCTTTCGTCCTTATCTATATGTTGTGGCATATAACTGGGCGTAACTTGTGCGTTTGACTTGGTTAGTGGGACAATACATGGTACTTTTCAAGTGTAAAGACCCAAACAACACTACGTTTATATTAGTATCCCACGTGTACAATTAGACACATGATAAACATCTATATTTATGATTTTTTCTTAGCTAGTTTGTCATAAACAGATTATACCAAGTTTGTTAAATTCTATATTTCCAATAAATGTTGATATAATTACATATTCTTCTCTGCCTGAGTGTAAGTGTGAATATTTTAGTGAGTATTACCATGATGCATATTATAACATTTTAAGTTAACACGTTAGCATTCAAGGCGATGAATATTTAATTACGTTTCCTGCTTTATTAAGAAATTCATTTAAATGATTTTTTGATTCAATATCGCCATACACATACATTCAAAATGACAATGTTACTTTTCACCCCATTTTCCCACATTTTCATAATGAAACGCGTTGTTATGTTTGCGTGCCATTGTGAATTTAGAACTAATTTCTCACAAATTATTCTCTAAAATTACTAAATTGGACCAAATTATCAGTTGCCTAAAAATCTCGTGACAAGTTGTCATATTTTATGAAAATGAAAATATCAAAGTTCACAACAGTTCGTATTTCAACAAAAAAACTTTAAAATAGTGTGTGTATAATAACGCTGATTTCTGGTAAACAAACATTATGGATTTTTGAATTTGCTGAAATAGACAATTTCGTCAAGGTTGTTTATCACTATAGTTTCATATCGCGGAATGAAAGCCATCTGGAGATGACCCGGTAGTATTAACGACAAAAACAAACCAATTGATTGAACAAATCATGGAGTAAACAACTTGATAAAACACGTACATCATTCATGATTAATTGCTTGTAATATATTTACACATTTAGGTATGCTGGTGGATGCGACTCCCATTATCATGGATGAGGAGAAAAACAATTTGAGGAAGCTTTTGTTTTTGTTTCAACTGTTTAATAAGAGAACTCGTTTTCATTATAGTAGCGACTATGATTATGGTTTTATTTATATTAGCATCGTGCTCGTCCTTTATATACATTTTATGTGTGGGTATTTTGTAACAGAATACACATGTGAACACTGTCGTTTCTATAAATATTAGATATTTCAAAAGCGACCAATGATATTTATTATTCATTCATTGTTACATATTATGTTATCGGCAGTGTAATTAACTGAAATGATAACACTTGACAACTGACTCCTTCACACTCAGCAGGGGTCGTATTCTACCTCCATTGTTATAAACAGTGTTAAACTTGAGCTTGAAAATCCAAACGTCAACCGCATATATCTATTTAATCATGACAAAGAGTTTATTTGACTACGTACATGCCTGCAAATTTTACCCTAAAATAGTTTTACTTTCAAATTTCAATTTTGAGCTCAAGTCTAAGAATACACTTCAGTTGAATACCACACAAGAAATGAAATAATGTAAGCAAGTTTATCGGATAAAACTATTTTTATTAAACTACTATGTGACTTTAGATTTTCCACGAAGAGAACAGACCGGTGAAGGTCAAGGTCATTTACAGTTTCGGATTAGGAAAAGGTTATTCGCAGAGAAAAAAATATTCAGGGAAATTAAGATTAATTACGAATTTGGAAGAGTGTTTCAGTAAAAAGGAAGATATAATTTTGAAGTTCAACGTATTTTCAGTCTAACGAGCATAGCAGTGAACATTGATGGACTTGCTAAATCGTGCGATTAAATGGATTTGTGTAGAACAATTAACTCGTTCCTAGAAATGGCCGAAACGGCGATGCCCGAAGGGGAATCACATTTCAGGAATCATCATTAAAAAGAGCTGCTCACAAAGATAAAAACTGGGAAAGCCAGAAAAAACTCCGGTAAACCCGAACACTCGTATATTAAGAGAACAGGCCAACATTTGCAATATTGAGAGTGCCCTAAATGTAGGTCACCTATGATTCGGGTATCCTCCTCTTTGCTTCTGACCAATCGGAGGGCGTTGCAGTGCTGAGCGGAAATTGACATGTATTGTGGGAGGAAAAAATGGAGAAATCACAAAACGAAAGTTTAGACATTCTTTCTAACATTGTTGTCAGTGTCGCAAAGATACAATAATCTTCGCACATTGCAAGTAAAGAGCAGGTAGAAATAACTGCAGCACAAGTGCTTATTTCTGTTGACACGCCGACACAGTATGAAGTAATACCGGTGGACGACCTAGACACAATGTTGTCATCTGTGACGTCTGATACCGATGAAACTTCGGAATTTCGTCATGATTTAGAAAATCAATATTAGGAAAAACTGTTAACGGGCCGGAAATTGACAGAAAATTGGCATAATTAGTTAATACGGAATTGTGGCATGCCTTTAAGGGCAAATGGGAAGGAAATCTGGCTATGCAGGCCGCACCGAAATGTATGTGCTTGACAATAGTGCCAGTTGTCAATTCTCTTGAAGTTTTAATGAAAAAAAAGGGTATGCCAAGGAAGTAGAGGATTATACAAAAGATGCATTCCGTTGCTTGGCAATGGGCCTCAATGTAGTGAACAGGAAACATAGATCATTAATTCAGCTACTGATTCCTGCAAAATATAAGAAAGTTTATGCAACCGATGCTAAAATCAAAGACTATTTGTTTGGTGACAATTTGGAACAAAACGTGGACGAGATTGAAAAATAATCAAAACGGGCCATGAAGTTGTCGGGCCGTTTTAGGGCCACGGTTCCCGAAAGGGTACCAATACCCCAAGCAAAAGCACCAGGCGACTTCGTACAATCATGGGAAACCACAAGGGAAACCATACCAGAGGCACATAACTCGGAAGTCCCGAAAGGGACTTTCATACCCGAAGAACTTAACTTGAGTACCTGTAGCAGTAAATTAAATTTGCATACCTTGTCAAACACCCCAGAAAACTTTATAGGGGGGCACATTTCTCAGTTTAGTGGTTCTTGGTAGGCTATTACAACAGATCATTGGATTCTGAATACAGTTAAAGGTTATAGGATTGAGTTGGACTCCCGGCCATTTCAATTGTTTACTCCTAGACCAATACAATTTAATGACCAAAACAAAAAACTGGTTTCTACAGACTGAAATGAAACAATTTTTAGAGAAAAGTATAACAGAAGCGGTTGCTTCTGTTGAAGAGGGTCACTTTTATTTAAATGTTTTTATCAGACCAAAGAAAGATGGTAGTGTTTGAGTTATTTTGAATTTAAAGACTTTGAATGATAATGTTTAAAAACTTCATTTCAAAATGGAGACATTGAAATCGGCTATTGCTAATATTCAGAAAAATGATTTTTTTCGCATCAGTTGACTTGAAGGATGCTTATTTTAGTGTACCTGTTCATGTTAATGATAGGAAGTTGTTTAGATTTATATGGGATGGAAAACATTTTCTATTGTATACATTGCCCCAAGGTCTGTCCTGTAGCCCAAGGGTATTCACGAAATTATTAAAACCTGTGTATGAATCATTGAAAAAGAAAGGCCATTCATATTTATCATATATTGATGACAGTTTATTGAAAGCTGGTACACAAGAAGAATGCATGAAAAATGTTGAGAATACTTGTTGTTTAGTAGATGGTTTAGGGTTTACTGTTCATTCTGAAAAAAAAATCTGTCTTACATCCTGTCCAGACTATTGTTTTATTTTGGTTTTATATTAAATTCAATTGAAATGACATTACGATTAACACCAGAACGGTTAAAAAATCTTTTAGAAATGTATAAACAAATTCTGGTGGAAAAGTTGATATCCTTGCGTGAACTGGCTAATGCTATAGGAAAAATGGTGGCAAGTGAACTAGGAGTACATTATGCACCATTGATTTATAAAGATCTAGAACATGAGAAAGACAGATATTTTAAACTTTACAAGGGTAATTTTGAATCTTGCCTCAGTTTGTCACATGAAAGTCGTTTAACCATTCAGAAGTTTATTGACAATTGCATGTTCGCCCATAATTCGTGAAAACCCATCCGTTATATTGTTCAGTGACTCTAGTATGACAGGGTCGGGTGGAGTGAATTCTATATCAAAGACCAATACACATGGGTTTTGGTCAGAAACTGAAATCAATGAGCATATAAATTATTTGGAATTGAAAGCAGCTTGGCTAACAATTTAGTCTCTGGTTGTAGATAAAATAGATATGCACATTCGCATATATATTGATATTACAGTGGCAATTTCACATATAAACAAATTTGTACGGAAAATTGAAAAATTGCATCAACTGGCTAAAAAATTTGGTTTTGGTGTAAAGATAAACATATATGGCTGAGTGCGGCTCACATTCCTGGTGTAGATAATTGTGAAGCTGACGAGCTTTCTAGAAAAGAGCATCCTGATATGGAGTAGATGTTAAATACCAAATATTTTATTATGCTTGAAAAAACATTAGGCAAAGTCGAAATAGATTTGTTTGCATCTAGACTCAATCACCAAACAAAGCCATATGATCTTATAAACCTGATCCATTAGCAGTGGCAGTGGATGCATTTACTTTACATTGGAACTATAACAATTGTTACATGTTTCCTCCTTTTAGTTTAATCAATCGATGTATCCAGAAGATTGTGACAGACAGAGTGGAGCAGGTGATACTGATTGCACCAATTTGGCCAACGCAAGTGTGGGTCAGCCAGGTTCTTCATCACATATGTGCACAATCGTACATCAATCCAGAGAAGAATCAATTACTTCTACCACAGGACACCAACAACGTCATCATGTGCGGAAAATGAGACTAACTGCTTTCGTTTTATCCGGAAACTACTTAAAAGTAAAGGCGTATCAGACCTCTCTTGCAACATCATATTGCAATCGTGGAAAGAGTCAACATTTAAACAGAATGGGTCTTATTTCGAAAAATGGTTGTCATTTTCAAGTAAACGGAAAATTGACATTTTTTACCCTTGTATATAACACATGTTAGATTTTTAAACTACTTTATATGAGCAAAACTTAAGTTATAGCTCTATTAACACGGCACAATTTATGTTACCATCTGTTTGTAATTTAGACAGCGGAAGAGATAAAGGGAATGATGTCATTGTCAAACGCATTTTTAGTAATAGACCGGCATTGCCAAAATAACAAAATATAAAGAATGTGAACCAAGTTTTATCACATTTGACCACCAGTATCGACAATGATGCAATGACCTTATTGCAATAATCAAAGAAATTAGCGGTGCTTTTTATGTTATTATCTGGACAGAGATGCCAAACTACCCATATGTTGAAGATGTCTGAGCTTGATATACAACCAAATTAAGTTACGTGTTATATTTCTGGATAAATTAAACAAACCAAGCCAGGAAGACATGTAAAACCATTAAAAATTCAAAGTTTTGTGGGTAACAAAAAGTTATGTTTAGTAGAAACGCTAAAGATGTATATTCAAAGAACAAAACAATTGCGAGCGAATGAGGAACAGTTGTTTAAACAGTGAAACCATATAATGCAGTCACACAAAGTACTGTAGCCAGATGGTTCAAAAACCTGTTACAAAAGTCTGGCATCGATATAGTGATTTTTGGAGCTCATAGTTGTCATGCAGCGTCTACTTCAGCAGCTGCTGCTAAAGGGTTACAAATAGAAACAATAATGAAAGCTGCCGGATGGAGTTCCGTGCAAACATTTGCTAAGTATTATAACAAATCTATTGAACCATCTTTTCCAACCACAGTGTTTGGTTGTCATGGACATGCTTAAATACATAAATCATGACATTGATATCACAACTAGTCGATGAAAATATTTACCAATATAGATTGGATTTGTATTATATACAATAACATGTTATATCTACACATATATGTTGCTGGATCATTATAAATATAAATGTGTATATTTCCTCAATACAGAGTCAGTTGTTTTGGTAGACAAAATTTTGTCAGTATACAATTTTTAGTAATAATGTGTTGTTCAGCTCTAAAATCTCTGAGGCCACATGGTAGTTCAATAAAATTGACTAATTTATCGAGACTTGATGAAGATTGATTAACATTTTATTGAACTACCAGGTGCCTTAGATTCTACACGCCTACCCTGGAGATGAATATCCCCAACCCTAACAACACATTCGATTACTTTTATATCTTTGAAGAATGACCTTGACCTTCACCGGTCTGATCTCTCATATAAAATCTAAGGCATCTGGTAGTACAATAAAATTTAAAACAATCTTCATCAAGTCTTGATTAATTAGTCAATTATGTCCCACAGCTGAGATTGTATTGTTTATTTATTAAACTCGTCTGTAACACTAGATTCGGATTTGCACGTTAAAATGTTAAAAATTGTGATTTATTGACAAATGGATTTTTTGCTGCGAGGCTTTCCGTCACATGTGGGTGTATTTGACGAATGGATCTGCGGTCCTGTTTATTGTGCAATCATGATGTGTTTGATGATCTAGCGTTGACAGATTAGGTAAATTCAATATCAGCAGTTGTTTGATCGACCATTGTTTATCAATCAAGTGGATTCAACACCAGCAGACGAGATTATTAACAAAGTCAATTAGGCGTTCTTCAATTTAAAATAGAAACTGATCCTGGATTAAGTGGTTTCTATATTGTTATAGAATTATATTTTTTTTCTGCAGAGCCCAATACCGTTTATATCTAGCAGTAGTGCGATTCGCTATTAACATCAGCTTAATGACATTTTTTACTCAAATGAAAATTTATATCCATCGATTTCGTTATTGTATCCATTAATATCGCCCTTCAATACATGTCATGTTCAACGATCATAAGTTGGACGGATTGGCTGTTGTCATCATATCATAAGACGAGACACATAAATTCATAGCTGACCATTCATTGTTATCAGAGTTGTATATCTTACCTCGTTTACACCTTTTACAATTGCTCTCATTGTTAGATTTCTGGGTCCATCTACCGTTTTACCGTCATCTGTAGGGCCCCAACTTGCGCTGTAAATGTCAATTTCGTTTGGCATATGCCCCATGGCATTGGCTTCTATCAAGTCGGTCATAAACGGTTGGTCTAGCATACGCAATCCTGTAGAAAAATTGTTACATAAATAGTAGTCAATATCAGTGGGAAGTAAAAAGACATGAATGGTATCTAATAAAAGAGTCCTAGTGAAACACATAACGCAACCAGCAGACTTGGCTTTATTGAATCTGTTTCCTTAACCATATTACCCTAAAGTATACCTGTGCATATAACTTTATAACTGACATGATGCAGTTGTAATCAATACGTCAAAATAATTATACCTTGTGCTAGTTGTTGGAGGTGTCCTTCGACGTATTAATATTTGTCGGAGGAGTGTAATAAAGTGTGTTTCCTCCCTCCAACAACTAAAATGAAATATGTTAACTAGTGCTACCTAAACGTACGGGGAATTATTCCTATTCTTCTAACATGAATCTAATACACTTTTATGAAGGTATAACACCACCATTGATTTTTGTTCTTTATTCTGTAGTAAATTATAAAAGTTTGAAGGCTTGTCATTCATAGAGAACCCCAAAGAAAGAAGTGAAATCTACATTTTACTGTTTGTCAACCTCTGCACGATCAAAATATGATGAGAAAAGTAGGTGTCATGTGTCATATAAGAGATTTTTTTTTCTGCTCTGTGTGTACACTGGCGACAAAGTGAAAGTAGACTTCCGAAGTCATGAATTCATACCCCAATTTCAAGCATCATTTTCTTTTTCTAAATTCACAAATCAGACATGACAATGCTATCAAAATGTTCAAAATACATCGATAATGCCATTCAAATAAAAAAAATGAGCATTAAAATAAGGGAAAAACATTTTTAAAGAAGAAGAAATGAGGATTATTTATAACCACCATTATGCGACTACCCCACGGAAGCACTTCCTTTTTGCAATGGTGGTACTATGCCCGAAAGGAGTTCTAATCATAAGTCTTGTACTTATTAAGTACTTGTTTTTTTGATCGTTGTTAACAGTACCAGTACTAAAACAATTAAATCTCATATGAAGTTTTAGATCTCTTATATCAATGGTATAAGGTCGTAACGGTAAATGGTATAAAGAACCACTTACGATCTTATGATTCTAGACCATCATTACGTTTGTCGTATATAAATATGCATTCAGTGATTCGTGAATTTGCAATATCTAATTTTATAAACACTGACTACGTTTTATTATATAGAGCATTTTGATATTGTTTCTCTTTACCATGTGTAAAGCAAAAAAAAACATGTAAACATGTAGATGCGCAACTTACCCGCCACTTTAGAATCGTAGGCAACACCAACACCGCAAACATTATTGTCACGTGCAGCAGCAATTTCGCCAGCACACCTGGTACCATGGCTGCAAAGCAAACAATTACGATACAGTATGGGACATATAGACATGCGACGAAAAATAGTTTGACTTTTCCCAGTCGAAATTAATTAATAGAACATAATGACAATTGTAATGTATAATTTATTTCCCAGAAACCATCGCGAAGATCATAACATTGTTAAATTCACAAGCATTGGTCATAAAAGTTTCTTAATTATTTTATTATGTAAAGGTACAAAACGGGTATAAATTTTTTTTACAACAGTAAACTATGTTAATATATATTGCTAAATTCACCTTGCTTTATTTATATTGTAATGGAAATTGTTATTGCCAAATATGAGTTGTATTGCCTAAACTGATGCGATAAATGTGCATATATTTTACTATTAGAACAAAACAATCCGACAACATTTTGGAATAAGTATATTCATCTTAAAATAAATGGTCGATTAGCCAGAGACATTTGCTGCGAACAAAAAAGATAAAACCAAATGATCATATGCATTGCGCTTAAACGCGTGGTGATTTTGAATCACTTAAAGTGTAAATGTTTCCCTCGCGTAACATCGAACGTCAGGTTTGAGTTGAAAGTATTTATTGTGTTTTTCGGAAGTCGATAAAATGTAGCAAAAGAAATCACGTCTGGTAAATGAATGCAATGTACTATCTAGAATAATTATGCACTAAGGACCGTTCATTTAGCGAGATCAACTTGAACTCATTGATATGGTACCGATGATTCATTGTATACCTTAACCTGTAAGCAACTATATAAGTTCGTTAATACAAGTAGTTGGCGTCCATTGGCTGTCGTTAAACCACATTTGTTACTCCATCTGAATGTAACGAATACGTTCGTGTTGGACTTTCTATGGATTCCCCGCTAATACCGCCATTAAACAACCAATTTAAATAAATTCTTCTCTTGATTATTCATTGAGCTATATTGATAAACAGACAGTCAATTCTTTTTCAGGTTATGCTTCTATGAAATGTAACTTCAAGTGAAATTGTATTGACGTTTACTTCGTGGTTAAAAGTTAATACTTTTCCTATATTAAAACAATGTACCAACTCAATTGTTTAATTAGAATTAACATTTAGTTCATATCCTTTATATCCTATACTATATATCATATACTATACATCATATACTATATACCATATATTATATATCATATACTATAATATATAATATACTATATATCATATACTATATGGTATATAGCATATGATATATAGCATATGATAAATTATAGTATATGATATATATAGTATATGATATATATCATATACTATAATATATAATATACTATATATCATATACTATATATATCATATACTATAATTTATCATATGCTATATATCATATGCTATATACCATATGCTATATACTATAGGCTATTCAATATGCTATATACCATAGGCTATAAAACCATATACTATATTCAATAGGCTTTATACCATATGATATATAACATAGCTATATATCATAAACTATATACCATAGGCTATATACCATATGTTATATACCATATACTATATATAATATACGATATATCATTATGTTTGCAAAAATATCAATCACACTATCTGTGTAACAAAACATTCAAAATCATATGTTCGAATTATAATTTAAAAAGTAGTATTATAAAAATGAATGTATCATATTCTACATTGACTCTGTTTAAACGATTATATACTTATTACATTTTCTTTTTATGTTAAATTCATTTAAGCTTTGAAAGAAAAGACAACCATAATAAATTTTATCAATAATAAGAATTTCGAATGGCAAGAAGTGCCAATTGCCCATACCTGTTGAACCACGTGTCCGTATACCTGGGGTACGGGAAATGGTCATTACTACTAAAATCATAGCTTGCATCTGCATTCTGAAAGTAAACATTTAGACAAGGATTTTAAAATACAATTCTCTTTTCGATTTTATTATTAGCGATTCAGCCACATTAAATATAAACTGAGTATTTAGCTATGATAAAATGTATCTAAACAGTCCATGAAAAACAGTTCGTTTTCAATGTTCATGTTATCACGTTAAGTAAGAAACAAATAAAATGGCTCACGTTGTATACGTTTAATTAAAACATAGTTCATGTAGACTTGATCCGAAACTGATCTGGCCAGATATGTTCATGTAACTATTAACATGATGAGTCATTGCTTTCAGAAAATCACTCGTGCAGAACATGAACTGAATAGTCTCAACTGACCTCGCCAAAACATTAATTGTAAAAGTCGTTTGTACATGTACCTTCATCTATATTTGTGGAAAATCAAATATTGCATCACTTCCAGATTGTCTGTATCCCACACCCCCAAGCACAAAATAAAATACAATGTTAAAAATAGTAACAGCATAGTATAATAAACATTTTCCTCATTTGTATGCGTTCTTTAAAGATCCTTTTATTTTAGGTATTACATGTTACTGTATTAATTATACAATGCAATTTGCGTTTCTTATAATAATTGATCAAACAATTATACTTACATAATTGTTCTTCAGATCTTCATGCAAATAATCAATACCTGTAAGATAATACATTTATATGTTGATATACAGTATATTTTACTGTAATATAATAAGATTTGATCGTTTAAAGATCAAATCAGTTTATTAAAGAAACAATTCTTTACTCTTTTAGAAAATATCCACTTCTCCACTTCCTTTTTAACTTCGGATAAGCACATGATCGATTGTGGAATTTGTGGCTCCGGTTAAATTTAAAATAAAATGAAAACTTAGTTGCCCAACCGCCTACTCCCATATAAACCATATTCTACTGCTGCATATTTTATAATTTCAGAAACGGACGTTAATTTTCACAAGTTTGAATAGAAAGTTCACACACGTAAAACAATTTCACTCCGACACGGCTTCAGAACCAGAGGGAACATATATATTCATATCTATGGCTGGCACCGTAGAAGATGGATATTGCAGCTCGCCAAAAGTACCATAGTTAAATGAAAATACATTGTAAATTGTGTTTTTATAACTATGCGGCGGGTTTTACAGCTTATCACCAGTGCTACATATAGTGTAAGCAATACTGACATGTTTTAAATTTATTTTATGTGAGTATTTAGCAATATCTCTTTTGTAAATTAAGTTCAATCTGATCATGTGATCAACTGTTCCAAGAGTTCACTTGGTTAATTTAAACCAGTTTCAATTGTTATTACTACATTTAACAGCAAATTGGCAATGTAAATAATTTAATGATAGTGATACATGTCTGTATTATTATTTCTCTGATAAATATTTGTATTATTATTATTATTCTCATATATTTACTGAAGCCTTGGCGTAGATTTGCCATCAAAAATAAAAATAATCAAAACTTCTATATAACTTCCGTAGTTTTCTTTTATAACAGCATAACGAAAGTTGTGACTTTCTCACACATGACGTAACAGTATAGTCAAAAATAACATCAAAGATACCTCTAGAGAAAGAATATGAGTGCTTAAGTTGAATTCGAAGATTTGACGATACTACGTATCTGATACACAGACAGATGGTACATATCAAGAAATGCTGTATTCGTATCAGCAAGACGGTAGGAAAATGTCAACTCTATATTAAGAGTTTTATACGCTTAGAAAACAGACTGCATTGTCTATAGTTACAATAAAGTCAGATGTTTACGAGGACATTTTTTAATGTTACAGAGACATTGTCGATGGTTTACAGAGTAGATACCGCAAGTCTAGCTCTAGGAATTGCTATATACGTTACACAAAGACAAAGTATGGTTAGTTTTTATTACAAAGTAGTAAATCTTTTCCAAGATAAAGAAGAATACATTTATTAAAGGTTAAAGCCACAAACAGCATTGTTTATAGATAAGTTCAAGTTATACTAAAATTAAGAAACCAGAAATAGAAATTTTATTGAGTAATAATACAGGTTATAATAGTGCGGTATATCTGAATTATGGGCACTGACTGCATACTTACAAATGAAAGATATGGGAATAAAACAAAAGACATCCGAAAAATGATATTTTTTTTATTTTAAAATGCTGAATTAGAAGTAATGAGATGATCACTTTGCAATTTGTAAAGAGGAAAATAATTGTTAATTTTCAAAATGCGAGAATTTAAAGGTTTAATGCCGTAGAGTTGTTCGGGAGTAATAAAATCAGGCTTTAATTCTACTGATTGAATTCAGTCACATGTGTTAACACCAAATTTGATAAATGTTTAAATGATTTCTCTAGTATTCATATTTAATCATTTTATTCTTGTAAAAACAGTGTTTAATTACAAAGAATCTGTTTTAATTCACCAGTATGAAAATATCAATATAATTACGACATTAAATAAGATAATACGCTTAGAGTCGTTCGTCTAAATGGAAATGTAATCTCAAATAAACTAGTTTATAATTAAACATAACGCTGTCTGTATGGAAAATTGCTAACGGTTGTTTGAATAAGATACTTAATATTGCTAATTACTTGCTGTCATGAAATAAGAGACAATGACTGTGTGTATTCTGTTTTCTTCAATAACAAAAAAAATAATCATGTTTTTGTAGGCATCCTTTAGAGTATTTTTTTTTCTAATTATTGTACAATGAGGATTCTCCCGAACATTTTAAAATGCTATTTATCTTTGAGAATAACAAGTATGTTACCGTCGTCCATTATTGCCGTTGTTATCCCTTTGCCGGTGTATCCCATGGACCAGGCCTTCTCTACATTCAAATCCAGGCCGGGGATTCCGCCTGATTGGCCTCGGTTTTTCTAAATAAACAAAATTCACCTTGTATGGCCGTATAAGGTTCAAAAGAATCACGCTACCAAATTTCAAAATAAAATTTCTAATAAAACAATATTACAAGAAAGCAATAAAATTCATTCTTTTTAAGTGAAGAATTTCTACTAATGACTTATCGGAGAATATATGTGGAAATTGCAATTTGACATTAAAAGCATGTTCTTGCGGAGTTTAAAAATAAATACTTTAATGAGTGTCAAGCTGTTGAAACGACAGAAGAGTAACTGTCCATGTAAAAACATGAAGTCGGGTCGATTAGGCAAAGATTGACATATGATTTGGACGACCTATAATAGTCAGAATATTTTTACACAGCTTAACAAACTAAAATTATCCATTTGATACGAGAAGAAATACCACAAATGTAAATAAAAGTGTGGTTTTTTTTATACATCAAACCATGACAACATGAAATCCGCTGCTTGTTTTTATCAGAACAAGCAATCGAATGTGGCATCCAAGCGTTGATGGGTGTTGTGTGAGTCATCACCCTTCATAGACAGACACAGCCGGGCTAGATGGGCGTGATGGGTGTTGTGTGAGTTATCACCCTTCATAGACAGACACAGCCGGGCTAGTTGGGCGTGATGGGTGTTGTGTGAGTTATCACCCTTCATAGACAGACACAGCCGGGCTAGTTGGGCGTGATGGGTGTTGTGTGAGTCATCACCCTTCATAGACAGACACAGCCGGGCTAGTTGGGCGTGATGGGTGTTGTGTGAGTTATCACCCTTCATAGACAGACACAGCCGGGCTAGTTGGGCGTGATGGGTGTTGTGTGAGTTATCACCCTTCATAGACAGACACAGCCGGGCTAGATGGGCGTGATGGGTGTTGTGTGAGTTATCACCCTTCATAGACAGACACAGCCGGGCTAGTTGGGCGTGATGGGTGTTGTGTGAGTTATCACCCTTCATAGACAGACACAGCCGGGCTAGATGGGCGTGATGGGTGTTGTGTGAGTCATTACCCTTCATAGACAGACACAGCCGGGCTAGTTGGGCGTGATGGGTGTTGTGTGAGTTATCACCCTTCATAGACAGACACAGCCGGGCTAGATGGGCGTGATGGGTGTTGTGTGAGTCATTACCCTTCATAGACAGACACAGCCGGGCTAGTTGGGCGTGATGGGTGTTGTGTGAGTTATCACCCTTCATAGACAGACACAGCCGGGCTAGATGGGCGTGATGGGTGTTGTGTGAGTCATTACCCTTCATAGACAGACACAGCCGGGCTAGATGGGCGTGATGGGTGTTGTGTGAGTCATTACCCTTCATAGACAGACACAGCCGGGCTAGATGGGCGTGATGGGTGTTGTGTGAGTTATCACCCTTCATAGACAGACACAGCCGGGCTAGATGGGCGTGACGGGTGTTGTGTGAGTTATCACCCTTCATAGACAGACACATCCGGGCTAGATAGGCGTGACGGGTGTTGTGTGAGTCATTACCCTTCATAAACAGACACAGCCGGGCTAGATGGGCATGATTGGTGTTGTGTGAGTCATTACCCTTCGTAGACAGACACAGCCGGGCTAGATGGGCATGTTGGGTGTTGTGTGAGTTATTACCCTCCATGTACAGACACAGCCGGGCTAGTTGGGCGTGATGGGTGTTGTGTGAGTCATTACCCTTCATAGACAGACACAGCCGGGCTAGATGGGCGTGACGGGTGTTGTGTGAGTTATCACCCTTCATAGACAGACACAGCCGGGCTAGATGGGCTTGATGGGTGTTGTGTGAGTCATTACCCTTCATAGACAGACACAGCCGGGCTAAATGGGCGTGATGGGTGTTGTGTGAGTCATTACCGTTCATAGACAGACACAGCCGGGCTAGATGAGCGTGATGGGTGTTGTGTGAGTCATTACCCTTCATAGACAGACACAGCCGGGCTAGATGGGCGTGACGGGTGTTGTGTGAGTTATCACCCTTCATAGACAGACACAGCCGGGCTAGATGGGCTTGGTGGGTGTTGTGTGAGTCATTACCCTTCATAGACAGACACAGCCGAGCTAGATGGGCGTGATGTTAGTTGTGTGAGTCATTACCCTTCATAGACAGACACAGCCGGGCTAGATGGGCGTGATGGGTGTTGTGTGAGTTATCACCCTTCATAGACAGACACAGCCGGGCTAGATGGGCGTGATGGGAGTTGTGTGAGTCATTACCCTTCATAGACAGACACAGCCGGGCTAGATGGGCGTGATGGGTGGTGTATGAGTCATTACCCTTCATAGACAGACACAGCCGGGCTAGATGGGCGTGATGGGTGGTGTGTGAGTCATTACCCTTCATAGACAGACACAGCCAGGCTAGATGGGCGTGCTGGGTGTTGTGTGAGTCATTACCCTTCATAGACAGACACAGCCGGGCTAGATGGGCGAGATGGGTGGTGTATGAGTAATTACCCTTCATAGACAGACACAGCCGGGCTAGATGGGCGTGATGGGTGTTGTGTGAGTCATTACCCTTCATAGACAGACACAGCCGGGCTAGATGGGCGTGATGGCTGTTGTGTGAGTCATTACCCTTCATAGACAGACACAGCCAGGCTAGATGGGCGTGCTGGGTGTTGTGTGAGTTATTACCCTTCATGTACAGACACAGCCGGGCTAAATGGGCGTGATGGGTGTTGTGTGAGTCATTACCCTTCATAGACAGACACAGCCGGGCTAGATGGGCGTGATGGGTGGTGTGTGAGTCATTACCCTTCATAGACAGACACAGCCGGGCTAGATGGGCGTGATGGGTGTTGTGTGAGTTATCACCCTTCATAGACAGACACAGCCGGGCTAGATAGGCGTGATGGGTGGTGTGTGAGTCATTACCCTTCATAGACAGACACAGCCGGGCTAGATGGGCGTGATGGCTGTTGTGTGAGTCATTACCCTTCATAGACAGACACAGCCAGGCTAGATGGGCGTGCTGGGTGTTGTGTGAGTTATTACCCTTCATGTACAGACACAGCCGGGCTAAATGGGCGTGATGGGTGTTGTGTGAGTCATTACCCTTCATAGACAGACACAGCCGGGCTAGATGGGCGTGATGGGTGGTGTGTGAGTCATTACCCTTCATAGACAGACACAGCCGGGCTAGATGGGCGTGATGGGTGTTGTGTGAGTTATCACCCTTCATAGACAGACACAGCCGGGCTAGATAGGCGTGATGGGTGGTGTGTGAGTCATTACCCTTCATAGACAGACACAGCCGGGCTAGATGGGCTTGATGGGTGGTGTATGAGTCATTACCCTTCATAGACAGACACAGCCGGGCTAGATGGGCGTGATGGGTGTTGTGTGAGTCATTACCCTTCATACACAGACACAGCCGGGCTAGATGGGCGTGATGGCTGTTGTGTGAGTCATTACCCTTCATAGACATACACAGCCAGGCTAGATGGGCGTGCTGGGTGTTGTGTGAGTTATTACCCTTCATGTACAGACACAGCCGGGCTAAATGGGCGTGATGGGTGTTGTGTGAGTCATTACCCTTCATAGACAGACACAGCCAGGCTAGATGGGCGTGATGGGTGGTGTGTGAGTCATTACCCTTCATAGACAGACACAGCCGGGCTAGATGGGCGTGATGGGTGTTGTGTGAGTCATTACCCTTCATAGACAGACACAGCCGGGCTAGATGGGCGTGATGGGTGTTGTGTGAGTTATCACCCTTCATAGACAGACACAGCCGGGCTAGATAGGCGTGATGGGTGGTGTGTGAGTCATTACCCTTCATGGACAGACACAGCCGGGCTAGATGGGCGTAATGGGTGTTGTGTGAGTCATTACCCTTCATAGACAGACACAGCCGGGCTAGATGGGCGTGATGGGTGTTGTGTGAGTTATCACCCTTCATGTACAGACACAGCCGGGCTAGATGGGCGTGATGGGTGTTGTGTGAGTCATTACCCTTCATAGACAGACACAGCCGGGCTAGATAGGCGTGATGGGTGTTGTGTGAGTCATTACCCTTCATAGACAGACACAGCCGGGCTACATAGGCGTGATGGGTGTTGTGTGAGTCATTACCCTTCATAGACAGACACAGCCGGGCTAGATGGGCGTGATGGGTGTTGTGTGAGTTATCACCCTTCATAGACAGACACAGCCGGGCTAGATGGGCGTGATGGGTGTTGTGTGAGTCATTACCATTCATGTATAGACACAGCCGGGCTAGATGGGCGTGATGGGTGTTGTGTGAGTCATTACCCTTCATGTACAGACACAGCCGGGCTAGATGGGCGTGCTGGGTGTTGTGTGAGTCATTACCCTTCATTGACAGACACAGCCGGGCTAAATGGGCGTGATGGGTGTTGTGTGAGTTATTACCCTTCATAGACAGACACAGACGGGCTAGATGGGCGTGCTGGGTGTTGTGTAAGTCATTACCCTTCATAGACAGACACAGCCGGGCTAGATGGGCGTGATGGGTGTTGTGTGAGTTATCACCCTTCATAGACAGACACAGCCGGGCTAAATGGGCGTGATGGGTGTTGTGTAAGTCATTACCCTTCATGGACAGACACAGCCGGGCTAAATGGGCGTGATGGGTGTTTTGTGAGTTATTACCCTTCATGTACAGACACAGCCGGGCTAAATGGGCGTGACGGGTGTTGTGTGAGTCATTACCCTTCATGGACAGACACAGCCTGGCTAGATGGACGTGATGGGTGTTGTGTGAGTCATTACCCTTCATAGACAGACACAGCCGGGCTAAATGGGCGTGATGGGTGTTGTGTGAGTCATTACCCTTCATGGACAGACACAGCCGGGCTAGATGGGCGTGATGGGTGTTGTGTGAGTCATTACCCTTCATAGACAGACACAGCCGGGCTAGATGGGCGTGACGGGTGTTGTGTGAGTTATCACCCTTCATAGACAGACACACCCGGGCTAGATGGGCTTGATGGGTGTTGTGTGAGTCATTACCCTTCATAGACAGACACAGCCGGGCTAGATGGGCGTGATGGGTGGTGTGTGAGTTATCACCCTTCATGTACAGACACAGCCGGGCTAGATGGGCGTGATGGGTGTTGTGTGAGTCATTACCCTTCATAGACAGACACAGCCGGGCTAGATGGGCGTGACGGGTGTTGTGTGAGTTATCACCCTTCATAGACAGACACAGCCGGGCTAGATGGGCTTGATGGGTGTTGTGTGAGTCATTACCCTTCATAGACAGACACAGCCGGGCTAGATGGGCGTGATGGGTGGTGTGTGAGTTATCACCCTTCATGTACAGACACAGCCGGGCTAGATGGACGTGATGGGTGTTGTGTGAGTCATTACCCTTCATGTACAGACACAGCCGGGCTAGATGGGCGTGACGGGTGTTGTGTGAGTCATTACCCTTCATAGACAGACACAGCCGGGCTAGATGGCCGTGATGGGTGTTGTGTGAGTTATCACCCTTCATAGACATACACAGCCGGGCTAGATGGGCGTGATGGGTGGTGTATGAGTTATCACCCTTCATAGACAGACACAGCCGGGCTAGATGGGCGTGATGGGTGGTGTGTGAGTTATCACCCTTCATAGACAGACACAGCCGGGCTAGATGGGCGTGATGGGTGTTGTGTGAGTCATTATCTTTCATAGACAGACACAGCCGGGCTAGATGGGCGTGATGGGTGTTGTGTGAGTCATTACCCTTCATAGACAGACACAGACACAGCCTGGCTAGATGGGCGTGATGGGTGTTGTGTGAGTTATCACCCTTCATAGACAGACACAGTCGGGCTAGATGGGCGTGATGGGTGTTGTGTGAGTCATTATCCTTCATGGGGAGACACAGCCGGGCTAGTTGGGCGTAATGGGTGGTGTGTGAGTTATCGCCCTACTTAGACAGACACAGCCGGGCTAGATGAGTGCGATGGGTGTTGTGTGTGTCATTACCATTCATGGACAAACACAGCCGGGCTAGATTGACGTGTCGGGTGTTGTGTGAATTATTACCCTTCATAGACAGACACAGTCGGGCTAGATTGACGTGATGGGTAGTGTGTGAATTATCACCCTTCATGTACAGACACAGCCGGGCTAGATAGGCGTGATGGGTGGTGTGTGAATTATTACACTTCATGTACAGACACAGCCGGGCTAGATGGGCGTGATGGGTGGTGTGTGAATTATTACACTTCATGGACAGACACAGCCGGGCTAGATGGGAGTGATGGGTGATGTGTGAATTATTACCCTTCATGGACAGACACAGCCGGGCTAGATGAGCGTGATGGGTGGTGTGTATGTTATTACCCTTCATGTTCAAACACAATAAAACCAAGTCTGCTTTAATCTTCTTTTGAAACGTTCTTTACTTCCTAATGTTGCTTTCATTAGATAGTTTTGTTACACTGTTGTCGGAACTACACGAAACACAAACATATCATACAAATCTCAGCTTTAGCGACATCTTCCTACTCGACGTTTCCAAACATAGAAAAATATAACCGACAGGAGACAAAGCAATCAAAACATCATGAACACAGTCAGTATATATAACAGCACTACAATACAAATATAAGAAATGATAATAGGTGGCCACTGTCTAAATATGATCAGTAGCAAGACACTAAAAAGCTTAAACCTGGCGTACGAGGTCTCTCCCGTTGTCATATCAAAGACAAACTTTGTAGATAAAATTTCCCGTCAAACTATTATCTGACATATAAGGTATTATGCACACACATGCAATTCGTTTATTAAAAAAAAACAATAGATCTTTAAAGCGTACAGGTTTTGCTTTATGGATTCCCTACCTAACTTAAACGAGTCATTTCAACCTTTGATGAAATGAAATAAAACCCAAGTCTGGGTGTATAAAGAGAAGCATCTATTTATTCATTTTTCTAGTGGAAATAAACAAGATGAAAGACTTGAAATATCATGCAGTATTGATCTGGCTCCAAGCTTCTGGATCTGGTGTTTAATTGCTTCTTCGTGATGACATTCCTTCAAATAAGGAGGAAAATATACTCGGAAATATCAGCATTTTCATTGTTTTGTATTCAAATTTGCTCAGTGGTAAACCGCTTCAATTCACAATTAAAACTTGTATTCCAATGAAGATAGTGAAAAAAAACACAAAACTACAGAGATATTGATTTCCCGAGAAGCTTAATCACTTTACTTTGTTTGTTATCAGCTATTGAATCAAACAAAAAAGGAGTCATTTTGTGATGTTTTTATTTCATGTTCAACGTGCAACGGTTGCAAATTGCGTGTATCTTCACTAACTATCAATTCTGATATGGAAATCGGGGTCGGCGGCTACGTCTATCAGTAATTAAGATAGAATAATGTGATTGAATGCAATAAATAATCGCTAGCATTTATAATAAAGCAATTAATTGCAAGATTTTTTTCTCTTATAAAACTATTTGATGGAGAGAATGACAAGAACCAATTTAGATCATGGACAAGAATTGGCAAACTAGACTTAACGTAGTATTCATTTTTTCTCTAAACTATGCAGCACAGACAAGTTGACACATCTTAAAGTACACAAGAAAAACCAGTTTTCTGTTTCACAGCGTTTCCATAAAATGTTAATATAATTTTTATTTGTTTTTAACCCTTACCTTGGCTTTTTCTCAATAACATGGCATTAATGTCTTAGCTGTAAACTTGCACCTAATTTCAACGAAAATGTTAGCAAAATTGACATAAAATGTTTATTTTTACACCGTTCCTTCGTTGTCTTGACAACAGTACCATAGTCTGATATCGATCTTCCACAGAGATATGTTTGTTAATTGCTCTGTCATGGTAATAACTACAGATTACGAGTTTTTATAACACCATTTGACTTAGATATATATGCGCATGTATAATAATATACATGTACGCTTACCATAACATAAACGACAATAAAAATATAACTACAAACTGTTTCCTGTACTTTTGTAATAAAAAAGCAATGAAAGCGTTTTTGTCAAAAACTTATCTGTTAAATGAATATGAAAATTTTCCCCATGTTAGTCACATATTTACATTTACTTTATCTTCATTCAGTGTATATCAAACATTGAGAGATCTTTCCACAGGTTTAAAATCATGCCATTTTCAAGAGAAATGGACATGTCAACGTGCAACAATTGACCCGGACACCATCATAAAGTTAACGATGGACATGATATACTATTCTAAGGCTGTTTCTGTCTTGTATATTTTGTAATTAAATTCAAAGGTTTAATACAATTCTGTATTAGTTTATCAAGTTAAAAATTTAGCTATTACATCTTCTAATTCCCGTCTTTGTTATCTAGTCTTATGTCTTAATTTAGTTATTCGTTTGACATGTGTACGCTTTTGCACCTTTCATATTGTTACCATATATCGTCATTGTAAGCTCTTGCACAAGCTCAGCTGTCTGGTTTAATATAGAATACTTTATGTGTATAGAATTAAAACAAAACATTCTAATCCCGGCAACTGAAGAGTCCGTGATACAATTATACCGTCTTTAATAAGTGTATATGATCAACATTACTAATTTTCAAAATCATTTATTCATTCTAAATTCAAGTTGGACTATCATTACCATTAATTCATTCTAAATTCAAGTTTGACTATCATTACTATTTATTCATTCTAAAATTCATTCTAAATTCAAGTTGGACTATCATTACCATTTATTCATTCTAAATTCAAGTTTGACTATCATTACCATTTATTCATTCTAAATTGAAGTTGGACTATCATTACCATTTATTCATTCTAAATTCAAGTTGGACTAACATTACTATTTATTCATTCTAAATTCAAGTTGGACTATCATTACCATTTATTCATTCTAAATTCAAGTTTGACTATCATTACCATTTATTCATTCTAAATTCAAGTTGGACTATCATTACCATTTATTCATTCTAAATTCAAGTTTGACTATCATTACTATTTATTCATTCTAAAATTCATTCTAAATTCAAGTTGGACTATCATTACCATTTATTCATTCTAAATTCAAGTTTGACTATCATTACCATTTGTTCATTCTAAATTCAAGTTGGACTATCATTACTATTTATTCATTCTAAATTCAAGTTGGACTATCATTACCATTTATTCATTCTAAATTCAAGTTTGACTATCATTACCATTTATTCATTCTAAATTCAAGTTGGACTATCATTACCATTTATTCATTCTAAATTCAAGTTTGACTATCATTACCATTTATTCATTCTAAATTCAAGTTGGACTATCATTACCATTTTTTCATTCTAAATTCAAGTTTGACTATCAATAATATTTATTCATTCTAAATTCAAGTTGGACTATCATTACCATTTATTCATTCTAAATTCAAGTTTGACTATCATTACCATTTATTCATTCTAAATTCAAGTTGGACTATCATTACCATTTATTCATTCTAAATTCAAGTTTGACTATCATTACCATTTCTATTTCATTTACATCAATCCATAACAATTCTAAATACTCCGTCTATTCAATCATTTATATAATTCGTTCACCGGAAGTGGATACATTATATTCATCACGATTGCTATACTTATGTAACTTATACTGTGCTGCGCCCACATGTACCCTATTGTGTATTAATTAACAACTTCGAATAACGTATACGATTCATCAATCTAAACAAGCGTTGATTCCTATTCAATTCACCAGACAAACACGTGGCGTCGAGAAACACTTACCAGAAACCATTCTTTATCAAAGAGAGGATCGGTTGGATCTTTAGGTAAAACGACATCTGTTTCGTCGTTTAAAAGGTTAACTAAATCTGGACTGCTGAGTCGTAAATCGGACAATGGAACGCCTTGTATTGAACTCCTGAAACCACGTTTTGATCGGACAAATCCTGTTTGTTGAACTGCTCTCTTGACCTGGAATTACAATTGGAAAATTACGCTTTTAGTTTTAGTCTTAACTGGTCTACTACATCTCATTACAGAGTTCTTACAATCAACGAATTACAGTGTTACTTGGTAGGAATTTATTTTCAAAATTGGTCATAGAAAGTAATTTAGATTTTTTTAAAAATCAGTATTTTTGCTACTTGTCGTTCCAAGGCGGTGATTATTGTTGTCTCTTCTTCTAGAGTGTCTATATAGTATGCATTGTGCTTATTATGAATCGTATATATATTTAATATCTTTATTGCGGTTTGGTGACTGAGTCATTTCACGTTTGCTATTGATCATAATTTATTATATTGTCCCTTCATACCGGATCATGATATTAACATTTTTACCGGGATTAATATTTGTATTTCAGCCTGCTGCCAGGTCAAACACTGAGATTCTCGCGCTGTGACGTTGGAACCATCTGTGACGTGAGGTATGATCGTAGTCAAACAATAATGGTGAATTAAATCAAAGTATACAACGTGTTTCATTTGCAAGAAAAAGGACCATTCGTTGCTTTTTTGGTTCAGATAGAACCCTTGGGATAACTGCTTTTCGTGTAACTTGAGCCTCGATACTTGTTTCAAAATAGGATGATTTATATCAAGGCAAATGACTTCACTGTAGTATAAGTTATTTCATCTCCAGCAAGTACCCTGTTTTGTCATTGGATGAGAGCGGTCACATGACTTCGAGATTGTTTGTTGCGACGCATTGAGATATCATTAAACGTTACTCGTGAAAAATACATACTCTAAATTAGGTCAGATGTTGTATTGTTATTAAAATTAAATCAGTCATTTGGTTTGTTACCGGCCCACGTAAATATATGGGATCAGTTGGATAAATAGGGGACGTGAGCATAGTATACATAAGTCAGTGGGACTTCTTCTGCCGTCAAAATAATCCTGTGTGTGTGTGTGTGCGTCAAGCTTTTACGATGGCGCCATGCATATCAACTGCCAAATGACTGACAATGTTACAATCTGATTGAATGACGTGATTACCATTTACATCATTCATTGTCTCACATTGATTGTGTGTTCACGGGGTGATAAACGATCATCTACCTGTGGATCCTATTTATTAAGTTGTAACAAAACAAGCAATGCACATTAGGGCGGGTCGATATTAGCACTATTTATATCTCTATCATATTGGTAAAATACTAATGTCGACTTTATGAAGATTTTTTTAAGCTTTATCGTATTTGCAAATATCAACAGCACAGTCTAAATATATAGTTCATGAAAAGGTTTTATTTAAACGAATGTTTACAAATATCGAAAATGAATAATACTTCATTGGATTGGAAATTAATACATTTGCCACGTTTAATATTTACGTAAAATTTGTCGATTATGTTTGTAGGCCAACTTATATTGTTGATTTACACCGCGTTGTTCCGTTGCTTAATTAAGCCAGTCTTGACTATCTGCGACGCTTGTTTGTTTTTTCTAAAAGACAAACGTTTTGACAATATGCAGAAAAAGTTTGAATCTTGAAGTAATATCTGATTGGCTGAGACATATACATATCTGCAGCAGCAGTTATCTGATTGGCTGAGACATATACATATCTGCAGCAGCAGTTATCTGATTGGCTGAGACATATACATATCTGCAGCAGCAGTTATATGTAAATGTAGATAATTAAACACTTTTTATTCCAACGAATCATTGCAGTTATCATGTCCAAGATTTTTTTTTTTCAAATAGAAAAAATCTTATAAGCGATTATTGCCGAAATAAACATCTAAACGATATAATTCTGGAACGCCATTGTAGTCTGATGTTTGAATCCACCAATCAGAAACTTAAGCAGAATGTCGGTCAAATTATTTTCAGAGACGAAATTGTCAAGACGTTTGTCTTTTAGAAAAGCATGCGTCGCTGACGACCAGGACTTTTATTTATCTATCACCGTATACCAATAATTAGTATGTTCCATCCTTAAGATAAGCATATCAGCGTAAGCCACGCGTGATGCTTACTATCCATTGTTTGTGACAGTTATGACGGTTTTTTTTTTAAGTCATATCCGTACTAAATCTCACCAAGCTGATTTTGCTATAATTATACCCGAAGCAAAACTGAAGCCCATCAGAACGCGGTGTCGTTATGTGTTTAAAGTTTTATAAAGCCATTCTATTACTAATGTTTTACGGAGGCGCTACTTGACGAATGTATAATATTTGAAAGGCATTTTTCGGTCTAATAGAAACAATATTTGAAATTTGAACCAGCTAACCAAATACAATGACTATGTTAAATAATTTATTTAATTGTAAACAGTTGTGTTTTTTTTCTTCATTTATTGAAAAAATAGTTAACGAGTTATTCGCAAATAGGATGCTACTTATGATAGTTAAATTAACTATTTATTACATTTCGTAGTTACTGTAGTTAAACATTTTTACAAAAGTCAGTGAATTCTATTCTTTATTCCAGATAGATAGGTAATTCGTTGATATGTTATAAAACTCTACCGGTACTCAGACTTAGTCAAATACAATTAATGAATCAAGAACTGACATCTACATATATGTTCTATTCCAGAATATTTCTTTTCTATTGTACAAATTGTTAATGTACTATTGTAAGAGTTAGTATTACCCAAATGGCCGATGGCGACCGTTAAAAGTGGGCGAGTGTATTTAGACATAATGTTGTATCAAATCAAGTACAATTGTTTCATAAGTGTACGTATAAAGAATCACGCTAGTAGTAAGGCATCAAAACTATAAACGTATAGCCATGTTAACAACCAATAAATCTAATTGTAAATGTAATCAATGTGTGAAATCGCTTTATTGTCATACAACAGTAATAATATGTGAAAATCACTAATTTGTTGCTAAGCAATATAAATGGTGTCTCATTAAGTTGATTCGTTACCATGCAAATTGAAAGTGTGGCATCGATTGCAAAGTTAGTGAATTGGTAGCTGCCATATTAGCATCCATACACTGTACAGTATTATACACAATTTAGTTTTATATACAGTACAGTATTATACACGATTCAGTATTATACACATTACAGTATTATACACAATTCAGTAGTATACGCACTTTAGTAATGGTTGCTATTATCTCATATAATGAAGAATGCACACGCACTTACATCTATGTTGCTAATGGTTTGTACATTAAATACTAGTATATGTACAACACCACGTATTATATGTTATATTTAAGGGATGGAATTACACTAAACTACAATATTGGTGACAGTCCTCTGATATTGCAAGGAGGTGACACAGACTAGTGGCCTTTTAACGAGTCATTTTATGTGTCGGCGTGACCAAACACCACGGGACTGGCTTATTCTACTTCCGGTTCGCAAAAAAACAATACTGCATTTGACAGTCATTTTGACAGCCACACTGTTTGCATATCTGTATGGTTCAGTGTTCAATGTGAATTAATGCATGGAAAGTGTTTTTTTGCAAGACTGCGCTAATCTTTATCTTGGAATTCTGATTATAACCAATGAAAATCTTACTGGCTGAATTTCCGGCCCAGATAATGACATTCTTACATGAATTACATTGATTTAAGTATTTTTTTTAAAAATATGATTAACATTAAAACGTTTTTAAAAACGTGCTAAAAGAATAATACATGCATGAAATATCATTTTATACCGGACTTCAATGACCAATTGCAGCATGAGTCATGGCAAGATACGGGGACTAGCTGGTTACGACGTGACTTGTTTATATCGTTATGTTTATAGATTTTGATGCCGCCAGATTCGGTTCGATCACCAAGCATCCGTTATATTTTTAAAACAGATGAGTTTTTTTATTCGACGAGGAAATTCACGAGACATTACAATTTGATTTTTTTTAAATTGTTTTAAATCATCAATCTTCTGGCAGCATGTTGCTCAATACAGAACATCATTTACGTGTGCAAAAAAAAGAATTTGATGACGAGCTTCAGTATAGTATATCGTATCTGAACAATGGTATATTTTCCTCCAGAATGGTTGTCGCTTTTGGGTTAACTCATTGTTTGGTGTAGGTACACAAACCTTGTACCGTTAGTATATTGCCACGGATAGTTTTGAATATTCACTGTTTTTGCAAAGTTAAACTTAACGTATCATATTTACATTCACATGTAAAATCAACGGTCTGATCAGTCAGTTCCCGATGCCATATATTATGTATTCATCGTAATTAAAAAGAGAGAGAGTGTGTGTGTTTGAATAAAGATAATGACTTTAATGACTTCAAAATATCGTCTTTACCGCAGGCTCAGTAAACTCGATTCTCTTTTCTCAGTTTCCGCTATTTCCATCGATTGTATCCCGCGCTCTTTCAGCACATAAATAAGTTATGAATCGCTTTAAGCAGTGAGCAGATGATTCCGTTACTTAGACGTTTGTGGTTAGTTAAAAAAAAGATAATATTTTCTTTTTGAATTATTTTAAAGAAATAGTCCTTAGTGTCATGCTGTAAATCAGTTATAAGTGCATATTTAATTGGGGTCTTATTTATATAAAACACTATGGGATACTATAGAAATGTGTAAAATAAGCGTTCGGTGTTTTTTTTTTAATATTCAGTACATGATTTGCATATATGCACTACTTTATATATACATTAGTTTCGTATACCAATATTGTTTAAGGCCCCAGTAATATATTGACGCTTTTATGGAGTTATTTAACTTCAGCAATAGTTTAGTAACCTGCACACAGTAGCCAATCTACGTATCTTGACTGTGACTTCTGCTGCAACCGGCGTCCATTTAATTTGGGCATTATATAATATTTCATGCATGTATTAATATTTTCACACGTTTTAAACAAGTTTTAATGTTTGTCTTATTTTTGATAATACTTAAATAAAAACATATAATTTATATTTGTATTGAAAACAATATTTAGGCCGGAAATTCACCCGTGTGATTTTCATTGTTTGCAATAAAGTGTAAAGCAGCTTGCGGAATAACATTTTCAACACATAAATAAAAACTGAATCGTGATGTTGCCATATGTATTCACGAGTGTCTTCCCTGGCCAAGTGGTTAAGACGTCCGCCTCAGAAGCCGGAGGTCGATGGTACGAATCCCGGTGGAAGCATCTGGATTTTTTCTGATGCGGCCGGATGGCGACCCAGCAGCTAGTTAAATTGAGGGGTACCGAATGTCTAACAGTCTCACGCTTGGCAATGATAGCTTTCGGGAAGTAACAGCATAAAGGTGTCTTATAAGCCCAGTGTGGCTGACCCTTTCATTAGAATAATATTATAATAAACAAACACTTTACTTTACTTTACTAATGTTTAGTTTGAACAAGAAAAAGGGTTATACAATAGGTCAACGTTTGGCCTGCTATACACATGTGTGTACGTCACGCTATACATACGTTTGTACGTCACGCTATACATATGTTTGTACGTCACGCTATACATATTTTTGTACGTCACACCACAACGCGAGCAATGCATGTGGACTGTGTTAAATATATATATATTTCGGTGGCACAGTAGAGCAAATAAAATATTTAAATCTCTATACGTTTGGATATGATAGCATTATTATATAAAAGGAAGTTGTTTTAATATAATGCTGAGTTTATTTGTAAACACTTCAAAGTTTTTTGTTCCTGTGATATATATTGGTTTACATACTAAATAACTAAATACATCATTTGATAATTATCTAAATTGGAACTATAGAAATGATAATGAACAAATAATTAGTTTTGTGATATTTGTTAAAATAAATTAATTTCATTTAAAGCTTAGTTTCAGAGTAAACATTATTTAGAAAATAAAATAAACGAGTCACATACATTAAACATATAAAATGTGCATTTTGTACTGAGCGTGTGATCTACAGTACCGGACCCATGGCCACCAAGATTTTCTATATTTATATATTTATATTACTGGTACATTGTAATACCGACTAATACATCAAGAGAGAATGTAAAGATGTAAGAACTGTTTCACAATCGATGTAAAATAAAGACAAAACTTAACCAAATAGCATGTAGAGATAATGTAAGTGTTGGCTGGAAAACCGCTGACAAAGCTCACTGTGAAACAATGTAATTACTATTTAACGGTATTTCTTGTCACAAGCAAAACACGTTAATGGCACGAGCATCTGGTTTCATTATATTAAATAACGCACTAACAACATATTATTCCGCATCATGACTATTTGTAGTCATAAAATAATAGTGAATATATCTTTTTATTTCAGTAATAATACATAGCATGCTTAACGCAGGGTAAAGTCGAAACAACGGAACAACAATGTCTAATCTACAATTTCACCATCATAGCTTCGTTGTTTCAAATTTTCTTAATTAAATTAAAAATACTGCGATGGCTCTACAGGGACATCGTAGTTATAATTTGTCGTGCGTTTGTTTAGGTGGACACGTGTTATAGGTGGACACGTGACCGGTAATTGACCAGTCGTAAGAGTGGATATTTATCAGTAATATCAGATACATTTATAAATTAAATAACTTACGGGAAAGTGAGTTTGCTGCAATATGATGTTATATACAAATAAAACTTGAAAATGGAGTGTATACCTACTTAAACATATAACAAACTTTCATAAAGAATAATTACGTGTGCAAAGAGAGACATATCAAATTTGCACTTTACAAACTATCTTTTAATGTATTTATAAAGAGACTCTGAGAAAAGAAATAACTTACAAAGGGATGTGACTTGAGTTTCCGTGTATGCATAACGCTGCGTCTGTATCTGGACTTTGGCACGGCATTGTGGATGAAATGAAATTCTGTATCTGACCCTAGTACCTGGAATAGAGAGGTGAAACATACTGAATAAAATAGTGATATATTATGTGGAAATCCAACCTTAACTCCTTGCTTTTCAACAAACTTAAGCTAATGAGAATATGAGTTTTGATCATTAACTTAACATAGCTTATGTCATACCATCTGAAATAAAAATTGAAACAGGACTTTATCACAGTTTGACGGGCCTCCATATGATAACGATAGCCATAGTCATGCCCCAGGACTTGCTTGACATCCATTGACTGACATTATTATGTAAGCAAATTTATATAAAAGTTAAAATTTGCTACATATTGATTTTGGTGAAACCTCTCGTGAAGCGTTTCATAGTCTTTCATACTGCTTCACTTTACTGAATCTAACAATCTAGCACCTGAATGAAGTATTAAGCAGAATTTAGGATTCCGGTAGTTGACACCGGCGTTATCATAAACGATGCTATGGTAACGATGTCGATCTACTAATTTTCAAGGATTGTTTATCACGATTCAAACAGATATGTGATTGATTTATATGAGACATGTGATCGATGCAAACATCAATAATTTTATTGTCATATGAGCACATATTACATTATATATTGTGCATATAAATCACATATGATTATAGGAAAAAAGGTTTGGCCACAATTTATCTCAACATTGGATATTCTTTTATATTGATCGACAACATTAATTTTCGACAACTGTTCAAGTTATACCAATCGTAAGTCGCCAAACAATTGCCATCATTGACCCATACTTCACGATATTTGCTTTGAAAACATTCTCATACTTAGATGCCTTTCGTACTAATACTTTTGCATCTTTGATATAAGTTACAATGCCTAGCGCTTAGAACTCTTTCCCTTGTGTTGCTCACTGATACACAGACCGTGCATGATGTTCGTTGATAAATAGACCGTCAATAATGCTCACCGATACACAGACCTTCAATGATGCTCACTGATACACAGACTGTAAATGATGCTCACCGATACACAGACCGTCAATGATGCTCACCGATACACAGACCGTCCATGATGCTCGCTGATACACAGACCGTCAATGATGCTCACTGATACACAGACCGTCCATGATGCTCGCTGATACACAGACCGTCCATGATGCTCGCTGATACACAGGCCGTCAATGATGCTCGCTGATACACAGACCGTCAATGATGCTCGCTGATACACAGACCGTCCATGATGCTCGCTGATACACAGACCGTCCATGTTGCTCGCTGATACACAGGCCGTCCATAATGCTCGCTGATACACAGGCCGTCCATGATGCTCGCTGATACACAGACCGTCCATGATGTTCGCTGATACACAGGCCGTCCATAATGCTCGCTGATACACAGGCCGTCCATGATGCTTGCTGATACACAGACCGTCCATGATGCTCGCTGATACACAGACCGCCCAGACCGTCCATGATGCTCACTGATACACAGACCATCCATGATGCTCGCTGATACACCGTCAATGATGCTCACCGATACACAGACCGTCCATGATGCTCACCGATATACAGGCCGTCCATGATGCTCACCGATACACAGACCGTCAATGATGCTTACTGATACACAGAACGTCCATGGTGCTCGCTGATATACAGACCGTCCATGGTGATCGCTGATACATAGACCGTCCATGAAGCTCGCTGATACACAGACCGTCCATGATGCTCGCTGATACACAGGCCGTCCATGGTGCTCGCTGATACACAGACCGTCCATGATGCTCGCTGATACACAGACCGTCCATGGTGCTCGCTGATACACAGGCCGTCCATGATGTTCGCTGATACACAGACCGTCCATGATGCTCGCTGATACACAGGCCGTCCATGGTGCTCACTCATACACAGACCGTCCATGATGCTCGCTGATACACAGACCGTCCATGGTGCTCGCTGATACACAGGCCGTCCATGGTGCTTGCTGATACACAGACCGTCCATGATGCTCGCTGATACACAGGCCGTCCATGATGCTCACTGATACACATACCGTCCATGATGCTCGCTGATACACCGTCAGTGATGCTCACCGATACACAGACCGTCCATGATGCTCACCGATACACAGGCCGTCCATGATGCTCACCGATACACAGACTGTCCATGATGCTCACCGATACACAGACCGCCCATGATGCTCGCTGATACACAGGCCGTCCATGGTGCTCACTGATACACAGACCGTCCATGGTGCTCACTGATACACAGACCGTCCATGATGCTCGCTGATACACATGTTTACGACTCGTGATACCTTTCCAATGTATGGCAATTCGTGCTTCCCAAAGGATTAGCCGAGTGTCCATATTTGTCGGTGGAATGACAGTTAATTCTATTTATATTCCCGATTCTTCGTGAGGTTAAAGCCACATTGTGGACAAAATGTGCCAAACCAAATTAATCATTAGCCGGACTAATACTCGCGTATCCTGTCCAAACAAAATCGATTCCGGCCTACGAGAGTGTCTGGGTTTCATATCTGCTGATTGCCGTTATGTGGTTAATGTCACGAGTGTACGAGAACGCATGATAGATATGGTTACAGATCCGCGGTTTCTGCATGTTGTTGTGGACTAAGAATTCGACTAATTCAGTAATGTAATAATGGAACTTGACTCGGCGTGCAGCTGACAGAGCGAAATTGCTGATAGTTGCTGTCGTCGTCGTTGTTGTCGTCGTCGCCATTTTGTTGGTCTTTGTTACTTTATTGCTGATGTTGTTGTTGTTGTTGTTGCAAATGTTGTTGTTGTTGTTTTTGTTGCAAATGTTGTTGTTTTTGTTGTTGTTGCTGATGCTGTTGTTGTTGTTGTCGCTGATGTTGTTGCTGTTGTTGTCGCTTATGTTGTTGTTGTTATTGTTGTTGATGTTGCTGATGTCGTTGTTGCTGATGTCGTTGTTGTTATTCTTGTTGTTGTTGCTGATGTTGTTGTTGTTGTTGTTGTTGTTGCTGCTGATGTTGTTGTTGTTGCTGACGTTGTCGTTAGTGCTGCTGCAGCTGCTGCTGCTGTTGTTGTTGTTGTTGTTGTTGTTGTTGTTGTTGTTGTTGTTGTTGTTGTTGTTGTTGTTGTTGTTGTTGTTGTTGTTGTTGTTGTTGTTGTTGTTGTTGTTGTTGTTGTTGTTGTTGTTGTTGTTGTTGTTGTTGTTGTTGTTGTTGTTGTTGTTGTTGTTGTTGCTTTGTTGTTTTATATATTGTTACATAGTTATACAATGATTATTGCAAAAATATAAATTTCTGCAAATATTATTAAAAGTTTGCTTTCTTTCTCTGCTGCATAGATCTACATAAATATGTATTAAATATGTATCTATTTTGAAAATAAAACATTATAGCAATGAGTACTATTGTACTTCATATTATCAGCACATGTAAAATATATGAACGCTCCCATATGGAAATTACATATGACTTAATACTCTATATATAGGTACATGTATCACATGAGACAGAAATGCTTGTGGCTATATTCTCGTCAACACTTGCGCGGTTTTAGCTCGCTTTTAATCAAATTTAGAGCCTTTTTCCTGAAAATAAGCCGACTTGATCATGCAACGTAACCGTTTTTTATCGATTACAAATACGCATTTTGTAAATTAAATTACCATTAACCCCAAAACATTTTAAGAAAATCACTTAAGAAACGAGTAAAAAATACAAGAGATGTAGATCTCTGGCTGTGTTTCTCATTCAATCAGGAAATGGATGTTATCGGTAACACTCAATAGAACCCCAAGTCTGAAGCGGTTTGAATGGTTTTGCTATTGTAAAATAACTTAAATATTTTTTTTTTATTTGAAACTGGAGAAAAAGTAATAATGAACATATCATATGGCTCTATGGTTTTTTTTATTACACACACATTATTTTATATCAATCCTGTTCACAACCCACACATATATCAAATTCTCGTGCTTTATTATAGTTACACATGCTCGTATTGCAGGTGTAACCATTATAAAATTGAATCAGAATCGCGCGACCAACACACGTGAGGTTTACACAAGAAGCAAGACTGTATCAAGCTAAATGATATTTCGAACATATTTCAAATAATTATCATATAACACGGCAAGAAAATCAAACACCACAGAATAAAATAGTCATTTATTCATAGGATAATAAATAAATAATGACAAAATCTCAAATCAATAGTTGGTATAGTATTAGAGATTAATTAGTCCGAGCAATTAACCGTACTCGAATAACGTCAGCAGTATTTGCATACATTATCGATAATCAGATCTCTGTGGTCGCTGATGTCCTAATTACAAGCAGCATTGTGGGATATATCCGTAATCGAGGGACATCGACAAATTGCAGAAGTCGTCTGATCACGTGAACTTTATGACGTGCGTTGCGATGACGATGTCAAAAAACATCTATGACACCACGAACAGACAGATAGTTGTACGTGAACGATACGTGTGTGTATATGTGTGTATATATGTGCATATATGTGCAAGAAAATGATAAGAAAGAACTGTTGGTATTAATCGCGTGTATTGATTATATATTTGAATTATAAATAACAAATGCTTGCAGCAATTTCATTGGATATGAATTTCCACATGACGTGCAAACTATACATGAATTTCTTCAACATTCTGTCACATGGTCCATATACGTTGAATAAAATAAGTTTTTTAAATACAAAAATTCGCTAAGATATTATGTTACATAGAATATTTCCACTTGCACGACATTACAGCGGTGATTCAAGCACGTAAACACGCGTCTATAATTCCATTAAAATGCAGCAAAATGATAACGGTGTGATGCTTCTTCCGTACATAAAATATCGAAATTGATTGAAGTGACAAAATGAAAACATGATTGGCTGAGTAATGTTTATATGAGAGTTGGAAAATGACATAAAATCGTTCATTACACGTGGCGCATTATTATCTATTACAGGTCACATGACTAATACCAATTCAAGTTTAGTGCAAATTCGGCATGTCGTCGTTGAATATAATTATTATTCTTATTATCATTGTAATTATTATTTTATTATAACTATTGTAATTATTATAATATATTATGATAATTTTAATTATTATTATTATTATTATGATGTTTATTTTGTAATAATAAAATTATTAATGTTTATTTTCTGAGGTGGTATATTTGGCTATATAGCCAGTCTGACATATGGTCCTCCATGAGTTACATATTATTTATAACAAATACGACCACACAATTAACATATCAAATAAAGAAAAATGTGTGATTAAACGTAAAGATTGAAGGTACATATAAAACGTATTTTTAGAAATATTTATAGTAATTGTTACCATGTGTATTGAAGATCAATTACATAAAACTGTTAAAATTCTGCTAGTCAATTCAATTAATATTAGTCAAAAGTATCATACAGATATAAGACCTCTTGTTTAAAAACAATTTGATATAATTTGATATAAAAGTATTTGAAATATAGTTTTCATTTCAATTAGGCTTAACGCTTTTCTATGATACGTTTTTTTGCTTATGTAGGCATGAGGTTTGCCTTCAGTAAAGTCTAAAAGAGCTCAATGATTTTGAATGGCGTATTGATGTTGGAAGTATGCTCCATTCTGTGGGACCGCATATAGGAAAAGCCATATCACATGATGTGGTGTTAAATCTAGGGAAATATAATATATCATTGGTAGACGATCTAAAGTGGTTTCCAACAGCATATAGATAACAAAGTGTTTAGATGGTCTGGTGCCTGAACACTAATCTATGTGTTGATATGTGTGATATTTGATTCGTTTGTGAAAAGGAAACCATTGCTTGGGGGATGGGGGTCAATTAACTCCAAATCAATCTAACAGCTCATTTTTGTAATTTTAGTAGTCTTTGCTGAGCGTCGACTAGATATAATACACCCCTAATCAAACAAGGTAATATACATGTATATGCATTAATAAAATAGTCATACTATTTCTTGATTGGTATTTTGATAGTAATTTGAAATAAGATATTTTTTGTGATATTTTGACAATCACCATCTATAATATTTGTTTTGACCATCTGTAATATTTGTTGTTCCCAAATTAACAATTGATCAATGTGTATGCCATTGAACCTTTGATATTTAGTTGTTTGAATGACTATGTCGTCTAATTTTATGTGTAGTGTGTTTTTCAAAAGTACTTGATATATCAAATAGGATTCCAAAGTCATTGAAAATGTTTTATTGGCAATTATAAAAAAATGTTCTCGTTACACCACTGATTGATTACGCTAACTTCAATGATAAATGAATCCTTAGCGGCTGTGTGCATGCTCGTTTCATCTGTATATATCTGTTTCGCATTCTGAAGTAACACATCATTTATGAATAAGAGAAATAAAACTGGTCGGAGACAAGAGCGTTCTGGGACAACATTTGAACCATTTCCTTTGCAAAAACACAAGAGAGAGAAAAAGTAAACCAACCGATTGGAAAATCGGAGATTTGGTTGAGAGACAATTTCTTTCATAAGTATGTTATGATCAACGATATAAAATGTATTTTTAAAATCATAGACTATTAAACAAGTTATTAAGAAAAGAAAATAGAAAAGAAAATAGAACGCTTACAACGTTAACATAAATAGATATTCTAAAAAAAAAAATACAAACACGGTAGACGTTATGTCAATTTGAAAGTAATAGTTTGCAAGTATGAAACAAGCGGAACTCGAACCTATATCCTCAGTGGTGAGAGGTAAATAATACTGCTCAGCCCAGGATAGGCCTCTGAGCCATTTAAACAAAAATCATTATATATGCATCACGTGATAAACTGAATTTACAATACCATTAAATCAGAGGAACTTAAGCTTCTTTATTCATAAAAGTCACAAAGGGAAAACCAAAACAATTAATTAATTCCGAATGTAGCTTTAATACTTGCTCCCCACTGGGACACATACCACAATAGCATTGTCTTATTAATTCAATAAAATTCCAGGCTGAATATCGCATTTGCAAGCAGGAAATAACGTTGGTGACTAGTGACGTCATACACGCACTTAGCTATAATCTGGATAAGGCCATTAAACCAGAAAATTAAAAAAAAAAAGAACTGAAATTCTGTTGGTATTGGAGATTCAGTAGGGCATTAGCACTTCGTTTTTGCTCTGTAGGTTTTGCCTTTCATCGTGTTGTCTAAGTGCATGTGCCATATCGAGGAATCAAACATATATTGATCCGATTTCACTTGATTAATGGCAAGTGTAGATCCATTAATGTGACATGAATTTGACTTGTTTTGTCACAAATCAATTGAAAATAAATAAAGGAATAAAGATACATGGTGTATTTGTTGTAACACATGTACGTTACTTGACCCAGAAATATAACCCTGACCAAATTGGCCAGGGGTTTATCTTTCTATGCAGGTATGTTTATATAACACAGGTTCCCTAATATTCATCTTTATTGAACTTCAGGCGGGCCCGATTATCTAAGTTTGTTACGCGTCTGACTATCAATCCAGGGGTCTTGAGTTCGATTCCCCGCCCGGCAACAGTCTCCGTGATGATTGATATACGACATTATGTCTCATTATCATTCGTCTCTCACCGCTGATTCAAGTTGGAAAGTTATCAATACTTGCGGAGATGAAGTGTGCTCGAGTACTGGTTTACCTTTCAAGATCCCAGGAAACAGTGGTTAAGTTAACTGATCGTCTTTTAGCCCTCGATGGCATACCAATGACGCTAAATATCCAATCAATCAACCAATCAATCAATCAATCAATCAATTATTGAACTTCCATTTAATAATTAACATGTCGTTTTGACTAGACGAACACGTTAACGTAGGTGGTTTAAAATAGGAAATGATAAGTCATTATAATTAGATGTATTTTAGACTGATCAACTGAGATGGTTACCAATTTCTGTTAGGGCAAGTATAGTGTTGCTTACAGCGTTCCAGTCGGTGTTATTATAGAGATGTTTACCGATTTCTGTCAGGGCAGGTATAGCGTTGCTTACAGCGTTCCAGTCGGTGTTATTATAGAGATGATGTTTACCAATTTCTGCCAAAGCAAGTATAGCGTTGCTTACAGCGTTCCAGTCGGTTATTATAGTGCTGTTTAACGATTTCTGTCAGGGCAAGTATAACGTTGCTTACAGCGTTCCAGTCGGTTATTATAGAGATGTCTACCGATTTCTGTCAGGGCAAGTATAGCGATGCTTACAGTGTTCCAGTCGATGTTATTATAGAGATGTTTACCGATTTCTGTCAGAGCAAGTATAGCGTTGCTTACAGCGTTCCAGTCGGCTATTATAGAGGTGTTTACCGATTTCTGTCAGGGCAAGTATAACGTTGCTTACAGCGTTCCAGTCGGTTAATATAGAGATGTCTACCGATTTCTGTCAGGGCAAGTATAGCGTTGCTTACAGCGTTCCAGTCGGCTATTATAGAGGTGTTTACCGATTTCTGTCAGAGCAAGTATAGCGTTTCTTACAGCGTTCAAGTCGGTTATTATAGAGGTGTTTACCGATTTCTGTCAGAGCAAGTATAGCGTTGCTTACAGTGTTCCAATCGGTAATTATAGAGATGTTTACCGATTTCTATCAGAGCAAGTATAGCGTTGCTTACAGCGTTCTAGTCGGTGTTATTATAGAGATGTTTACCAATTTCTGTCAGGGCAAGTATAGTGTTACTTACATCGTCCCGTGTTATCATGCATTAGCTAATTGAATATAGATCGCATTAAAACCATCAATGGTTTCCCCCTCTACAACATATGCAAGCGCATATACAAACTTCTATAAAATATCTTTCTTTATACAATTTCTGTCTACCAACAGAAACAACATATATTTGTGGCAAGCATGTAGTCAAATACTGTCTAACAATCGAAACAACATATATTTGTTGCAAGCATGTAGTCAATTACTGCCTAACAATCGAAACAACATGTATGTGTTGTGACGCATGTAGTAAATTACTGTCTAACAATCAAAGCAACATTTATATGTATATAGTATGTTGCAGACATGAAGTCAATTACTGTATAACAATCGAAACAACATATATATATATGTTGCAGACATGTAGTCAATAACTGTCTAACAATCGAAACAACATATATTTGTTGTAAACATCAATTTGCAAAAACAAGATATCGCGCACAGAGCAGATAGGCATATGCCATTCGACAGTATTCGGCCTTTATTTGTAACGATTACGTTTCAAATCAAATCTTATTCAATGTTTTTCTCTTCATTATAAAGAATACAAGTCATTATTCGGTTGGCAAGTGACATCGTATTAGAATGAGTGACTTCTTCATTACTATTTATTCCACACTCGACATGAGAGTCCCCTGGTGAGCTGTATCGATAAGACGCTTGCCGTTGCTGTCGCCCACGCACATCCACTGTGCGAATCCATTACAGTAATTATTCTGCAACTTTCCATTGTCCAAAATGTTTGGTTGATGCCCTGACGTAAAGGAGTCGTAACGACAACCGATAAGCGTATAAGTGTCGGCTGAACACTTTATAGAACGTCTGCGGATAATGAAAACACAAATTAGGAGCTTCAATTCATTTTCTCGTCAATACGCATTTCGTACACTTGAATATAAACGCCGCGCTATGCGACTGAATCCTGAGTTTCTATCTCGCCAAAGCAATCCAGAAGAACTAATATCCCTGTGTGAGAGCTGTGTGAGTGCTGGATTGTTTATTGAATAAAACAGACAAATAAGCAATTCATCATGTTGTGTTTATTGGATTTATTGTTATCACGATAATGATGACGGCTTGTTCAGCTACGTAATCTTTTTTTTTTATAAATATTGAAGAGTTAATCTATAATTGCTTAAGTCATGATGTTGTTGATGTGTTGTTGTTGGATATAGGGTTTTAAGCCATAGTAATGAATTGCAGTTACTTTATTCAACCAACGGTCGTATTTGCGGAAGAATATTTACGTAGACATATAAATTACATAAAATACACGAGCTTCGCACTCTCTGCTATCTATGTACTTACCGGTGTGTAAATTATTAATCTTACCATGTTTATTTAAAAACTACAAAATTCACTAAGGCATCGTATTGCAATTTATGTAAGTGAAACTTGAAGCTTCAATGTTAGATATAGTATATATGTTTTTCATCAACGTGTGTCGTTTGATTTTGTTGCATAAGGACATCTGTACCATATTCCTTAATCATTTGTCTCCACAATCAAATAATCGATTGCAAAGTAATCAATCTTGCAGGTACGCGTGTACACGTTCCACAGCCGAAGTTGTGAAACGTTCAATTAGAAATGGATGCATTACTTTCGAGTAAACCAATTACATTTTATTGATAATCAATACGCGGACCACACAGAGGAATTGTCGTGATTTAAGCAACGAACTAGGTCCTTGCACTGGTTTATTCAGAATCCGGACTAGACATGTAAACTAGACAAAACCCGCATTTGACCAGAAACAATACAGAAACCAGATAAAATTGTGTATTTTTACATTAATATGAACACGTCTTAACATTTTTAATTAGCCCTCAAAGGAAACAAAGAAATCTTGAAATATGGCTAGTTTACGTCCAGCATGACAAGTCCAATGACTGGTTGTGAAGCAGCCATTTTAAGATGTTAAGTGGCATATATAAGAAGCATGGTAACTCCAAAATAGAAGAAAGAAATCAACAAACCTCACATAAAAGTTCTACCCCTGAAGAATTCGAACGTTGTTTGTATCAAATCAAATCAATCATATTTAACACCCGAATGCTATACCAACAGTAAACATAAGCTAAATATAAAACTTGTGTAAAATTCAGTGAGAATAATTTTATTTTCAATTTGCCATTTTTTCCAGTGAGAAAGGAGCATATCACAAATCGCGGGACTTTCACTCATGTGTTCTCTTTCTCAGATTAAAAAGTATAATAACTAGTCTGTTATTTGCCAAACAAAAAAAAACCGCCAATTTGATTCAACGAAGTGAAAGCGCAAATTTTGCAGAATTCATTTTTTCTGGTAATATTTTTTTACTTGATTTCAATTTTCAACTTTAATTTTGACCGACATAATGTAACTATCTAAAATAAACCGACACATATTCAAGTGTCTGTGGAGTGTGAATAGTTGTTATAGAAGAAACACATGAAGATTGGTCGTGTGTTGTCCGGTGTTTTCTGATTTTATTTTAGAAATTGAAATAGTTTTGCTTGAAACTGACAAAAACTTGAAAAAAAATTACCAAATGGTTTATATACAAACATGTTAAATCAATAAGTTGCGTCAGAGTACTTGTGACAAAAAAACGTCTTTTTAAAAAAAAAACACACACAAAAATATTGAAATAAACGGAAAATGTATTTGTTTTAATATTACAAACATGCATGAATGAAGTATAATAATTATTAAGATGTATGGTTTCAGATTTATTCCACAAAGCCATTGTATTGGCTACAGTAAAACACTCAGTTCCTGGTGCTATATTAACAACGGAATAGAAACACTATATTTTACAAAGGAAATTAAGCCATAATTGTCTTTTATAGCGGAAATAGAGTTTAAGCTGAACAGAGCCAGTGTAGTTTATCACGGAGCTTTGTCAATATATTGTCTGGTGTAGATAGTTTTCCACTCACCAGTAAAACATTAACATGCTCTAGTTATTTTTTGCGAATTCAGACAATATGATAAATATCACTTCAAGCAGACCTATTGATTCTTATACGGTGTCATCGGTGAATATTTTTGCACTTCCGGCGTTGACCGCCAACTAGAGCATTCCGCGTTCTTTTTAAATGTTGCACGAACAATGCCTGCTTATAACTGGGAATAAACGAGCGCAAAAATCTATAACAATGACGCTTCAGAAAGGTTTTTTTAGGTCTAAGATGTGTGAAAAAACACAATGCGCAATAATTACAATTTGACTCTGATTTACATAATATTTATGATTGACCTTTGAAAATACGAATGAAATCTGATCGTGGGATGCGTGGGAGGAAAAAAGAATAGCGTTTCGTAAGGCTCAGTAAATGGAGGTATTGAATTTGGATAATAATGTTCTGAGTTTGAGCACGTTGAGTTATTATACCACTCATTAACATAGTCATGATTTAGATATAAAAAAAAGAAAATGATTGTTACAGCTAGAATGATCTCAAGATAAATATGAATTATGAAAGCTTTATGATAAATGAAAAAATAACCCCAATGGTTGTCAGGAACGATAGGTATGGTCCGCACTTTTTTCTAAAGCATCTGTAAAAAAACAGATATCACCACGGGAAAGGAGCGCCGGTCAGAACTGGTGCACGTGATGACACGTGTCACACCCTATTCTTGTACACAAATGTGTTAAATAAACACAGTATGTGTGCGGTTTGAACCTATCTGACTGATAAACTGTTACAACTGTTACCTAAGCACCATCCTATTATTAATGTGTAGTAACGTGTAACCTTCACCTTCAGTCACACCGCGGTTATAATCACGATGTCGTGATGTGTATCAATGAGATATCGGTCATTACTTTTGCATTGAAAATGCTATCTGTATTTTTCATGAAGAAGAAGAAGAAGAAGACATTTTATTAATTTAAACTTTTACAGTTTCTCATCATATATAACATATATACACGACATTTACGTGACAAAATCAAATCATGTATTTTCCATGTAACCGACTATAAATATCGTGTTGTATCTTATATCTTTTATCTAGATTAGTTGTATAACCAGTCAAGTTCTCTTTGATCTTGCACTACATGGATTGTTTAATCAAGACGTACTTAGATAGAAAAGTTAAAATAATGCCTTTTGTTGCATGTGCATAAATCGGCTTTTGTGAACATTAAAGCGAAATATAATTGAATTGATATCCTATTTACTATTATACAACTATATTGTTTTCCTTCTTTTATGATACATAGCGCATGACCGACTCACGAGGGTCGGCCAGACGAAAATTTCAAAATCATTAAAATATCAAATACTAAAATACTATTCATAAATTCAACAATGATGTCAAATATATGGATCCGCCTGAATATAAATGGTCTTTAAATCAGACGGTGTGTTAGTGAAACATTAAGGGGAATATCTGTAGACATTTCACGGTAAGTAGCGTTTGAAAGCGCTTCACTTTCTTTACAAGTGACAGGACGAGGTTGACGAACCGCCCAAAATGGCCCTGGTCAATTCAATAAAATTTAACCTTAATTCTTTGCAAAATTTGATGTTGTTTTTTTTTTTAATTATATTTCATTCTTTTATGAAATAGATAGTTTGTTTTTCAATTTTTACAATTTTCGTTTAATACGCTATCATTAAAGTGTACATGTTCATCGAAAAGATAAATTTTCCTATATTTTAAGTGATTTTATGTAAATATATCATGATTTCAAGTGTAGGCACTCATGCCACAAGAAAATATTTAAACGTTATACTCAGAGTGTACTAGACAATGAATATTTGTGTGGCAACAATGTCTCCGTAATGAAAATTACTTAAATTAAAAAATATGACAAAATTTGGGGGAAATGAGCATTTTCCTTAATCTAAACCATCTCTAGAGTTATTCTATGGATAAAATAAAATGATTAAAAGAAAAAAAATAAAAGAATAAAGTTTATTTAATAGAAAAACACCAAGCTTTACTTAAAATTAAGTTTTTAAAAGAGATGCGTTTTACAGGGTCATTGGTGGGATTTCGTGAATCTAGTCATCAAGTCTACACTGCAAGTTCTGTATTCGTTTGTGGGTTTACGTCATTTTGAATTACTGCCGAGTGTGTAATATTAATAATTTTGATAACGTTTTACCCAGATAACCCGACGTGTTTAAAACCCCTTAAGAACACAAACAAATATATATACGTCATATCACGGCAATCTAATTTTCAAATGTAATATGTGTTTGATACCAAAGTATCGGTACATAATACCCCCGCCGATGGTAAATACAATAATGCCCAAAGGTAATCCAGTGTAAAGCCATCTAATATGATTAATTCACATCATAATGGCTAGAGCAGAAGCTGCGAGCAAATCGAGCTCATATGGTAACATGCATGCTTAAAAGAATTCAAATAATTACGGCTTCAACGGCATTTAACGCCATTTCTAAGACAGTTTAGGTTATATCAGGCATATTCAGTTTTATTGGTAGTGGAAGACCTCTGAAACTCAGAATGAATCTGACTAGAAACTAACAGAAAGCGTTTTTCTTTTTCGATATATATTTATTCTACATTATTACATATTTCGTTTAAACTTTAATGGTCACTACTTAAACGCAATATACACTTGAACACATTGTTCAGGCAAGGTACCCACCCTGTCTCTTAACCCACACATTCCTGTTCCTGCCTAAACACCCAGACCTCTCTATCCCACTCAAAAACTCAAACTGAAACTTACTCTTTGTACTGTTGCTAATTGTCATAATAATTCATAATTTATCACGTTTTTTTTTAATGTCAACGCTGGACAGATCATAAACCAAGTTCACATCTCTATTTTTAGACCTGTTTACGCAATTTTCTTGACAAGATGTCACTCATCAGAAGTTCAAGCCAAGCTTGACCTCTGAAGTATTCCCATTTAAAATACAGAAATTCTATATACAATAATGACCTTGTTGTTATCTGCCTTAACTAAGATATATATTTTTGATTTAAAATATTACATTAGTAAACTAATAAGTCAATAATTACTGAGTGACTGACTATAAAACAACCACCGTCCTTCCGTATGTAACTGGCTAACCTTCTCATATAAAGTTTTTAGACCATGTTTTTGAGCAAGACTCAAATCTACTACCTCAGGGTAAAAGGTCTTGTTACGGCGTCTTAGACCACCCGGTCACGGAGGACCCTTATTTATTTATTTATTTATTTATTTATTTATTTATTTATTTATTTACTTATTTATTTATTTATTTATTTGTTTGTTTATTTATTTATTCTTTATCATACAGCACAATTAATAAACTATATCATATATATATAAATACAAATTAAACATAATATAGTATTTTATCTAATCAACGTAAACTAGTAAGTGAAAGTGAGCATACTTTATGATCATAATTTTACATATGATACTGGCTGTTGTTAAAATAAAAACTGCCGTTTATTAAAACAATCACTATGGAGATCAAGATACCGGAATCAAATGAGAGTCATTGTGTTATTACTAGGTGGCGCTTACGTACTGACCTGTGTCCAAACGCATGACCTCGCGGAAATGTTGTCATTAGAACTATTTTATATGTTTGTTTGTTTAAATTCATTAATTATAAAATATTAAGAAATATATATCTTTATTCAAAATATTTACCTGAAGTTTATCAATAATTTTATTTAAAGGAAATGTGAAATAACAGAAAATCTATGCGCATATTAATAATAAAATAGTCTATGCCTTCTTACCACCCCGCGCTATAATAACTAACCAAAATTAGTTGATCACACAGCTAGTGACGTCATCTAGGGAAACGCGTTAAAATGAGAGTTAGTGTGAAAACGCGTTGATTATTTCATTATTTAAATCACTATTTCAAAGCATCCAGTACCCCGACCAGCTTAATGAGTGGACATTCGTAGTGATTGCTTGGATGAAGTTGGTTAAGGAAAGTGACGAGTTCAAAAGTAGTATTGATCATCTGCGATGCTTGCTTTTTTCTAAAGAACAAACCCACATTCGGAACTCTCGGCCACTGCTTGAGTAAGAATTGGGCGAGGATTTCCGAATGACAACGTCTTGACTGACGACGCGCCATTTCGTATGGAAACAAATTCTTACAAGAATGTTGCTGTTGTTGAGTTCCCTAATTTATTTATTCCTATATTAGTTCGACATAAACAAGTTTCATCTCCAAAGACATAATTTATAGACATCAATAAAAATAACTCAGAACAAATCAGAACAACAGCTTATCATATTTGATCGCAATTGCTTGCCAGTTATCGATGTTGGTTAGTTGTCAGTTTTATAAGAACGTAGTTTTTCATAAAGTGTACAATGGAATCAATAAGTGTATACATGGTTGCCTTGTTCACGGTATGTAAATCAATGACGGCTCTCTCATACGTAGGTACAGTGTCAGAGTGCTGCTCTCATTCCGTTGTTCTAACTATTGAAGCGGTTTTAGGATAGGTTGTCTGTCGTATTGTTTCCATGGTAATCTTTATTTATCATGCGTTATAAACATCTCAATACTAGCTTGATTTTGAACTTATAAACCGTGTTGTTGTTTTCAAATACGCATGGTGTTTGAAATACGAGTACGATTCGTCTGTTATCAAAGACACGCTCTGAAATAAGAGTACCAAATTATATTTAATGTTCAAGGCTTAATATATAACTGAAGAAAAGGCTTGGTGTTGTCGACGATATACTCACTAACACAAAACAACTAAAACAGGAATATACATGCTAAAGAATAAAACAAAATAGACTTGAAGAAAGTATGTGTCTGTCCGGGAGACCACAGTTGGACACTTGACATCCGGTCGGCGGGTTTGACTTTGTATCTAGCCTGTTTTTATTCTCACAATTAAGAGAAAAGATGGGAACAATTATGATCAGATTCCTTGATATGTATAAGCCTGGATTTGTGAAGACATAAGTGAAATAAGCGGCCATTTCAACATTTTGATCGGTCATTCGTAACACCCATTTTACGAGACTAAACGAAAACTAAATATATCGAGTCTGTGGACAATATTTGAGACTATTAAAATAACATTTTATTTTCCCGGTTGTTAACTTTGAATTTAAATTTGAGCATTTAAACTCCCCGATTCGCAATTTATATCTAACAGACTCTATATTGTCGCGGCGAGTATAAACAAAAAACTCCAGTGGGAAATAACTCCAATGGGATATAACTCCAATGGGAAATCACTCAAATGGGATATAACTCCAATGGGATATAACTGCACGCTAAATTCTGTCTGAGGTGCACTCAGTACAGAGATAGTTAAAGTAACATTTCTTATTAAAGACCTAGATAATAACTTACTTGCTAATAAAATGAATAATATAAAATATGAAAATATATCTTAAAATTCTTAACGAAATAAAATTAGCCTAAAAAGATATCAAAAATGAAATAAACCACATAAATAAAAATAGAAAATCCCGTTTTATGAAGTTAAAACTTTTTTTTTGGCAAATCACACAACGAAAATTCTATTTACGCATGTAATTAACATGTTATTAACTGGGATAGATGTGTCTCTTGGTGATATTGTCCTGCAGCGATATGCTTCGCTCGAGTCCCGGAGGCTTTATATCGCTTTCATGGATCACTACATGTAAAATCAAGAAATACACTTACCCCAGGTAATAGTATATCATGTTGAACTGTGGAGAACACAAACACTAAGCATATCATGAACTGTGGGGAACACAAACACTAAGTATATCATGTTGAACTGTGGGGATCACAAATATTAATTATATCATCATGAACTGTGGTGAACACAAAAACTAAGTATATCATGTTGAACTGTGGGGATCACAAATATTAAGTATATCATGTTGAACTGTGGGAAACACAAACACTAAACATATCATGTTGAACTGGCGGGACCACAAATACTAAGTATATCATGTTGAACTGTGGGAAACACAAACACTAAACATATCATGTTGAACTGGCGGGATCACAAATACTAAGTATATCATGTTGAACTGTGGGGATCACAAATATTAATTATATCATCATGAACTGTGGTGAACACAAAAACTTAGTATATCATGTTGAACTGTGGGGATCACAAATACTAAGTATATCATGTTGAACTGTGGGAAACACAAACACTAAACATATCATGTTGAACTGGCGGGATCACAAATACTAAGTATATCATGTTGAACTGTGGGGATCACAAATACTAATTATATCATCATGAGCTGTGTGGAACACTTATACTAAGTATATCATGTTGAACTGGCGGGATCACAAATACTAAGTATATCATGTTGAACTGTGGGGAACACACATACTAAGTATATCATGTTGAACTGTGGGGATCACAAATACTAATTATATCATCATGAACTGTGGTGAACACAAAAAACTAAGTATATCATGTTAAACTGTTGGGAACACAAATACTAAGTATATCACGTTGAACTGCGGGGATCACAAATACTAAGTATATCATGTTGAACTGTGGGGATCACAAATACGAAGTATATCATGTTGAACTGTTGGAAACACAAATACTTAATATATCATGTTGAACTGTGGGGAACACAAACACTAAGTATATCACGTTGAACTGCGGGGATCACAAACACTAAGTATATCATGTTGAACTGTGGGGAACACAAACACTAAGTATATCATGTTGAACTGTTGGAAACACAAATACTTAGTATATCATGTTGAACTGTGGGGAACACAAAAACTAAGTATATCATGTTGAACTGTGGGGGACACAAATACTAAGTATATCATGTTGAACTTTGGTGATCACAAACACTAAGTATATTATGTTGAACTGTGGTGAACACAAACACTAAGTATATCATGTTGAACTGTGGGGAACACAAACACTAATTATATCATCATGAACTGTGTGGAACACTTATACTAAGTATATCATGTTGAACTGTGGGGAACACAAATACTAAGTATATCATGTTGAACTGTAGGGAATACTAATACTAAGTATATCATGTTGAACTGTTGAAAACACAAAAACTAAGTATATCATGTTGAACTGTGTGGAACACTTATACTATGTATATCATGTTGAGCTATTGCAAACATAAAAAAAAATTTCATCTGGTTGAACCTGACGAACACACGCAATTAAAGTTTACCATGAACACAAAATATTAGTCTTATATTCAAACGAAGTTTAAAACACAGATATTTGAACTTAACACACGCTTCATGTTATTATTACACGCTGATGTATGAATTATACACACGACTAAATATAACACGCTGAGGTATGAATTATACACACGACTAAATATAACACGCTGATGTATGAATTATACACACGAATAAATATAACACCTGATTTATGAATTATACACACGACTGAATATAACACGCTGAGGTATGAATTATACACACGACTAAATATAACACGCTGAGGTATGAATTATACACACGACTAAATATAACACGCTGATGTATGAATTATACACACGACTAAATATAACACGCTGATGTATGAATTATACACACGACTAAATATAACACGCTGATGTATGAATTATACACACGACTAAATATATCACGCTGATGTATGAATTATACACACGACTAAATATAACACGCTAAAGTATGAATTATACACACGACTAAATATAACACGCTGAGGTATGAATTATACACACGACTAAATATAACACGCTGAGGTATGAATTATACACACGACTAAATATAACACGCTGATGTATGAATTATACACATGACTAAATACAACATGCTGATGTATGAATTATACACAAGACTAAATATAACACGCTGAAGTAAGAAACATACACAAGACTGAATGTAACATATTATATTATATTTGAAAATAGATTACAAATTTATTCTATGTTACAGGGTAAACATTATGCCAATAGAAAGAAGAACTTTATTCAATACAAAAGACTAAAAGACCTATCAGTCCACATGTTGCAATACAATCATACATGAGATGTCAATGACGAGTACAATACATAGTACAAAGTGTACAGTAATAATGATTCCAATTCTCAACACAAAAATAATGTCAAAGTTTCATGTAATAACACAAACACATAGCTATACTAATTAAATAACTCCTTTCGGCACTCAATCAAATATCAGTTGATCATTTGTTATACTTATCAATTATCGATTTAAGAAGAATGTTCGATTATCCAGTATGTAATGTTTCGTTTTTTTTCTCAAAGCTTTTATATATGTATGTAGCAAAATGTGTTACAGTTTCTGTATATTGTGATTGTAGTAATTCGATAACTTTTAGCATATTGGGTCTTTTCCAGAAGTATTTTCTAATATATTTTAATATTTATAACAACATCAATTTAATACAGATCAATCACACTATTGGTGTTGTTTTTATTGATGCTGCTGTTGTTGTTTTGGTGGTTTCCTTCTTCTTTTTCACCTTCTTCTTCTTCTTCTTCTTCTTCTTCTTCTTCTTCTTCATGTTCTTCTTAGTCTACATCTTTTTGTATTTGGTGTTGATGTTGTTGTTATTGTTGTTATTGTTGTTGTTGATGTTGTTGTTGTTGTTGTTGTTGTTGTAGTATTGTTGTTGTTGTTGTCTTTAATTTTTTAGTATTATCTATCACACACGTTTATTTATGAGATACGGACATTGCCGTGTAATACCCAGCGCTTCACTTAAATGGTCATTAAAACAAGAGGAGGTAATTTTTATTTCTTATTTCACTTAGATCATTAATAACGGAATATTAATAAATTACGAAATGTGGATTTTTCAGAAGACCGTATATCCCAGTATTCCATTGCAGTGAAATAGTCATAGTTTATAGAGCTGGTACATTGCTGTATCGGTCGTATTATTTGCAAATTAGTAAAAAACATATATAACAACAATGCTTATCGGATTTAAAAAGTTGTCATATTATAATTTTTCTCTTGATATTTCTCCTTATTTATCATGTCTAACCACAAATCTGTCAAGCAAACACCTACATCAATATAATAATGAACAAATTCAATATCGCAAATGTTTCTGTACTGCTTCATGTGTGTTATGTTTACAGCCATCGATTTTTCATTTAAAATGATTAATTATTTACAAGACATGGTTCGTTTATAGAAACACGTGGGCATATAAATAGACGTATGTTGTTTCCATAAAAGGAGTTACTACAAATACAATATATCGTGCTTCTTAACATTCCGCCTACCTTTAATTATTTCTAAAATAGAATTTAGTTCAGGGTCGAGTTCCTCTATCGTTTATTAAACTAACTCAACATTTGCAATTCAAATGTTATAATAGGCATTTTAAGTTTGTTTTGCTTAAATCGGTATGCATCATTTTATGTTTTTAAACATTTACTCGGCTGAAACACAATTCACATATAGATGCTTAAATACAATATTGAGTAAATGTTGTAAGTGTGTTTATTTGAACAATAACGCCAACTATTTATTAAATATAACACGTATGTATAATGTTTCTGCATTACATGACCCATTAACGACGACAGCTTTGGGTCATCACTAGATGATTTTTTTGGTTTTGAATAACATATTGAAGGCTTTAGTTTATATTTATTTTGTAAATAAGTATTTGTAAAGGTGCGTGAATCATATATATATTTAAATATCAATAATTTATGTATAACTTCTTATAGTTTTACTTACCGGTGAAACATATGAAAACCCCGCTCTTTTGGCAATTTCTCTGGCGGCCGGCTCGCCTCCTTCATTTATTTCGACATACCACGAGTTAGTCAGTACTTCGCGTGTGCATGACGCGACGCTTAGCACACTCAGACACGCTGCACTAAACACGAGAAGGTAATCTCTCTTCATCCATTGTGTAAGATTCACCATTGCACTCAATGGCGGTGTTGTTTTGTAGATGCGGTTTACAATCCTGGCTTCCTTTTAGAATCTCGTAGGGAAAAATAATCAATTGCCAGTGAACCGTTTAGTTTTATATATGTATATATCCAATCTGTATATGCATTTGTTCCAAAAAAATCCTTGCTTAGTTATTCTAAATTTCCGTTATCCTACTTTATTGTCCGTTCTCCTACTGAGGAATTCTTGTCATTTTTCATGTTGTAATACTGTCATCGATGAGTTGACTTAAGTTAGTCACGTGGTTATTGACGTCTTTGGATTCTGCGAGTTCCACAGCGGCGCATGCGCATTATGTATACAGAGACTTGATCGTTATATCGAAGTCGCAGCAGAGACAGAAGGGCTATCGATATTTTAAACCAGTTGTTAACCGAGGCACTACTGGGAAAAAGAAAATCGATTATCACTATAGTGTATTGATGCTGACGTACAATGTGTCTGTTTGTTTAATAGCTTCCCAATATCTAAACCACAAGTATATCCTCTGGAGGTGCTCATTGGCGTGCATTCATTTTAATGACCATATCTCTATTCACTCTGTCTTTGTTAATAGTTTATTACTAATTTAGAAATTGTTATAACCATTATGTCAATACTAAATTATGTCACGCACTACAATAGAATGCGAATAGGGATGTAAGAAAATGAACAATCAGAATGTATGATATATATATATAAACTAATATACTTCAAACAGTTGTAGGATTTTATTTGACTATGTTGAAACCGCATAAACCTATTTGCCGGATAGATACGGTTAATTTTAAACAATGACTTCTTGTTTTCGTTAAAATAATCTTGTAATTACTTGTAATAAGAGCTAATTGTTTCCAGGGTAACATAATCACAGACGGTTTTCATTGACAATTTTCTCGTGTAACGTTTTGATTATATTTAATGAACTGTAACGGTCCATTAGCTGCAATACACGTTCATTAAGCTCTCGTTTTATACTGTAGGTAATTAAATATCAAAGTAACTTGTGTTTTGATGTTGTGTCGATAGCAGGATTGTTGTGTTATTTTGGAATGTGTGTTGTTATGCTGTTTTTTGTTTATGTTTTATATTGTTAATATTTTGGAGGTGGAGCTATTTACATGTCGAATTATACCGTTTACTGTCGTTTACTCGTCAAAGTAGCGTTATGTTTGAGTTTATACATGTGTAACTATATATATGCGTGTATGCATTTATAAATATATATAAATAAGTCTATTAGTTTATGCATGTATAACTATATCTACCCGTGTATGCATTTATAAATATATATAAATAAGTCTATGAGTTTATGCATGTATAAATATATATATGCGTGTATGCATTTATAAATATATATATATATATAAATAAGTCTATGAGTTTATACATGTATAACTATATCTACGCGTGTATGCATTTATAAATATATATAAATAAGTCTATGAGTTTATTCATGTATAACTATATCTATGCGTGTATGCATTTATAAATATATAAGTCTATGAGTTTATGCATGTATGAATATTTCTATGAGTATTTTATTGATGCTTCATTACAATGCATGTACTAAAATCTCAAACAAACAAAGTATTACGGTATAACTACAAGATATGGCAAGTTTGCCTCTTGATATTTATTCATTCAGTACCATATTATGTCTTCTATTTTCGGAGAAGTTTTATCAGTAATAATGTTGATTTTATGTGGTAATATTTATATCAAAGTAAATATTTTCAAATACTTGTTACAATACAGCGTTTAACTTAATGGTTTAATGAAAATAAAATGAAGTGTATAGTTCATGTGGTGTTTTAAAGATTCTCCCAATTCCAATCACAAATTGTCGGTGCGCATGCGCATGTAGGCTGTATAACTTCAAGAAAAATATACAATATCATATTGATGTAAACATCTATATGATTTAATTTGTCATTTAGTTCGAATAAAACTCAGAAAAAAAATCAACAATTTGACTTTCACTAACTTTTTACAAACTACCATTTCGAAAACGAATAGGGTATTTTAATAATTTTAATTAAATGTAAAACGCATCTGACACTTTTACTGTATATCAGCATCAACACTTTGCAAATTGCATTTGTATTTATGTGTTGTCATGGGAACGTTGTGTCGGCTAAGTATGTGATAATTCATCGATCATATTTCCGGACACATAACACTTTTCTGCTAGACGTTATCACTGTGTATGTAAAGCATGCACATATGTGTTTCTTATTGGAAATTATAAAAGTGAACGTTCAGTAATTGTTGACCAAGAAGTCCAAAATCACAAATGTGATTTCAGGTGGTAAAAGATTTTCTTAAAACAAGTTCCAGGAGTCATATCAAAACACATATTAATGCTCAAACGCTTGACTCTGCCTACAATTGTTTATTTTGCTCGATGCAAAGCACATATACTTTCTTTAAAAACAATCGGTCTGGTTTTACCGGTGTCCGTTCAGTACGATAGCCATATCGCCCAACCTGCACAAGTTTAAAAAAGTTTTATTTCAACTTTTTTCATTTTTGATTCATATATCTACAAAGTTATTCAAAATAAATATTTCACAATTGTAAATTTTACAGAACATTACAGAAGTAAGTTTGAACATATATAAGTTAAGTTCAAGACATTTTTCCAGATGTTTTCTTATTGAATATACAAATGGAAATGCGTAATGTTTCAGATTTGTGCATTTAAACACCATGATTTCTATTAAACAAACCACATTTCCCTTTTCCCCACAGCCAAAATTTGACCGGGAACCTGGTCGGGTTTTGTTATCAACCATGTATTTAGTACCCGGTGCGCGGTCGTTTTTATCTTTTCTACATTCACTCAAATATTGCATCTTAACATCATTAAACAAGCATATTTCGTTCAACCCCTAACTTACACATTCATTCATTCTTATTGCCACCTCCTTTATTAGGCATAACGTACTTTAAAACTGTGCTCAGACATTGTTACAAAACTTAATTAACAGTAGCATTAATCGTGGTGTATATCCCGATAAGCTGAAAGGTCGTTTGTTTTACTAATTTATAAAGCTGGACCTAAAAACGATCCTATTAATTATATACCTATTTCTATATTGATATTTGAAAGACATATATCTGACAAGTTACATACATATTTTGAACAAACTGACAGCTGACATACAACTGAATCTGTATTCCATTAAAAACACTTGCAAAATTGCCTTAACAATTTTAATTGACAAATGGGTGAAGGGACTTGATTCTGTGAAACTGGTAGTTGTGTGTATTTAGATCTGCTAAAGTCATTTGATTTAGTAGACTATGATATTCTTTTACATAGCTTAAAATTCTGTCATTTGACTGAACGAGTATAACAATGGTTTCGGTCCTATCTAAAAAAACAGATGTCAAAGTGTTAAATGAGACATCATTTATTTCTGTACGATTACACATTAAAGTAGGTGTCCTGCAAGGTTCAATTTTAGGTCCTCTACTTTTCTAGATTCATGTTAATGATCTACCAATGGTTGCTGATGTCTCAAGTGTTGACATGTACGACGATGATTTAACTATGCATGTCAGTGAGTGTCACTTGTGGCAAATCTAAACAAAATTACAAAATGATGTTGTTAGAATTGAAAGCTGGTGTAAATTAAGGTTTTTATTCTACAGTGTGTATATTCAGCCTACATTGGAATAATGCTCGGCTATTTAGGATACTTGTACTGTTTCTTATACTAATAAGATACTTTAAATACAGAAGAAAGCTGATATACCCGTATTGGATGCACCATATTAAACTCATTCTAATAAAAAAAATAAAGAATTTTGATATTTAAAATATCATATTGGCATTTTGCTATTGAAAGCAATAAATAACCTTTATATAATATATGCAATCTTGTTAAGATTCCCATTAACACTTGCTATAATCTAAAACTGAACTTCTCAAACGGTTATTTTCTATTATGTTATGGAAGTCTGTAACAATATACCTTCATCAATTAGAAACCAATTGAATAGCGTTGCTACTTTTAAATATGTGTACAAATAATTTCTGATTACTAAAACAACTTTCTCATAAAAATGAAATATTATACTTTGTCATTGTTCACATTGTAATGATTTTAACAGGTGTCTGTTCCAAATATTGTTTATTTAAAACATTGTTATCTTGATATTATTGATTTTGAATGTGTTATTCAGAGTGTCTCATTAAAATAAGATTAATATTGTATATAAAACTTAATGAGTTTACCTTCTCTAAATAAAGACATTATTATTATTATTATTATTATTATTATTATTATTATTATTATTATTATCATCATTATTATTATTATTATTATTATTATTATTATTATTATTATTATTATTAACCATTAGATGCTTTTTTAAAAGCAGCCAACTTTTTTTTTAAGAAAAGGATTTGATATCAATATATCCTTGCCTTCCAGTGTTGAAAATTGAAATAAATATCATTTATAACTTTATGCTTGATTATTCACTATTCTAAAAAAATCTGGGTTTGTGCAAAAACATTGTTCAGTCTTTCAGCTTGCTGAAATTTATGATAACATTCAATCATAGTATAAACTGAATACTGTTTTTCTAAAATACTAGCCGAATCCCACAGATGGCAGTTTTGATTGATAATATACTATTTAATATGGAATGGTTGATTGCGAAGCCGTTCCGAAGTCGTTCGACCTTGATGTGGCACGAGGACTTCTTGCACGCCCTCGTGCATGTGACTATTTAGCCATCCTGGTGTTGTTGTTTTCAGCAAATATTGCTGTTGAAATGGATATTACCAGTGTTTCATCTGTAAATATGCATTCTAGCAAACTTTGGCCAGAATTACTGTGATTGTAGAGTGCGTCTCGTATACTAGAAAGTGGAGTTTGTATGCATAGGGGATGTTTAATTAGTGATTCTACAATTAAACGTTGGGGGGAAAGGAGACATTAAGATATTGTAGTCATATCTGACTTTGGCGGAATGTTTAACTCATGTTGCACGTTGTTTCAGGTATCGACTTGCCCTTCGTTACAGTCTAACAATGAGCAAGTTCTCTTCATTTGTGTGGTTTCTTGGTTTCAAGCAAGAAAGTGCAAATATATTACATATATAATATATGATGTAAACTTTGATAACGATTCAAACCGTTATTTGTGATCTGACTTTATTGATTTTAAATTGTGTATTGAGAACAGGTCACTTTAGGTATATTTTTATCATAGGATAGAATTCATTTTTTTGTAACGAGTGTTGAATCACTCCAAATCGATTAGAGTCCGAAGGATAATATAAAGCATAAAAACTGAAGAAGAAACAAGTGCTTATTATTCCAATCCGGACGGTTAAATGTTTTGTTTTGTGTTGTTTTTTTTGTTGTTGTTTTTTCAGACGCCCCTCGACCAAAGTATAACAATGAAAGTTTAAACTATCTCCTACATAGTAAACGCATAGAAATATATAATACATGTAGCTGGGAATGAAAACAGTAGTGCGGCGCGGGGTACTCTGCACCATCCATTCTTGAACGATAATCTGTTGCGACAAAGCATATAAAAGTCTAGGAAAATTAAACAATCGTACTACCTCGTCCCTTCCTTGAACTTTTCAAACAAATGATAAATGAAATATTCTAGTTTTTTAAAACACTCAGAAAAGTGTATTTAACTCTTTTAGGTTTAATAAATATGTATAAACAATATATAACCAACAACGTGTACATTTTCTTTTCTTTATTTTGTTGCTCAAATAGCAAAATGGTTTTCATCAAAGTAGGACAAGATTGGATGATAGAGAACATGCAAGGCTTTCTGCATTACGTTTTCTAGTTTAGCTTTTGAAGCATAATATACGTTCAGTTCTCTAGGTTTTGCTTAGTATGTGGTGTATACAGGTCCACCGTGGCCGACATGTCCCAGGTGCACTGTCGTTAAATGACTAATAACCTCTCACCGCTGAGGTCGTGGGTTAGAGCCCAGCTCGGTCCAATAAACGTTATATTAGCCAGTTACATGCTGAAGGTCGACTTTGGTTCTGTTCAGATTCATTCGGAAGTCTTCCTTATCCAGTAAAAGTTGAATAGTCATTAAAGGGTAGAGTAAACTAATCAATCAACAACTGGCTATATATACGTCTGTAGATCTAGTCATTAAAAAGTAAAGTACACTTATCAATCAACAACTTACTATATATGGGTCTTTAGAACTAGTCATTAAAAGGTACAGTACACTTACCAATCAACAACAGGCTATATATGGGTCTGTAGAACTAATAATAAAAAGGTAGAGTACATTTACCAATAAACAACTGGGTGTATATATGGGTCTGTAGAACTAGCAATTAAAAAGTGGCTATATATGGGTCTGCAGAACTAGTCATTCAAAGGTAGAGTACACTTACCAATCAACAACTGGGTATATATGGGTTTGTAGAACTAGTCATTAAAAAGTAGAGTACACTAAGCAATCGGCAACTGGCTATATATGGGTCTGTAGAACTAGTCAGTAAAAAAAACAGTACATTAAACAATCAACAACTGACTATATATGGGTCTGTAGAACTAGTAATTAAAAGACATAGTACACTCACTAACCAACAACTGGCTATATATGGTTCTGTAGAACTAATCATTAAAAATTATAGTACACTAACCAATCAACAACTGGTTATATATGGGTCTGTAGAACTAGTAATTAAAAGACATAGTACACTCACTAACCAACAACTGGCTATATATGGTTCTGTAGAACTAATCATTAAAAATTATAGTACACTAACCAATCAACAACTGGTTATATACTGGTCCGTAGAACTAGACAATAAAAAGTGAAGTATACTAAGCAATCAACAACTGGCTATAAACGGGTCTGTAGAACTAGTCATTAAAAAGTAAAAAACTAAGTAATCAATAACTGGCTCAATATGTTTCTGTAGAACAAGTCATTAAACAGTAAAGAATATTAAGCAATTAACAACTGGCTATATATAGTTCCGTAGAACTAGTCATGAAACAGTAAAGTATATTAAGCAATTAACAACTGGTTATATATAAGTCCGTAGAACTAGTCATGAAACAGTAAAGTATATTAAGCAAATAACAACTGGTTATTTATGGGTCCGTAGAACTAGTCATTAGCAGGTAGATTGCACTTAATAACCAACAATTGGCTATATATGGGTCTGTAAAACTAGTCATTAAAAGTTAAGTACACTAAGCAATCAACAACTGGCTATATATGGGCCTGTATAACTAGTCATTAAAAGGTATAGTACACCTACTAAATAACAACTAGCTATATATGGGTCTGTAAAACTAGTCATTAAAAGTGAAGTACACTAAGCAATCAACAACTGGCTATATATGGTTCTGTAGAACTAGTCATTAAAAGGTATAGTACACTTACTAAATAACAACTGGCTATATATGGGTCTGTAAAATTAGTCATTAAAAAGTGACGTACACTAAGCAATCAAAAACTAGCTATATATGGGTCTGTAGAACTAGTCATTAAAAATAAAGTATACTAAGCCATCAATAACTGGCTTTATATTGATCTGTAAAAAACTAGTCATTAAAAAGTAAAGTATACTAAGCAATCAACAACTGCCTATATATGGGTCCGTAGAACTAGTCATTAAACAGTAAAGAATACTTAGCAATTAACAACTGGCTAAATAAGAGACTGTAGAACTAGTCATTGAACAGTAAAGTACACTAAGCAATCAACAACTGGCTATATATTGGTCTGTAGAACCAGTAAAAAAAAATGCGATATACTAAGGTATCAACAACTGACAATATATGGGTCTGTAGAACTAGCAATTATAAAGTGAAGAACACTTAGCAATTAACAACTGGCTATATATGGGTCTGCAGATCTAGTCATTAAAAGGTAGAGTACACTTACCAATCAACAACTGGGTATATATGGGTTTGTAGAACTAGTCAACTATTAAAAAGTAGAGTACACTAAGCAATCGGCAACTGGCTATATATGGGTCTGTAGAACTAGTCAGTAAAAGGAACAGTACACCAAACAATCAACAACTAACTATTTATGGGTCTGTAGAACTAGTCATTAAAAGACAGGGTACATTTACTAACAAACAACTGGCTATATATGGGTCTGTAAACAAGTCATTAAAATGTAGAGTACACTAACCAATCAACTACTTGCTGTTTATTGGTCTGAAGAACTAATCATTAAAAAGTGAAGAACACTAAGCAATCAATAACTGGCTATATATGGTCTGTAGAACTTGTCATTAAAAGGAAGAGTACAATTACTAATCAATCAACAACTGAAGAACTAGTTATTAAAAAGAGAAGTACACTAAGCAATCAACAACTGACTATATATAGGTATGAAAAACAAGTCATTAAAAAGTGAAAAACACTAAGCAATCAACAACTGACTATATATATATATGTCTGAAGAACTAGTCATAAAAAAGTGAAGTACACTAAGCAATCAATAATTGGCTGTATATGGGTCTGTAGATCTAGTCTCTAAACTGTGAAGTAAACAAAGCAATCAACAAATTGCTATATATAGGTCTGCAGAACTAATCATTAAAAAATGAAGTATACGAGTACAAGCAATCAATTACTTGCTATATATGGGTCTGTAGATCTAGTCATTAAAACGTGAAGTACACTAAGCAATCAAAAACTGGCTATATGGGTCTGTATAACTAGTCATTTAAAAGTGGAGTACACTAAGCCATCAACAACTGGCTATATATGGGTCTGTAAAACCAGTCATTGAAAAGTGAGGTATACTAAGCAATCAACAACTGGCTATATATGGGTCTGTTAAACTAGTTATAAAAAAGTGACGTACACTTAGCAATCAACAACTGGCTATTTATAGGTCTTTAGATCTAGTCATTAAAAGCTAAAGTATACTTACCAATCAACAACTGGCTATATATGGGTATGTAGAACTAGTCATTAAAATGTGAAGTGCACTAAGCAATCATAAACTGGATATATATGGGTCTGTCAAACTAGTCATTAAAAAGTGAAGTTCACTAAGCAATCAACAAATGGCTATATATTGGTCTGTAGAACCAGTCAAAAAATGCGATATACTAAGGTTTCAAAAACTGGCAATATATTGGTCCGTAGAACCAGTCATTAAAAAGTGAGATAAACTAAGCAATTAACAATTGGCTATATATGTGTCTGTTTAACTAGTCATTAAACGTTGAGTACACTAAGCCATCGACACTTGGCTATATAAATGTCTGTAGAACTAGTCATTAAAAGGAAGAGTACAATTACTAATTAATCAACAACTGAAAAACTAGTTATTAAAAAGTGAAGTACACTAAGCAATCAACAACTGGTTATATATTGGTCTGTAAAACTAGTTATTAAAAAGTTCAGTACACTTAGCAATCAACAACTGGCTATATATAGGTCTGTAAAACTAGTCATTAAATAGTGAAGTACACTAAGTAATCAACAACTGCCTATATTGAGGTCTGTAAAACTAGTCATGAAAAAGTGAAGTACACTAAGCAATCAACAGCTGGCTAAATATGGGCCTGAAAAACTAGTCATCAAAAAGTGAATTACACTAAGCAATCAACAGCTTGTTATATATGGGTCTGCAGAACCAGTCATTAAAGAGTGAGGTATGCTATGTAACAAAATAAGTTGGTGTACGTGACCTGATTGTCAGTGTCAGCTAATAACCACGTATGTACATTTTATAGGCGTACATCTGTCAAGTTGAGTAGGTTTGTTAAACCTATTGCCAGAAAGATGGCGATAACACATTTTAATGGTAGTTTTTACATATTCATTTTTGGTGTAAAGAATAAGTCATTTTGACGTTTATTTCATAAAAATCCGCTGAGTAATGAGTATTTCAGGAAAAGGTAAAACTAACACTATTTTATCACTTTCCTTTTTTGTATATTTATAGTTGCACGATATCGGATGGAAATTTAAGTCCATGATTTTCTTGATATAAACTTGTGGTAGGCAGATATTTCCACATAAACTGACCATTACATGTGGCATTTCTGGCTGAGCTTATTTTATATTATATTTTCTAGAAGTTTAGTAAGTTAAATGTCAGATAGCAATATAACAAATAGTTACAGAATTTGTCCGACGTATTTAAATTGTACGACATGGAAATATGGAGGGATGTATATGGTACACCAAGAACTAATAGACGATGCTAAGAAATGAATGCATTGTTTTATATACTCATAAAACTACCATGAAATTTGATAGATGGTAAGAAATGAATGAATGTACTGTTATTATATACGGATTATGCTACCATGAAATGTAATAGGTGGTAAGAAATGATTACACATACTGTTGCGATATATAATGAAACTACCTCGATGAAGTAGTTAGATTGTAAGCGAAAAACGTAATTCTATTGTATATTAAGTAAATAGTAAATCTGAGCTAATACATATATATATATTTATAGACGTTTTTATTGACGTATGTGCATCGTGAGTCACACGTATGACGTAATAAACGTAACAAGAGTCAGCCGGTGGTAGTACCGTCATAGGACGTGCAACCCACATATTCGTCATATTGACCACTTGGCATTCATGACGTCAGGTTGGAGTCGGCATAAATAGTTCAGTACTGCACAGTACACGGGAAGAAAACCTTGTAAATACAGTTGCCAGAAAGGACGAGGACGTAGCGTTTTAATAAGTATAAAGCTTATGTAAATCATTCATTAACGTTGAGATATATATCAGTGATATATATATATATATATATATATATATATATAATAGTTAATAGCAGTTTGTATCGCGACATCAGTGATAAATTAGTAAATAACAGCTTGTATCGCGACATCTATAAGACAAAAGCTGATTAAAGTGAACAGTGTTAACACTATTACATCTAAGAACATTATTAGACCGGTACTGTTTCATTTTGAGTAAATCTTAATGCTTTGTATAGATTGTGTTATTGTATATTCATTATTTTATCTTGTGTAAAAATTAGTTGTAAATTTACACAACTGGCTATATATCGGTCTGTAGAAATAGTCATTAAAAAGTGAAGTACACTAATCATTAAGCAATACACAACTGGCTATATATGGTTCTGTAGAAATAGTAATTTAAAAAGTGAAGTACACTTATCATTAGGCAATACACAACTGGCTATATATCGGTCTGTAGAAATAGTCATTAAAAGGTACAGTACACTAAGCATTAGGCTATACATAACTGGCTATATATGGGTCTGTAGAAATAGTCATTAAAAAGTGAAGTACACTAAACATTAGGCAATACGCAACTGGCTATATATGGGTCTGTAGAAATAGTCATTAAAAGTGAAGTACACTACTCATTAAGCAATACACAACTGGCTATATATGGGTCTGTAGAAATATTTATTAAAAAGTGAAGTACACTTATCATTAAGCAATACACAACTGGCTATATATGGTTCTGTTGAAATAGTCATTAAAAAGTGAACTACACTAATCATTAAGCAATACACAACTGGCTATATATGGTTCTGTAGAAATAGTCATTAAAAAGTGAACTACACTACTCATTAAGCAATACACAATTGGCTACATATGGGTCTGTAGAAATAGTCATTAAAATGTGAACTACACTTATCATTAAGCAATACACAACTGGCTATATATGGTTCTGTAGAAATAGTCATTAAAAAGTGAAGTACACTTTTCATTAAGCAATACACAACTGGCTATATATGGTTCTGTAGAAATAGTCGTTAAAAAGTGAACTACACTAATCATTAAGCAATACACAACTGGCTATATATCGGTCTGTAAAAATAGTCATTAAAAAGTGAACTACACTTATCATTAAGCATGACACAACTGGCTATATATCGGTCTGTAGAAATAGTCATTAAAAAGTGAACTACACTAATCATTAAGCAATACACAACTGGCTACATATCGGTCTGTAGAAATAGTCATTAAAAAGTGAACTACACTGTCATAAGCAATACACAACTGGCTACATATGGTTCTGTAGAAGTAGTCATTAAAAAGTGAAGAACACTAATCATTAAGCAATACACAACTGGCTACATATTGGGCTGTAGAAGTAGTCATTAAAAAGTGAAGAACACTAATCATTAAGCAATACACAACTGGCTACATATGGGGCTGTAGAACTAGTCATTAAAAGTAATATGATTAGTCTATAAATATTACCAGATCCTTCACCGCTTTGTCGTCATTGAATTGAAAGTAGAACATTTCCCCCAAGTTATCCTGTAATATTAAGAGCTTACATATTAAAAAGGCAAACAGACATGAGTTATCGAAAGTAATACTCATATATCTCAAAAACAAATTAAACAAATGATTATTTAGACATTGTTGTCAATAACTTATGACAATATATATCTTGATAGTTTGGAATGTGATACCGTAAGCAGGTGTGGTAAAGTAATCTTAATTTTTAACATTTAGCAGACGAAAATATCTCACCTGCTACAAACAATATCTCAGATGTGTGTCTCTTTCTTTGTGTTTCTTATAAAATAAGGGATAACAGTTTTGTTTTTATATAGCTATAAATAAAATGGATCAGACATCTAGCGCTCTTGTCTATTCAATGGATCAAAATCGAGGCTGGTACCATACGTTTAAGAAATGTTGAAATTCGTGTTCGTGTTTAAATTATGAAAATAAAAAACAAACATTCGCATTGCAGAAAGCAAATACTGAAAGGAAACAATGTAGACGTAATGCAGTAATGTCGACGACAAATCCAAACATCTGAAAGAGGAGCGTGATAAAATGAAATTAAAATTACTGGAAACAGAAACGAGAACAATGAGGGAAGATCCCTTATTGGTGAACCACCCAGAAACCGACTTAGAAAAAGCTTATTGTGCATCAGTCGAAAACTACAAATGGATTACATGTAGATGGACTGGCATTGATATAGACAGATCTTATCACTAAGCAGCACAACAATTCAACAAGAACCGACTTGCTAATTTACATCAACAATTAGACAAAGAGAAGATCAGGATAATGGTTTTGAACATTAAACATTCAAGGGGCAACTATGCTGTTAAGCCAAAATGGTCAAAACATGTTATTGAAAAGAGAAAGTAACTGTATCCAAACATGAAAGTGAGAAAGAGCGTGGTAATCACAATGTAATCACAATGTAAAGTTATGAGAGAGAAAATGCTCATAAACGGGCAGGAGTTTTAATTGGAAAAGGGTTGCCAAAAGGAGAAGAAGCTAAACTTGTAAGATTTAAATGTTTATTGTTAAAAGGAAATTGTTAGGAGGAAATCTTTTAGAGTTAATTTATAAATACGATATTACTATATTTCTATGAGAAACTTTGTAAAGAAAAGACGGACAACTTAGATATTTTGGGTTTTAAGTGTGATTATTTTTACGGTTTTGTATTCAAAAAATAAACTTTGTGCGGTCGATATAGCGGGGGCATTTCAATCTATAATACAACATTATTAGAAAAACTGAATTGTAGATCGTGTCTAAAAGTAGTATCAAAATATCAAAAACTAGCAGCTTGATTTTGCTTGGATTAAGATCAAATGTAGTTCGTTCCACTTTAGCGAAGATGCTTACTGTGGTCATATAAATGTTCCAGACTTGTGTTGTTGTCCACCAGGTCTTTCATTATCTCCAACCGAAACACAACACCCATGCTCGTATTGTTGTGTATATACTTTCTTGATATGCTTCTCCGGGTCGGTTAGCGTGTGTGTAACCAAGTCAAAGGCAAAACATTATTGAACACCGGTATTCAGCACGCTGAATTTTAATATTCAGTACCCCGACATCAAACGACAAATCACAATGTCATGATTTTTACGTTATTTCAAATTTAGATTAAGTGTCACCATTTCTGATTATTATAAAGTAATGTTTATAATTGGGCCGATTCTGCTGTGATCTACTAAAATTTGGTTTGGTCTGTATTTAGCATTTCGATAGTCAAATGAAAGGAAATATATATAAAGTGAGTAATTGCGTTTTCCGATGTTTCTGTGGTTACCATGAAATATTAACGGACAGACGGATTTAGTAACAACTCCTCTATCAATCGAACAATTGTGTATATTAGCATATTATCTTCAAATTATTTGAATAACTATCAACACATAAAACAGGTATTGAGAAAGTCTACGAATGTATTAATCTCCCCTAGAAATTAAGTCTTTACCCATTAACAGCATTTGTTAGGTCATATCAAATATTTCTTATTCAGGAATATATATTTAAAACAAAGCTAGCAACACATAATAGTTTGATTGATTGATTGAATATTTAGCGTCATTTTTATGCCATCGAGGGCTAACAGACGATCAGTTAACCTAACCACTGTTTCCTGGGATTAACCAGTACTCGAGCACATCCCGTCTCCGCAAGTAACTGATAACTTTCCCACTTGAATCAGTGGTGAGAGACGAATAATAATGAGACACAATGTCGTATATCAATCATTACGAAGACTGTTGCCGGTAGGGGGATTCAAAATCACGACCCCTGGATTGATAGTCAGACGCGTCTGAGCTAATCGGGCCGAAAGTACTGATTTACGAGTAGAAACGGATTCCACGTCATATTTATAGGACTCTGTGTCGTTCAATGCGTTCTCGGCTTCAGGAAGTGCTCAGGAGAAATGGGGGACATACCCAGTACTGACGTTTAAGCCGACTGATGTGGAATAAACAGTGAATACGTAATAAGGGATAGTGGAATCATCGTTTTGTAGTTTCACATGCATTGTTTATATGTCATTGATTAATTTGGTACCCCATTTATGAGTGTTGTGTAATTAGTTGGAAATTCTCTAATATAGCACAACAAACCCGTTATTGCGTTTTCATATCTCGTCAGTGTACTTAGGTCTTGAAACTTATCTTTTTGACGATTTTTCGCCGTTTTTCCTGCTGAGTTAATGTAAATCGTTTTCTAATAACCATGTTTTTCATCAACTGTTTAACAACGATTATGATATGCTGAATTAAAACAACGAAAATGATAACAAAATCAAGAAGCAACCATTGTTTATTTTCGTCGATCCAAAGGACATATAGTTTCTTTAAAAACTATCGGGGTGGTATTCAGCACGTTATAAGACATTTCGCCAAACTTGCATAGATTTTGAAAAATATATTTATTTGAACTGCTTTTTTTTAATTATTATATCTGCAAATTAATTTAAAAATGTGTCTTTTCACAATAGTAAATTTTATAGAACATTACAGTCAATATGTGTTTGCAAATATATAAGTAAGTTTCAAGACATTTTTGTTTATAAAGGATATAAGGTCAAATCTAACCAATGAATATTCGTGTACAAACATGTTTAGGAGGATATGAAACAATGTTATCAGATGAATCTATCAACACTTCTGACAAACACACCATATGTGGTATAGTTAACTGCCAACACGACTAGGCTGGACAGGAAATTGGACTGTCAAAAGAGAAATCATGTGACTTGAGCAGCTTGCGTGGACGTTGCCATCAGATGGGCGTCAGCTGAGGATGTTTTGCCCAGAAGATATTATGGCATGCAAAACGTTGCTAAATTAGGTTTTATATATAGATCTTATGGATTTTGTGGAATTTATACTCATGTTGCTAATTACATATTAAGCTATTGAATTGATAATAAGGTGTTCTTATCTTTAATATGTATTCAACACTTTTTTGTTTACCTCTTGAATAACGACATCACGATATCTTAGTCAACTCATTTGACGAGTAAGCAACATTAAATATGAGAGCATTACACTGTGACGCTATCAGTTTCGTCATATCCGTTAGTTCTAATTGAGGACCATATATTTAGAATGAAATTAAGTTAAAGTTATAGGTTTTCTAATCTTCTGACGAAATAAAGTTTGCGGTAACGAAGAGTAACGGATTGAACGTATAAGTTAATATGTCAGAAGGCCGATATGGGATACATGACCAACTTTTAGGGGTTGGGGAAACTGATAACAAGTGATGAACTTTCAGTTAAATATAGTCATTAAACGTATTTGCTAGAAAATATTTAGATAACTGCTCGACATAGATCTATACTTTTTATATACATGTTGTTGCTGTTGTTGTTGTGTTTGTTCATCTCGGTTAATAGTTATATGCTTTTGGTCAATAGCCATTTTCTACTCATAACAAAACAGATATACAGACTTTCCGTATGAAGGAATGTAAGAATGTTACATGGGTTTAAAGTTCTGTTAGAAAGTTATGTTTCGGTATTTACTATCCAAATCGAAAAAAGCCATGACTGATTCTTTTTCTTGCATACCAAACGTATTAAATACTTATTTAAACTTTTAATTTTATCATTTAATATTTTACAACGATTGCTTTTAAGACGTTGAATTATATAATTTACGTCTTATATTTTAAACGTTACGTCATAAATTAATCTAACGTCATTGCGCGAGAATCTTATGTCACAGCAAGGTAGGATGAGCGCGTGGAGGGAGTGTAGGATGAAAATCCATATCACATAAAATACGTGAACATTCTTGTCCGCTATACAAGAAAACTAAATTATTTTTTGTATAAATAGGAATAATATATTTTTATTTTCTCATAACCGCTCATTTATGGATGTGATCATAACTAAAAGCAAGTCTTGGTATTTTATTAAGGGAGGAAAGATATAGTTTCAGCTGCATTATATTTTAATTATATACACGTGGTGTAAACTTTATTTTGGCTACCGTAATTACGGAAACATAAAACTGTCAGTTTCTGATTACAAAATTCAGCACATTTAAACAACACCGGTTGTCTCGAATTGCTCTATTGTCTTGTATTCACCTCAATATTCCGCTATTTTTTTACGCATTCGATCATGTTTATTGCCTACGATCATAACAAAACGTGTGTTTCCCTTGATTACGTGACATATACGTATTCCATGGGCTATACCCGGCTAATGTTAAGCCACCTCATAACACGATTTGTCAGTAATTACACTGGTCTCAATTTACGTGATTTGCTCCCATGATGGTAATGACCAATTTGACAAGTTTAACATGATTATTTCGATTAGTTCCAGAAGGTCTGAGACGTCTGAGGAATAGACTGTATATATGATTACAAATATGGCGACAAAATCTAATAAACAAAATATAACATAATTATATACGATATCATAAAGTAATTAATATATTATATTATAGACAAATATGTACATTAGAGTTTTAGGCTTTATAAGACTATATCATATAGACACATATCACAAGATCAAACAATGGAACATATACATCAAAGTCTAGATTTCACTAATAAGTTCATATATCTACGTAATTTATCTTGTCACTATAATATATCTGCTTAGTCAAATTTTTAAACAAAGTTCATATAATTCATTACAAACATTATTGTACAAAACATTGGTTCTAAGGTCAAAAGCGTTATGAATTAACATTCCTAGATTTTTTATAACCCGTACTTTAACATTATTAAAATGTTTGTTCATATTCGGTCATTTCCAATTATACCTTGGAATAAAACATTCTCATAAGTCATTATATAATTTTCACCCTAAAATAAAATGTATTGCATACACTACATTTTCTCTGATTAACTGGTGTACTTACTACCGGTTTCAATGGTATGTCTTTGAGATGAGACTCTTAATTTCTTAAATTTTATGTATTTTAATATGGCTGAAACATAGTTCGACATGTATTTTTAAATGTAGCTCTAATAGAATCATTATGCCTGACAGACCAAAAGATGTATAAATTGATCTTTAATTCGTTCTTTAACATTGAATCAAAATAAATCGACATTTTCAATATTTAAAAAAAAATAAATCAAAGTCTCATAAAATCCAAGTCTTTCAATTATTAGCACCACACCATTTTTTTCTTATTTGTGTTATTTTCAACATCTCGAGATGATACCACCACTCTCCGTATCACAACTCCACCATCATCTCCATCTATAGCCCTGCAAATCTCATTCAATCATTTAGATTCCAAATAAGAATCACTCAACACTTTCACCAAGTATTAAAATAACCACTAACAGCACAATTTACACTAACATTTCTTGGAATATTTATATAAATATATATAAAGTCTGGTTATTCACAAATAAGTATCTTTGTATGTATCATGCAATGCGAACGTGCGCATGAAAATATCACAAATACGAAATATCGTTGTTCCTTTTAAGAAAAAAAAACAAATACTATGATTTCACTGTATCTTCATGATTCAACAAGTTTGTATATATAGCGTGTAAGTAGTTATGAATATTTAACTGGATCCTACTCATATACAACTGTATGTAGATTATTCCTACAGACAAGATGTGTTGCATGTAAAACCATTATATATACTTTTATTGAGTTCTGTAATCCTGTATCCGGCGACCTGCATTGTAGGAAGGCGTGGTCGCCGTAGTCTAGTTTAGTTGTTCACAACTAATGATCACAGGTTAGATGTAGAAGCTGACTTTACATGTGTATATTTTACATTATAGTGTTTATATTCGGGTTTTGAATTTAAGTTTATTATTCATGATAAGTGTGTTACGGTTGTTTTAGGTTAAAATTTTTCTGCTAAGGTTTAGAACTTTATTGTGTGCATGATGTTATGTTAAGGAGGTCTTAAATTATCATTTGTTTTTGTTGTTTTATTTGTTTTATAGTCAATGTGTGAATACGGTACAACGGTGTCATAAATTGCTTGTTTGTATTACATGTATATTTAGGATTTTTTGTTTGTATACTGATGGGCAGATGAACTTTGTGGCAAAACATTAGCAATGTACATGTTTACTTATATATTTACATGAAAACTCAACTTCCGCCTGATACAGTTGTGGCGAAACGGTAGTCATGCGCATGCAAACTTAAATATAAACATGAAAGCCTAACTACCGCCTACTACAGTTGTGGCGAAACAGTAATAATGCGCATGTATACTTAAATATATACAGGAAAGCCTAACTACCGCCTACTACAGTTGTGGCGAAACAGTAATAATGCGCATGCAAACTTAAATATATACAGGAAAGCGTAACTACCGCCTACTACAGTTGTGGCGAAACAGTAATAATGCGCATGTATACTTAAATATATACAGGAAAGCCTAACTACCGCCTACTACAGTTGTGGCGAAACAGTAATAATGCGCATGTATACTTAAATATATACAGGAAAGCCTAACTACCGCCTACTACAGTTGTGGCGAAACAGTAATAATGCGCATGCAAACTTAAATATATACAGGAAAGCGTAACTACCGCCTACTACAGTTGTGGCGAAACAGTAATAATGCGCATGTATACTTAAATATATACAGGAAAGCCTAACTACCGCCTACTACAGTTGTGGCGAAACAGTAATAATGCGCATGTATACTTAAATATATACAGGAAAGCCTAACTACCACCTACTACAGTTGTGGCGAAACAGTAATAATGCGCATGCAAACTTAAATATATACAGGAAAGCCTAACTACCGCCTACTACAGTTGTGGCGAAACGGTAGTCATGCGCATGCAAACTTAAATATATACAGGAAAGCCTAACTACCGCCTACTACAGTTGTGGCGAAACGGTAGTCATGCGCATGCAAACTTAAATATATACAGGAAAGCGTAACTACCGCCTACTACAGTTGTGGCGAAACAGTAATAATGCGCATGCAAACTTAAATATAAACAGGAAAGCGTAACTACCGCCTACTACAGTTGTGGCGAAACAGTAATAATGCGCATGCAAACTTAAATATATACAGGAAAGCGTAACTACCGCCTACTACAGTTGTGGCGAAACAGTAATAATGCGCATGCAAACTTAAATATATACAGGAAAGCGTAACTACCGCCTACTACAGTTGTGGCGAAACAGTAATAATGCGCATGCAAACTTAAATATATACAGGAAAGCGTAACTACCGCCTACTACAGTTGTGGCGAAACAGTAATAATGCGCATGCAAACTTAAATATATACAGGAAAGCGTAACTACCGCCTACTACAGTTGTGGCGAAACAGTAATAATGCGCATGCAAACTTAAATATATACAGGAAAGCGTAACTACCGCCTACTACAGTTGTGGCGAAACAGTAATAATGCGCATGCAAACTTAAATATATACAGGAAAGCGTAACTACCGCCTACTACAGTTGTGGCGAAACAGTAATAATGCGCATGCAAACTTAAATATATACAGGAAAGCGTAACTACCGCCTACTACAGTTGTGGCGAAACAGTAATAATGCGCATGCAAACTTAAATATAAACATGAAAGCCTAACTACCGCCTACTACAGTTGTGGCGAAACAGTAATAATGCGCATGCAAACTTAAATATATACAGGAAAGCCTAACTACCGCCTACTACAGTTGTGGCGAAACGGTAGTCATGCGCATGCAAACTTAAATATATACAGGAAAGCCTAACTACCGCCTACTACAGTTGTGGCGAAACAGTAATAATGCGCATGCAAACTTAAATATATACAGGAAAGCGTAACTACCGCCTACTACAGTTGTGGCGAAACAGTAATAATGCGCATGCAAACTTAAATATATACAGGAAAGCCTAACTACCGCCTACTACAGTTGTGGCGAAACAGTAATAATGCGCATGCAAACTTCAATATATACAGGAAAGCCTAACTACCGCCTACTACAGTTGTGGCGAAACAGTAATAATGCGCATGCAAACTTCAATATATACAGGAAAGCCTAACTACCGCCTACTACAGTTGTGGCGAAACAGTAATAATGCGCATGCAAACTTAAATATATACAGGAAAGCGTAACTACCGCCTACTACAGTTGTGGCGAAACAGTAATAATGCGCATGCAAACTTCAATATATACAGGAAAGCCTAACTACCGCCTACTACAGTTGTGGCGAAACAGTAATAATGCGCATGCAAACTTAAATATATACAGGAAAGCCTAACTACCGCCTACTACAGTTGTGGCGAAACAGTAATAATGCGCATGCAAACTTAAATATATACAGGAAAGCGTAACTACCGCCTACTACAGTTGTGGCGAAACAGTAATAATGCGCATGCAAACTTAAATATAAACAGGAAAGCGTAACTACCGCCTACTACAGTTGTGGCGAAACAGTAATAATGCGCATGCAAACTTAAATATATACAGGAAAGCCTAACTACCGCCTACTACAGTTGTGGCGAAACAGTAATAATGCGCATGCAAACTTAAATATATACAGGAAAGCCTAACTACCGCCTACTACAGTTGTGGCGAAACAGTAATAATGCGCATGTATACTTCAATATTTAAATAAAATCCCAAGTTCCACATACTACAATAATTAAACAGGAATGCTCATAGCACGTTGATCCCCAACGAGACGAAACGAGGGTCATCTGTGGCCGAGTTGTTTAAGGCACTGTCTCGAAATTACTGTCCTTCCCCCTTCCCCCCCCCCCCCACCCCCGCCCACGCTGAGTTCGTCGGTGAGGAAATGTGTCACTCACTTACTTGCAGAAAGTTCTACCCAGATTTCTTTTCATGGAGCTAGAGTATTCCTCTACTAATAAAACTGGATTCCATGTATAATCCATTGTGTTGATAAAGGCATGAAACCTGATGTATACCAAATGTGTCATATCATATGATTGCCAAAGCATTATTGGGATTACCAAGAGACATAAAATTTACCAATTCCTTATTGAAAATCTTTCACTTCTCAATATTCCTGATCAGTAAGTAATGCTTCCCTAAATCAATTTTTGCGGAACTACTTTTTTCTTCCTCCTCAACGAAAGTGTATTTTTAAGATTGAAATGCTTTAATAAAGTGTTTAATCTAGTATTGCATACTCTCTTTTTATCCCATTGAACCACCAGGGGAATTATATCCTATATCAAATGTTGACTGAACCCTATATTGGATTACTTTTATTCATTTACATATTGATATTATATTAATTCCACAAACGACATAGACAAACATTGGTTAATTACATAACAATATAAGTAATACATTGAGGAAACTAGTATTATCCCTCTACATGACAACGGATCCATTGGACTTGATTTTCGAATATAATTAACAATAACTTTCCCCCAATCAGACGGTTACATGCCGCATTAAATATATATATATATAGCAAAAGTACATATAGTATCTCTTTCTCTAGCATACCAATTCCGCTGGGTTTTTTAATCTAAACCTCAGTAATAGCTTTGTATTTCTCCGAAATTGAAATTCCATTGTTATTTCTTACTGAGCCCTTGATTGATGACTTGAGAAATTTCTTGTACATTAAATGGTGAAGAAAGTCTAGTTTTTTTCATTAATGAGAACATGTTTTGTATCCCCCTACCATTATCATTTACCATTTTCATAGGTAAAGCATTCTACTACTTAAACATATTCCTCTGTAATTGATATTAACACTGTTTCAAAGTGAGCATAAACAACTTTTCAAATCATATCTTGTTTAAGTAAACGTCGACATGTGTTTGTGTTACATAGAGTTGATCCATTAAATGCAAATAATCTCCTCTCTAAATGACTGTTATTGCGTCAGTTGTCATAACCAGAATTATTATGGAAAATATTAATTTCATTAATTATGGTTAAAATGGTAATAAAAACATTACTATATATGCAGTGTCGTTACATTCAACGTATAGTTGAAATAATAAAATAGTAATGTTTTCTGTTGCTGCAAGCCATATCCAATAGTTAAATTGCAATAAGATAAGTTTTAATTATGTTGGGTATGATCCCGAGTATGAAACATTAACATTAAATGGAAACCATATCGCAGTAATTGCTCGTTGCCAACACGACCAACCGAACGTTAATACGTTAAAAACTATTTAACAAAACATGCTTTTTTATCTTGATTGGAAGGTTACCCTACGGCATTTTAGGGTATTTTATTTATAGGCAGAATACATAGCCTGCAAATTTTCAACTGCAATCAAACTCATATAAGTCCTGAATGCAATTCAATATCAAAAATATCTTCAAAAACTTCGCCATTTGTGTGTATGTGAGTAAAGTTTTTGTAATTTGAATCTATCCTAACACGCGTATCTGAACACAGAGCGAGGTGGTAGTTTAATGGATAGAGTATTTGCCGTTCATGCCAGTGATTGTGGGTTCGACCCCCAGCTCGGCCGGATGCCACTCATAAAACAACACTCAGGACTGGTTCTACACAGGAAACGGGCTCGAGAGCGGTTCATAAAAGCTCTGAGCTTTCATCGCAATCGAGTCAAAACAAATTAGTATAAATTAGTACATCCTCGCAAGAAGTAAACATATTCTTGTTTTATACTGACTAATACGTCTTGTTCTATATTGGCTCTTATTAATATAACATATCAGCAAAATCACTAAAATTCATACATATATTAGTAAGTTAGTTATTATTTGATTTATATGACGTTACAAATATCGTATTTTGCAAACTATTAATATACATTTAATAAACATTCCCTGTGCCTTCGAAGGCACTAGCTCATTTACAATCAGGTCAGTTGTTTTGGCTGAGTCTTATTTTTGCGTATACTCTTAATCATTATACAATATGCGACCAGTTGTTTTGGCTGAGTCTTATTTTTCGTCTCACACACCAATTAATTTTGTACTGTTCTACATATAGAGACATGCACTTCTGGAACACTGGATACATTACCAATGGTTCTAAAAGTGCCTTATTCCCATAGATAGTCCTCTGTTGGTCCAAATATGCAGAAAAAAACATGGGGTTGACCAGGTTGCTTTTTCACAATTTCGATGGTTTGATGGCACCCCTTCATTTTTCACAATTCTGCCCATTTGTTGCAGTGTATCACTACGCATCTTTAAACTGTTATAGCATCATCAAACAGTTCCCAGGGTCACCCAAACTTTGCAGAAATCATGAAAATGTTCCAATGTTCCCATATGCACAAAGAAATATGACATTTTATGCATTTTTAAAAAAAAAATTACCCAACCGCTTTACACAGCTCTAATTTCTTGGGTGTAATAATCTTGCTACCGTCATGCAAGGGAGGTAATTGTTCAGTGAGACCTTTTGCGTATACACTTACTCATTATACAATATGCGACCAGTTGTTTTCGCCGAGACACAAAATTAAGGAGCGATATTGAATGGAATATGTTGTGTCTTGCACTCTGTACAGCCACTTCACCAGAATTGCACTTAAGTGGCATTGTTTATTAAAAGCACATTTATTTCACGTAAAAAGTTGTTTCATATTTTTTTACGAGTGTTTTTTTTTTTTTGCTTATCTAGTTTTAAATAAAATACATTTTTTTGCTTCTTACTTTGAAGCAGTAATGCATGTATAATTAGTTGAAACGTTTACGTAATTCTGACACTATAATTTCATTAAAACGCCAGCTAATGAATCATTTGTTTAAATTCACCAATATATTATTATGTGTTTATTTGACCGTCCTTGTAAATAATATATTAGCCATGCTTGTTTACCTTGCAGAAAAAAAACTTAATTATGATTTATTTGACAACTTATTACAATTATATAGAGCATGTTAAAAGTGTGGCATGAAAAAGAGGGCACCGAACACTATTTCATGCAAAGTCCTTCTTTTTTAAAAGATCGATTTCGTTGTTTTCGTGCTTCATGTCACCTCCATTCTTTTTTAAGTGTTAACACTACTACTGCTACAAGACAGTGATAATATCTTAAACGATGAAATTAGGTTTATATTAATCAATGTCAAAACTTATATCAAAGATGATAAATGTTTTGATAATCAATATATCTTATTAGTTGTTAGTATTTACCTCACAGGAGAGTCCAACATTTAACCCTTTACTCCATAGATACACGTTTTCCCACACCAATCACAGATGGCCTTTAAAAACAGTGCAGGAAGAGTTCAGATTGCTCGTAAAAAAGGAGATAATAGTGGTGTGAGTCCTGAAAGGAGACGATACTCTTTCCGGGTGTGAATTTACAAAAATTTTAATGGGAAATTACAAAATATCTTGTAAATACGCTCTCCTGTTAATCAAATGCATTATGTTCCTGGTATTGAATATGTAAGAGTTAAAATAGTGTATAATATATATCGAAGATGATAAACAAACTGTCCAATAGGAATCATATCTTTGAAATGACACCAAAACAGCACAAACACAAATAAAGAATACCATGACCATTGTTAGGACAATAATAAACATACAAAAGATCATTTGCCTATTCATCGATGTCGGCATCATCGTCACAAATAGGCTAATTTGTTTCTTAATAACATTTGTAGAGAATTGAAAATGTACACATATAATCTGATGACTATAATGTTTTAGGCATTAGTTTTAAAACACTTTCATTCATTTTGATACTATTTTATGGCCCTTGTAACACAACTGTAGCATGTAAGCTTGTACCTCAGACACAACTAATGCGAATGGAAATAAATAACACTTATATGTTAAAGCTGAAGTAGTGAAATGATTGAGACAGGTTTCATAAATCTTTCTTGCATAAATGTCATGTAAATACAGTTTAATATAGCTCTTCACATTCCTTTCAACAAAGTTATGACATCTGTTGAATTCAGCTACATGTTTCTGGAGTTTTCACATGTAGAATGGTGTGTTAAAAAAAATCTACATTGACTTTGATCTAATTGATATATTCCATTAATTATATATGTTAAACATATACGCGATGTCAAATATTTATTGTAAATTATATTTAATATTTAAACGAAAAATATGATGAAAGAAACAAGCATTGACTTTCATTTTAAAATTTCTAAATATAAAAAACAATTATTTTTGCACTCATTTTATATTACATACACAATCCATAAACGTTACCATGGTTACCCATTATGTAAATACGAGACAAATTAGGTATTATTGTTATATGAGTTCTAGACGTCTGTAAACTATTATCAAAAATTGTTTTCCATCCACGCCCCATAAATAACAATAATCGATACAGATATTAAGTAACAATCAATCCGCAACGCCAATGTTTGTGATATTTTCAGATCACAGGCAATTTGCGAACGTCTCTTGAAACTCGTTTGTAGTAATGAATATAGAAACTTGAGTATGTAAATAACATGCAAAATGTCCGTCCGCCAATGGTTAGTTTGTCTCAACGAATAATAAACTGTATACCAATATGCAGCATGTAAATGTTGAAAATGTTGTTCTTTTGAAAGTCCCGCATGTAAATCAGATAACAATTAGTTTATCAGATTAACATGTATGCTGTGTATCAACTGCTATACTGTCCAGACAAGTCCTTAAGTCCTTAAGTCCAAACGATTGGTTTATCAGATTAACATGTATGCTGTGTATCAACTGTTATACTGTCCAGACAAGTCCTTAAGTCCTTAAGTCCATACATTTGGTTTATCAGATTAAATGTATGCTGTGTATCAACTGTTATACTGTCCAGACAAGTCCTCAAGTCCTTAAGTCCATACAATTAGTTTATCAGATTAACATGTATGCTGTGTATCAACTGCTATACTGTCCAGACAAGTCCTTAAGTCCATACAATTGGTTTATCAGATTAATATGTATACTGTGTATCAACTGCTATACTGTCCAGACAAGTCCTTAAGTCCTTATGTCCTTAAGTCCATACAATTGGTTTATCAGATTAACACGTATGCTGTGTATCAACTGTTATACTGTCCAGACAAGTCCTTAAGTCCATACAATTGGTTTATCAGATTAACATGTATACTGTGTATCAATGCTTTACTGTCCAGACAAGTCCTTAAGTCCATACAATTGGTTTATCATATTAACAAGTATGCTGTGTATCAACTGCTATACTGTCCAGACAAGTCCTTAAGTCCTTATGTCCTTAAGTCCATACAATTGGTTTATCAGATTAACACGTATGCTGTGTATCAACTGTTATACTGTCCAGACAAGTCCTTAAGTCCATACAATTGGTTTATCAGATTAACATGTATACTGTGTATCAACTGCTATACTGTCCAAACAAGTCCTTAAGTCCTTAAGTCTCTACAATTGGTTTATCAGATTAACATGTATGCTGGGAATTAACTGCTTTGCTATACAGACAAGTCCTTAAGTTCATACAATTAGTTTATCAGATTAACATGTATGCTGTGTATCAACTGTTATACTGTCCAGACAAGTCCTTTAGTCCTTAAGTCCATACAGTTGGTTTATCAGATTAACATGTATGCTGTGTATCAACTGTTATACTGTCCAGAAAAGACTTTAAGTCCATACAATTGGTTTATCAGATTAACATGTATGCTGTGTATCAACTGCTATACTGTCCAAACAAGTCCTTTAGTCCTTAAGTCTATAAAATTGGTTTATCAGATTAACATGTATGCTGTGTATCAACTGCTATACTGTCCAAACAAGTCCTTAAGTCCTTAAGTCTCTACAATTGGTTTATCAGATTAACATGTATGCTGGGAATTAACTGCTTTGCTATACAGACAAGTCCTTAAGTTCATACAATTAGTTTATCAGATTAACATGTATGCTGTGTATCAACTGTTATACTGTCCAGACAAGTCCTTTAGTCCTTAAGTCCATACAGTTGGTTTATCAGATTAACATGTATGCTGTGTATCAACTGTTATACTGTCCAGAAAAGACTTTAAGTCCATACAATTGGTTTATCAGATTAACATGTATGCTGTGTATCAACTGTTATACTGTCCAGACAAGTCCTTAAGTCCATACAATTGGTTTATCAGATTAACATGTATGCTGTGTATCAACTGTTAAACTGTCCAGACAAGTCCTTAAGACGAGATTGGTTAAGTTCTGTTCAGAATGGAGAGCAGTTGAACCATGATTGTTGTTAATCTTTTACATTACATAAATATATATAATTGTTCTTATAAAAATCAATATATTTATTTAGTTTTTTAAAACTCCGTAACCCAATTGCTGTTACAAATTTCACTGGATACATCAGCGGGATCACAATCATGATTCCATTCATGTAATGAACACTTGTGGAATGAACTTGTATTAAATGTAATGTCAGTGTAACGTTTTTGCTATTTATTTCTGGCTGATACATTTTATGGCAAACTTTTTAATGCTCATGCAAAAATCACATTTATCACGATGTTGAACATCAGAAGATAAACGAAACGTGAAATAAAAGACGACTAGTTTTATTTGTATTTTGTACTTTTATTTAAGAAAACAACAAAGTCCTTTGTAAAAACATTTACAACACTATCTCATATCGACTACGGAGTAGTGATATCCTTAAAAGACTGCCGCTTGAAGAAATCTTAAACATCAAAACTGGCAATAAGACGTTTTACTGTTCCATTGTTACGAAAGATGTTGTAGTTAATACTACACTTTACACAGACTCGCATTATAGGCTTATATTAACCCTTTACTTCATATAGACGCCTTTGGACACCTAATATAGACGCCTTTTGACACCACTAATATAGAAGGCTTTTGAATTATTGGGTGACTTATATTTGTATTAACTGACAGAGTGGAAAACAGTGCAGGAAGTGTTCAGATTGCTCGTCACGAGCAATCTGAACTCTTCCTGCACTGTTTTCAAAGGCCTTCTGTGATTGGTGCAGGAAACGCGTATCTATGGAGTAAAGGGTTAAAACAAAACTATTACAGAGTCCTCAAGATATGCTTTACTGCAAAATCTACTTTGAAGTTTGGCTTAACATCTGTATTAATTATTTTTGCACATCTTAATTTTGATTAACGTGGCTCAAAATACTGTTTTTTATATGAATGAAACGGTTTGTTTATGCTGTCGAAGAGTGGTACGTACTGAAAAAAGAATGTACAGAAAGTGGTAAAATAGTGATGTATGACACTTGTATGACCTCATTAACCTCTATGTCATCAGGAGGGTCCCGGGACAACAGTCAGATAATTGCTTTACCAGTCAGCAGTTATTATAAACTCGCATTATCAAACTATACTACTTGTCACAACAAGGTATTTGAATTGTACACACTTTGACATATGTGGGCATAAACTGGGCGGTAGTGTTGTAGGCAGAGGGTTGTTCTCTCACGATAGAAGTAGCGGGTTCGATTGCGATTTGTTACAAAACAACACTCAGTACTGGTTCTACGAAGGAAGCGGACTCGAGAGCGTTTCACATAAACACTAAGTTTTCTTTGCCATCGAGCTGAAATGAATTACTAGTAGCATAAACTCAACATGTGATCAGTGTTGTTTCTTTGTACATGCACAAAGAAAGTACATTTAAGGCTGTTAAAGTACGTGACTTTACTACAACTTGACATCTGTAGCTATTAATACTACATGTACCTGTAAATCAGTTGCAGGCATAGAGATAATTCAATTCATATATATGATGAATAAACTATAGTTATTTCTATATTATTTTAACAGTTATAATGATAATTATACATTAAACATATAAAATCCATCAGAATATATATTTTAAGAATATTAACTTGTTTATTGCCTCCATTAACCCATTAACTTTACAAACAGAGACCATTACCGTTAATTGTCAATTAAAACATTGATATATGAGAAATCTGACTCAAGAAAAGTCTGTGCGTGTCATGTCAAATATGAAATCATCTAAAAAGTCTGTAAAATTTGCCAAACAATTGTCTAGGATATGAATAGCAAATGTTTTGAATCTAAATGGTATAAAGAGAAAGAAATGAACAATTTAATGCTGCATGACATTTAGAAACGCTAACATTGCATTCCACAGTAATAAACAGCAATATATGGAAGAGACCAGGTGTACTTCACCTAATATAGCTATAGGCTATATCTTTTGACTTTATCAAATCTCATTTTAACGTCTATATCAATATATTCAACGTGAGATATTTGTTGAAATTCGTAGAATCAACAAGCGGCACCCTAGTTGACGGTCTTAGATTCGATCCTAATTGTACTGTGACATCGCTCTCCGTTGCTACTTGTGTAATGTAACTTCAATATCCAAACTTCGTAAACGGATAATTGCAACTGACGCCGTTCAGATAAAGCAAACTGTCTTACAATGTGTTGTCAGTGATGTAGTGATCACGTGATGAATATACTTATTTAGGTTTAACTAATGTGCCCCCTATCAATCATGTCAATAACAATGAGACTACCTTGTTTGTTGTAATTTGTTTCTGAAGGTTTTTATAAAGAAAGAGTAATAAAAATACATTGCAATTATTTAAAAGATCGAGCAGGTAATGCAAAGATAATGAAAAGTGTTTACAAATCAAAGCACTGTAGTGCTGATGGGGGCGGAGCATATAAGATGTAAAATGTCGCTATTGTTTTAGACAAACAGGTCAGTTTGCATACGTTGAAGGAGAATAATCCCGATTACCTTTGATTCTTATACATGGTACAGAATCTACATGTTCTATGCTTAACGTTGACTCTTTTCTTGAATATGTCAGAAACGTAACTGAATGGTTTGCCTTTGAAAGTGTATTTCTGCTATAGTAAGAATATTAACATTTAAATTTGGCAAATGTCCAACTTCAAGATATTAGTTCAACTCAATGCTATGAGATTTGTATCTTCAACTCAACTCGTGATATTTTCAGAGATGCCAAGCTTTCTATCATATAGTATATATAAAATATCAAAGTACTCTGAATCTAGCACGATGAATTCCACTTTGAGTTTATTCATTTACTATTTTCTTGATTTCTCAAGCGCAACAGTGAAACAATTCGTTTAAAAGACGAAAAGTAGAAATGTGTATGTCGACATTAATAATTGATTCTTGCATTTATATTTTCTAGGGCCCTATATCACCCCGTAAACGGAACCGCACTAACCAAAATGTTATGGCGCCGATTTTTAGACACATCTGGATGTTTGCGTATTTTCGCTACGGAAACACAAATGCTTTAACTCTTATCTGTTTAAGTAGAAATTATCTACCATTCCAATTATTAGAAATATGTAAAATATTTACTAAATAATAAAAAAACAGCACTGACATTATTCATAACTCGATCAATCTCGAATTCTTTTTAGGAATACAAGTCTATTTTTAAACATTTGGGAGAAACCGCAAGTCACATGATCGACATTAGCATATCTCTATTTTTAGAACGAGTATTGGTTGTTTATTGACATAAGCAAGGAGTATAGTTCCTTGGCATAAGGGACATATCTAGAAAAGTTTCGTTACCGTACACATTTTTAAAATGATAGAAAAAAGCGAAATCAAACTCCCGAATCAAGTACTTATTATCTGAAGTCCTTGTCGAAATATACGACTCTTTCAATGTGCATGTTGGCGATATAGTTCGTGACCTGGAATTTGATTTACAAGATGGCGTAATCTTTTGGTTCAGCGCGTCTGTATTCATGCGCTTTAATTCCTTTGTGCTGATTAATGCTAAAGAATATAAACTTGGAATTTATACGATACGTAATTGTTTATAGGTATAAATCGTCGCTGTATGTTATAATATTAATATTTTCGTTGAAATAGGCGAATCTACTGTTTATATAGTGAGTTCGAGCGCTTATCAGGTGGAACTATTTGATAAGTGGTTGTTAGGTTTGCATTAACACGAAACACGGTTGTAGATTTGCGGTATTGAAAATGAAATCATGTTAGCTCTGAGAGCGGCTGCTAAAGCACCGCCCCCAAAAACGGGGTTATTATTGTAATTCTTGAAAAAAATTACACCTGACTCACACCAGTGTGAGCAGTTAATGAACACGTGACCGAATTCGCCTAACCTGATGCAGCTCAAAATGCAAGTAATGCAGGAAGAGAACAGAACATTTTTATTTCGTAATATATTGTATTGTACAATATAATTTGGAATAGGTCATTATGACCCGTGATGAAGTGTTATTACAAATATACAGTCAATGGCGGGTATACTTTTCTGATTGCATTATAAAGTTGGATTGTTACACGTATGTTATAGTGATATTTAATACTATTACAAACAATTCACCACTTTGGTATATGTGTATAAACATGTTTACTTTATATGAATATACCCATCAGTTATTACTACGTGTATAATACTTTAGGGTGCATATATTTCTGCAGTTTTATTCATTTTTTACATTTGATTTCTATCCATGACCAAAGAAATTCGAAGCATTTACATGAAAACATTATTACATCGTGATCATTATACTCATCAACGTAATTGATATATTTGTTACGCATATTAATCAATATCTTTATATATTTGAACGACATAAAGGAGGACAAGATATCGTATAGGAAATTCATTTTATTGTATTTGACGCCATGTTTATATTGAAATACATAATAGCTTCCGGACGCTTTTTTGTGTGCGGAAGAAAAGCAATGGAACATATTATCAAAGACAGTTTAATGCTATGCCATGTGTATCGAGACATTACATTGGAACATGAGGCTGAAATGATAGTGTTTTGACAGTTACTGATGGAAGGAAGGTGGATGTACTCATATTTAGGACTTTCTCAATTAATACAACTGGGCTAGGTTGTTCAAATCTATGTTAGCTTATCGCCCAGGTAGGTGAAATATTTTATCTTCACTGTCTTTAAAATTCACTATTGCCAGTAAGTTATCTTAAATGTATTAAATCCCAAAATACAATTATTCGAAAATGCATCTGAATGTGGCGTTAAGCTAAGAATGCTTTGGACAACTGGGCCCTGGATGCATGCTCTATATATATAACATGTTATGTGTTACAACTGTCAGTAACCCTCCATTTAAAATATAAGATAGTTGCACTGTCGTTTGGTTTAATTATATTTTTGGACAAATAATTTTAAATACATAGAAATCAATATGAATGAAAAATATTGAGCTGAATGGAAGATAAAATCTTATAATGGTCCTTTTTGTATAAAACAATAATTTAACAATCAAATTGGCCGACAAAGCATTCGTCTGTTACCTGCGCATACACTATGTCTTTTGCAAATTCAAAATGCATTGCTACCATGTACATCTGCTTCATGAAAATAAGAGAACATCCAAAGAGAATTACATGGTTTGAATTGTCTCAAGCAACGGGTATTTAGTTTCATTTGTTGTGCATTACATCAGGTCTAATGTGCTTAGTCTACCAGCTTACCAAGCAGTTAAAACCAAATACAATGCTGATTTTGTCTGTATATATGCTAGGATAAGCTTAAATTATACCGATGCCTTTTTGTGTCTAAATAAAATTAACACTGTTTATTCAGAGCAGTGTCAGTGTTGAAAAGCTAATGTTTAAGTATATTGACTAAAAGTTTAGTTAAACACGGAATGAAACGGATGAATGCGAAAAACAATAACCAAGTGAAAATTTAAATCCAAAGGCACCCCCGAATATCAATTTAATGTTTCCCTCTTCTGCCAAGTCGCTAAACACAAGTCCAATATTTTTGCGAAAGCAGACACCCGCAATTAAGAAAGATGATGAACAGTTTTTCGAGTTCTGCGCTCTAGTGCAAAACTATTGACAACAGTGGTACAGATCTGTAACGTTGACATGGCAATTGTGAAAGAACCAGTAAAACAAAAATCCCTTAAACCAGAATTGACACCAGTTGGATGAAAATATTAACGAGCCCAAGATGACAGATTCTGAAAACGTAGAACACTCACAATCAGACATACTTCTAACACCAGGAGATCAGTCAAATATTCTTGATGGGAAATCTACAAAACTGAATCTATGTCAAGATCAATTCTATAGCCAGCTGACGATAAATAAAGAACTATAATTTCGCTCAATGGATTTCTTTCACCATCAAAGATATTATAAGTGAAAATGAAATGCAATAAAATTAAGTCTTCTATTTGGCTAAATAACACGTAAAACGAAAGTAACCATTCTCTTTAAGAACCAAATCAAGTGAGCATGTTGCAAAATCAGATAAAACTGAATGTGCTCTAACACGTGCCTCTGAACTTCCAAAATATACTGCCAATAGCCTTATCAACGATCAAAACGTTGCTTATTTTAAAAGGCAAATGAAACAATGCCAAAGGAGAATCAGATAGTCTAGTTAAAACTGATCAAAGCAAGGGATGCATTGAAAACTGTAGATGGACAGACAATGCAACAGAGAATGTTAAAAATAAACTTTAAAGTGAAGTCAGCGAGTATAATAGCCACGTTATTTTAGAGACTCACTTAGTGGAGTATCTTATATAAAGTGCGCAAGGGTTGAGGTAACGTTGATCGGTATTACGGCATTCTTGGTTAACATGTAGAGAGTGATGTAGGAGTGGCTAATGTACACCAGCTATTTACGTTACCTGCCAGTTATGGTACAGTGTTCTGATAATACGCCATTACTCGGCTGCTGAATGTGTATTGACACAGATCCATGTGTATTTGTTTATACTTTAGAGTGTATGTCCTCACGAGCTCCTCCATGGAATTTAGATTTGTTTGAGAGGAACTTTTTTTTCAAACTGCATGTAGCACACAGTCTTTGGAAAATATAGTTTTGCCAATTAAATATATTAACAACAATCTAGTAGTAAGCAAATTTATAACAGAAACAATGCATTGGTAACTGTAACTTTGAAAAAAAAAGGTTCTCTGATTTGAATCATGTGTAGGTTTATATAAAATCTGCCCCCAGAGCCAGCTTGCAGTTGGGGCTTAAAGTGGGGTTTTGACATCAAATACGTTAAGTTGGGACTTTAAGTGGGGTTTTGACATCAAATACGTTAAGTTGGGACTTTAAGTGGGGTGTTGTCATCAGATACGTTAAGTTGGGGTTTTAAGTGGAGTTTTGACATGAAAAAACGTTAAGTTGGGCTTAAAGTGGGGTTTTGAAATCAAATACGTTAAGTTGGGCTTTAAGTGGGATTTTGACATCAAATATGTTAAGTTGGGCTTTAAGTGGGATTTCGACATCAAATATGTTAAGTTGGGCTTTAAGTGGGGTTTTAAAATCAAATACGTTAAGTTGGGGTTTGAAGTGGAGTTTTGACATCAAAAACGTTAAGTTGGGGCTTTGAGTGGAGTTTTGACATCAAATACGTTAAGTTGGGCTTAAAGTGGGATTTTGAAATCAAATACGTTAAGTTGGGGCTTTAAGTGGAGTTTGGACATAAAAAAAACGTTAAGTTGGGCTTAAAGTGGGGTTTTGAAATCAAATACGTTAAGTTGGGGCTTTAAGTGGAGTTTTGACATAAAAAAACGTTAAGTTGGGCTTAAAGTGGAGTTTTGACATCAAATACGTTAAGTTGGGACTTTAAGTGGGGTTTTGACATCAAATACGTTAAGTTGGGACTTTAAGTGAAGTTTTGACATAAAAAACGTTAAGTTGGGGCTTTAAGTTGGGTTTTGACATCAAATACGTTAAGTTGGGGTTTTAAGTGGGGTTTTGTCATCAAATACGTTAAGTTGGGCTTTAAGTGGGGTTTTGAAATCAAATATGTTAAGTTGGGGCTTTAAGTTGGGTTGTGACATCAAATACGGCCAGTTGGGGCTTTAAGTGGAGTTTTGACATCAAATACGTTATAACACTTAGAATAAGTTTCGATTGGAGTGTGACCATAATAACCAAACCAAGAACAGATATGATGATTTGTTATGACTAAATAATGTCAGATCAAAGATCATAAAGTGCTCAGCACCAACTTACTTCAAAGGAACAGTTTAAGTAGCATGACGCAATTCCTAGTTGGTTTGACATGGACTGCACTCATAACAAGCACGTATGTTTCATAAACAACGAATCACCGCGTCTTCTTTGGTTTGTCTTATAACGCCTATTCTCATTTAGATTGTTTTGTCAACGAGTGATTGTTATTGACACCATTACGTCGCTAAGATACATGGTTTTCTTTTTATCAGAAAAACGTGGCGCTGTTCTATGTATAGGTTTGAAGTTAAATGGAATTTACTACGTCAGTAGAACTCAGATGCTGATCTACTTTCTCGGTTCTATAGAGATTCCATTGGCTGAGGAAGTAGGTCAACATCTACTGACGTTCAATACATGCTCATGTATAATGGAATGATCTTGTTTAAAATGAGCGACTTTATAATCTGAGAAAGTAGGACAAAATTTAAAAATATTAAGATATCACACTACATTTACATTTTAATCAAGAGGTACTCATGCCTTTCTATGTTATTTTTGTTACGTGTATATATATGGTTCCCAATATAACATCGGATAAATTGGTAATCATTTTGTTTCATTTTACTGTGAAGTAAAAATGGGCGAAAACGTTGAAGTCAACGTGAATCTTGATTTTCAAAACACTATTCTTTTCTTTTAGATGATTGTTTTTAAATTTATAAGTATTACTTTCTTTTTAGAACACATTTTACTAACCAAGATAAATGAACACCGATGCAAACGGATCTGTGAACGTCATAGAAAACTGTATATGGTAAAGCAGCCTGCAGATGATTTAGTCTCAGTTCGGCATTCAGCTAAACATGCACTGCAGTAACAGCTTATCATATTATGGAAGTTAATCATATTGAACTTTCGATTTTGGGAGTATATGATTATTCTAACTGTCGGAAATGTTGTTTACGCGTTTTTAAACAAATTATAAACCGTTACAAGAGCCAAATACTCCCCAAAATGGAAAAATACAGTTCGACTTTTATTCAATTTCAACTATAATTGCCATTGAGGTAACGTATTTGTTAAATGAATCAATTCCTTTATTATCCTGAAATGGTTTTGAAATAACTCGAATACATCGTTGCAATGGAGAGACGTATTCTTAATTCGCTAAAATGACACAACCTGCATATTCTCTCATTCTATTATTATAATTAATATCACGTGAGACCTTTAAATATCTGTCGCTGTACCGGTCCCGGTTTCACGAAACAACTCGACTTAAGATTTTCATCAACTCATATATTTGCAATGCTATAACTTCATTTACATCGATAACTTTGTGTATATTTCTTCACCAATGAGAAAAGACTTGTTATGAATTCAAACACGCGTGGTCATTTAATGTGCAGTTAGTTCAGGTCGTCATTTGGAGGAAAATCTCATCTTCAATTAAGACTTTTCAAATTAGTGAAACGGGTCGTAATATGTTGTTAGAAAGTCGTTAATAATTATCGAGTTCTTTAAATTTGTATGGTGATAAAACTTGCGTATGTACGTTAATGCATTTTCAAAAAATAGGAAAGTATATGTCATATGGACGTAGCTTTCAAATGACACACTATCACAACACTGTCAGTATTCATCTAATAATTTAAAATATAAAACAATCATAATATATTAAAGGAACGTGTGGACGTTTTGATTATTGTTCAAATAACTTTATGAATATTTATGAAGCGTATCTATCTACACGGTGCAAATACAAAATTAGAATATTGTAGTATGCGTGCAGACCTTTAATTGTGTTCATATTCCGGAAAGTGGCCTTACTCTTGTAAATTAATGGAATGCTAGTACCTTATATTTTGCATAGTCTGGTTATCTGTAAGTGACACATATTTTCTTTTCTCTCGTATTTTATCCGTGTGATAGAAAATGCAAATAACTATTAAATTGTAAAAATGTTTTCAAAACAGTTTTAAAGATTTTTATCTGCCTTCGACTCTTATCGGATTATATTCAATTTGCAATAAACCTTCCATATATTTCAAATGTTTGTTACTTATACAATCATTTCTTTGAAAACGTAAATGGTACACTCAATACGTTGCCAATAGATACCAATTCAAAGGCTATCTACAACACAATGCAATACAATATATTGCCGCCACTGCACCATACGTGATAGAACGGCTCTACGCCCATACAAAAGGGATATCAACAATTAAAGATTCATATTTGTTGAGATATAAATATATATTAAAAAACATCTAGTTTACGTGTGTATTTTTGTGTTACATAAAATATCAAACTCAATAAACCTGTTAAAAATACTAAGGTGAAAATTGAACTGATTTGAAAATTTTGAAACTTAAACTGGATCACAATTTGGTGCCATTGACATGTTCTATTTTGTTGAATGGACTTGATTGAGCTCGACTCGCGCAAGTGTTTCATTGTGAAACTATTTATTTCCGGCTGGTACCATGGGGTTGACGTCATATTTCAATATTTTATCATGATCATTCAGACGCATGATGCCTTATGGCGGATATATCGATATGGCGACACGGAGGACTTGACCTGTGTTGGAGATTTACAAACTTATTATTTAAAAGTCAACATTTATTTTAAGAAAACAAACACATTCCCTCTTGGTTAATTAAGTAAGACTGAAGTCTCGGAATCACCATGAAAGTTCAGCTTGGAAACTGATATACTGATACAAACACTTATATACTATATTAAGCGCCGGAACAGTTGTGATATAACTATAAACTCTGAATACCAGTTAATAACATTTATTATTTCGATATACATATTTTCTATAACATGCTTTATTTGAATAGAATATCACATCATATGGGTACTATGTTAACAAACGGCTAGAATTACATTTTACGGAATACTTTAACGCGTCATAGGTTTGGTTTCCAAGTCAACAATTACATTAATAAAAACTCTGTCTATGTAAATGTCTGTTTTCCGGCATTAAGCATAAAACAAACTGAAGGAGTGAAACGTATAAGTCTTATACTTTTTAACAGATGTTTTAATTGTTGGCAGAATGATGTTGTAACAAGACAGGCAAACTAACATAGATGACCAGCATGGATTCTCTCGTGGACACTCTACCGTTGTGGATTCAAGTTCACATCTCCAGTGGGATAAGTAAACACTTCACCGCTGTGGATTCAATCTCACATCTCCCGTATGCTAAGCAAACACTCTACCGCTGTGGATTCAAGCTCACATCTCCCGTGTGCTAAGTAAACACTTTACCGCTGTGGATTCAAGCTCACATATCCCGGATGCTGAGTAAACACACTACCGTTGTAGATTCAAGCTCACATCTCCAGTGGGATAAGTAAACATTCCACCGCTGTGGATTCAAGCTCACATCTCCAGTGGGATAAGTAAACACTCCACCGCTGTGGATTCAAGCTCACATCTCCAGTGGGATAAGTTAACACTCTACCGCTGTGGATTCAAGCTCACAACTCCCGTATGCTAAGCAAACACTCTACCATTGTGGATTCAAGCTCACATCTCCCGTTTGCTGAACAGACGCTTTAACGTTGTTAATTCGAGTTCAAATCTCCCGTGTGGTAAGTAAAACTTTACCGCTGTGGATACAAGCTCACATCTCCCGTGTGCTAAGCAAACACTCTACCGTTGTGGATCCTACCTCACATCTCCTGTGTGCTAAACAAACACTCTACCGTTGTGGATTCTAGCTCACATCTCCCGTGTGCTAAACAAACACTCTACCGTTGTGGATTCTAGCTCACATCTCCCGTGTGCTAAACAAACACTCTACCGTTGTGGATTCTAGCTCACATCTCCCGTATGCTAAACAAACACTCTACCGTTGTGGATTCTAGCTCACATCTCCCGTGTGCTAAACAAACACTCTACCGTTGTGGATTCAAGTTCACATTTCCAGTGTGTTCAGCAAACAATCTACTGGTGTGGATTCAAGTTCACATTTCCTGTGTGCTAAGCAAACACTCTACTGTTGTTAATTCAAGCTCACACCTCCCGTGTGCTAAGAAAACAATCTACCGTTATCTCCTGTGTGCTAAACAAACACTCTACCGTTGTGGAATCAAGCTCACATTTCCCCTGTGCTAAGTAAACACTCTACCGCTGTGGATTCAAGCTCATATCTCCCGTGTGTTACGAAAACACTCTACTGTTGTGGATTCAAGCTCACATCTCCCCTGTGCTAAACAAACACTCTGCCGTTGTGGATTCAAGCTCACATCTCCCGTTGGCTGAACAAACACTATACCGTTGTTAATTCAAGCTCATATCTCCTGGTTGCTGAACAAACTCTCTACTGTTGTGAATTCTACCTCACAGCCCCCGTTTACTGAACAAACACTCTACCGTTGTGAATTCAAACTCACATCTCTGGTGTGCTAAACAAACACCCTACTGTTGTAGATTCAAGATCATATCTCCCGTGTGATAAGCAAACACTCTACTGCTGTGGATTCAAGCTCACATCTCCCGTGTGCTAAGCAAACACTCTACCGCTGTGGATTCAAGTTCACATTTTCCGTGTGTTAAGCAAACACTCTCCCGATGTGGATTCAAGTTCACATTTCCCGTGTGCTAAACAAACACTCTACCGTTGTGGATTCAAAATCACATCTTCTGTGTGTTAAGCAAACACTCTACCGCTGTGGATTCAAGCTCACATTTCCCGTGTGCTAAGTAAATACTCTACTGTTGTGGAATCAAGCTCATATTTCCCGTGTGCTAAGCAAACACTCTACTGTTGTAGATTCAAGCTCACATCTCCCGGCTGCTAAGCAAACACTCTACTGTTGTAGATTCAAGCTCACATCTCCCGGGTGCTGAGCAAACAGTCTACCGCTGTGGATTCAAACTCACATCTCCCGGGTGCTAAGCAAACACTCTACTGCTGTGGATTCAAGCTCACATCTCCCGGGTGCTAAGCAAACACTCTTCTGTTGTAGATTCCAGATCACATGTCCTGGGTGCTAAACAAACTTTCCACCGCTGTGGATTCACGCTCACATCTCCCGGGTACTGAACAAACACTCTACCGTTGTAGATTCAAGCTCACATCTCCCGTGTGCTGAGTAAACACTCTTCTGCTATGGATTCAAGCTCACATCTTCCGGGTGCTAAGCAAACACTCTTCTGTTGTAGATTCCAGACCACATGTCCTGGGTGCTAAGCAAACACTCTTCTGTTGTAGATTCCAGACCACATCTCCCGTGTGCTGAGTAAACACTCTTCTGCTATGGATTCAAGCTCACATCTTCCGGGTGCTAAGCAAACACTCTTCTGTTGTAGATTCCAGACCACATGTCCCGGGTGCTAAGCAAACACTCTACCGTTGTGGATTCAAGCTCGCATGTCCCGGGCGCTGAGCAAACACTTTACCGTTGTGAATTCAAGCTCACATGTCCCGGTGCTGAGCAAACACTCTACTTTTGTGGATTCAAGCTCACATCTCCCGTTTGCTAAGAAAACACTCTACCGTTGTGGATTCAAGATCACATGTCCCGGGTGCCGAGCAAACACTCTATCGTTATGGATTTAAACTCACATTTTCCGTGTGCTTAACAAACACTCTACCGTTGTAACCCCGTGTAATGATGAGACAGTTAGTAGTTGAGAAGACATCAACATAATTTAGCACTGTTATTATATTTTGAATGGTGCTTAACAGTAATAACGACTATATAAATGTACATTCATGTCCAAGTTTACTGTATAAGTATATTAATCATAAAAGAAGAACCGGTGTGCTATTTCACAAATGAATGTAAAAAAATTTGGTTTTATTAAGTCTGTTCATGAGAGGTAATGAAATATGCAACCCGCCTCACGCCCCAAAACACCGACTGAAGCAGTAGTCTATTTTCGATCAATATTGAATAAAATATATGGTTCCAGTGAACTAGAAATGATAAAACACTGGGATAAGGTACCTGTCAATTTGTACGCCCACCACACAGCACGCACGACTACTGTTGTGGGAGTATGTAACGTAACCAAGTGAACCCACATAATTACGTTACCAATGTTTACTCAAGCACGCAGACAATATAAATCATCGAGTATCGAATAAAACATACCCTGCCGTATTTTATGTTGCATAACCATTTCTACATGACTGCAAAATATGGGGAAAAGATGCTTCCATCCACAACCGAGATATTGATAGTTTTACACTTAGTACCTAAAATGATATATATAATAATCATTTATGATTTATGATTATATGACAATTAAAGATGGCATGTTACTTGTTTGCGTCATGTGCAACTACTAAACATCAGAGAGAACAAATATGATAAGGCTCAATGGTAATTTGTTAAGTGAGTTTAATTATGTAATGTCATTCTTATCTTGAATGCAGTTAGAAATGTTGTTTCAAAATGTAAATTCTCATGTTCGTTTTCTTTCATTGGTTTAATGACAAAATATTTTCAATCATGTATCGTACGTTATTAGATATGTCCTTGCATGTACATGCATGCACGACCATATGCCTATTTAATGAGACATTGTGTGTGAAATTAATTCCCTTGTCATATAGTCCCGGGGTAACTTCCGGGTTGACACAAGTTAGATTATAAAAACAAAACTTAAACGAAAGCTCAAACTTCACAGACCAATTGAACAGATTTTTTTTTATAAATTACGCCAGATATAAAAAAGAAATGATGCGAACTACCTTAAATCCTGTTTCTCGTTACAACAGAATGTGTTTAAGCCAGGCATTGAGAGTCTATAATGTAATATACATATACGTGAAAGCCTGCTATCGATTGATACTTTGAATGGCCTGACCTAGATAGCGGAATGTAAGATTCTGAATGGAAACAACATTTTGCTGTTTAAACTAACTTGAATGTTGCGTGTTTATGCCAATATTCTAACGAGAAATCAAACAATTGGTTGATATTGTTACAAGCCAAATATTGCCACAGGCTGCAGTATACTGGGGAGAGGTTAGTCGTGTGATATGGGTGACATCCGTATTGAGGCACGACATGAAATGCGTATAGAAGATGACAGAGTAGTGGTACCGCAATCACATAATGATTACCCTGCAAAATTATACCAGTCAGTATATAAGGTCTCACTACACAGTTGAATTTTGTTCTTGGTTCTATATAAAATAAGGTCTAGGATTTCTATGGCAAAAAAAGAATTCCACATAGCAGTAAAAATTGTAAAAATGCACAATAACCGGTAGGTTGACCACGTTGTTCTTTTTAAGAAGAGGGTGCAGTGACACCCTGAGATTTTTTGAAAAAAGAAGTCCTCAAATGCTAATAAATACATGCATATGTTGAAATCCTATAAAAGTCACTTTTTAAACACCAGTGATGTCTTATATGTCAGTATATGCTATGCCAACTTTTGCTCTACTCATCTGCAGCAAGAAATCACAACTACTATGAACATTTTTGAAAATAGTTCAAAACCAAATAACATAGACCTTGTTTTTAAGAGTAAGAATCATGTTACCATGGCAAAAAGGGGCGTATCTGTGTAGTGAGACGTATATGACATGAACAACACAATTAAATTATGTACTATTGGTTATCACAAAAGCAAACTGACGTGCTGTGTTGTGGCCGTAAAACGTCGCCTAGTATTGACACAGTATTGTATAAGTTATGATTTCTACTACAGAACATTCTTTTACAAAACAAAGCTTTTCACACTATATGCACAAAGCACACGCACAAGTACTTACCAATAGTTAATACAAACATTGAAATTTAGTAGTAGTAGTAGTAGTAGTAGTAGTAGTAGTAGTAGTAGTAGTAGAAGTAGTAGTAGTGTAGTAGTTTTGGTAGTAGTAGTAGTAGTAGTAGCAGTAGTAGTAGTAGTAGTAGTAGTAGTAGTAGTAGTAGTAATAGTAGTAGAAGTTTAGTAGTAGTAGTAGAAGTAGTAGTAGTGGTAGTTCTTACTTACTAATTCAAACTGTTCTAAATAAATTTAGCGCTGCACTGCTGCATGTTAACATAAAGTCAGGATCACCTGGAGCTGTAGTCAATTGCACGTGTCAGGTAGGACGTTTTTCTAAGTCGGAGAAGATAAAGACTACGCGGACACGTCCATTTTAATATACAGGTTATAAACCGTTATACAAGTAGAAGTCTTGCAGCATCTATAATGTAAATAGATATATTTTTTTTCTTTTTCTGTGTTTGATTTTGTATATTCGGACGGTACTTCTGTTATTTATTTCATAACACGTTGTAATACACCATATATATGTTGATGGAAATAAATGGACTCTCCTAGCTAATTTCCTGCCAAACTACCAATTCGGCTGATAAACGGCTGATTAATGAGAGACAGGTGTCTATTTTCTTTGCAACAGTTTCTAATTTTATTAACTTGGTCTGTCGATGTTTCCCTACTTTCACTGCACAATAGCAGTGAATACAGTGTCTGTGATATTATAAACAATGTGTATTAGGTGTCTGTGATATTATAAACAATGTGTATTAGTGAATCCAGTGCCTGTGATATTATAAACTATGTGTATTAGTGATTCCAGTGCCTGTGATATTATAAACTATACGTATCAGTGAATCCAGTGTCTGTGATATCATAAACAATGTGTATTAGTGAATCGAGTGCCTGTGATATTATAATCAAAGTGTATAAGTGAATCCAGTGTCTGTGATATTATGAATAATATATATTAGTGAATCAAGTGTCTGTGATATTATAACTATGTGTATTAGTGAATCCAGTGCCTGTGATATTATAAACAATGTGTTTTAGAGAATCCAGCGCCTGTGATATTATAAACAATGTGTATTAGTGAATCCAGTGTCTGTGATATTATAAACAATGTGTAATAGTGGATCCAGTGTCTGTGATATTATAAACAATGTGTAATAGTGAATCCAGTGTCTGTGATATTATAAACTAATTGTATAAGTGGATCCAATGTCTGTGATATTATAAACAATTTGTAATAGTGAATCCAGTGCCTGTGCTATCATAAACAATTTGTTTTAGTGAATCTAGTGCCTGTGATATGATAAACTATGTACATTAGTGAATCCAGTGCCTGTGATATTGTAAACTATTTATATTAGTGAATCCAGTGTCTGTGATATTATAAACTATGTGTATAAGTGAATCCAGTGTCTGTGATACTATAAACAATAGGTATTAGTGAATTCAGTACCTGTGATATTATAAACAATATTTATTAGTAAATCCAGTGCATGTGATATTATAAACTATGTGTATAAGTGAGCTCAGTGTATGTGATATTATAAACTATGTGTATAAGTAAATCCAGTGCATGTGATATTATAAAGTATGTGTAAAAGTGAATCCAGTGTCTGTGATATTATAAACAATTTGTATTAGTGAATCAAGTGCCTGTGATATTATTAACACTATGTATCAATGAATCCTGTGCCTGTGATATTATAAACAATGTATATTATAAATCCAGTGCCTGTGATATTATAATTAATTTGTATTAGTTGATCAAGTGTTTGTGATTTTATAAACTATGTGTATGTGTGAATCAAGAGCTTGTGATATTATAATCGATGTGTATTAGTGAATCTAGGGCCTGTAATATTATAAACAATGTGTATTAGTGAATCCAGTGCCTGTGATATTATAAACAATGTGTATAATTGAATCCAGTGCTTATCGTATTATAAACTATGTGTATAAGTGAATCCAGTGCCTGTTATGTTATAAACATAATGAATCAAGTGTCTGTGATATTATAAAAAATGTGTATAAGTGGATCCAGTGCCTGTGATATTATAAACAATGTGTATTAGTGAATCCAGTGATGTGATATTATAAACAATATGTATTAGTGAAACAGTGTCTGTGATATTATACACAATTTGTATTAGTGAATCCAGTGCATGTTGTTTCATAATCAATGTGCATTAGTGAATCCAGTGCCTGTGATATTGTAAACTATGTATATATGTGAATCCAGTGTTTGTGATATTATACACAATTTGTATTAATGAATCCAGTGCCTGTGGTTTAATAAACAATGTGTATAATGAATCCGGTGCCTGCGATATTATAATCAATGTCTATAAGTGAATCCAGTGTCAGTGATATCATGAACAATGTTTATTAGTGAACCCAGTGCATGTGCTATTATAAACTATATGTATTAGTGAACCCAGTGCATGTGCTATAATTAACTATATTTATTAGTGAATCCAGTGTCTGTGATATCATAAACAATGTGTATAAGTAATTCCAGTCTCTGTGATGTTATAAACATCGTGTATTAGTGAATCCAGTGCCTTTGATATCATAAACAATAGGTATTAGTGAATCCAGTACCTGTGATATTATGAACAATAGGTATAAGTGAATCATGTGCCTGTGATGTTATTAACAATGTGTTTTAGTGGATCCAGAGCCTGTGGTATCATTAACGATGTGTACAAGTGAATCCAGGGCCTGTGATGTTATAAACAATGTGTATTAGTGAATACAGTGCCTTTGATATCATAAACAATAGGTATTAGTGAATCATGTGCCTGTGATGTTATAAACAATGTGTTTTAGTGGATCCAGTGTATGTGATATTATAAACAATGTGTACAAGTGAATCCAGGGCCTGTGATATTATAAACAATGTGTATTAGTGGATCCAGTGCCTGTGGTATCATAAACAATGTGTATTAGTGGATGCAGTGTCTGTCATATTATAAACGATGTGTACAAGTGAATCCAGGGCCTGTGATATTATAAACAATGTGTATTAGTGGATCCAGTGCCTGTGATATAATAAACAATGTGTATTAGTGGATCCAGTGCCTGTGATATTATAAACAATATGTATAAGTGAATTCAGTGCCTGTGATATTATTAACAATATGTATAAGTGAATCCAGGGCCTGTGATATTATAAACAATGTGTATTAGTGAATCCAGTGTCCGTGATATTATAAACAATGTGTATAAGTGGATCCAGTGTCTGTCATATTATAAACGATGTGTACAAGTGAATCCAGGGCCTGTGATATTATAAACAATGTGTATTAGTGGATCCAGTGCCTGTGATATTATAAACAATGTGTATTAGTTGATCCAGTGTCTGTGATATTATAAACAATATGTATAAGTCAATTCAGTGCCTGTAATATTATAAACGATGTGTACAAGTGAATCCAGGTCCTGTGATATTTAAAACAATGTGCATTAGTGAATCCAGTGTCTGTGATATTATAAACAATGTGTATAAGTAATCCAGTGTCTGTGATATTATAAACAATGTGTATTAGTGGATCCAGTGCCTGTGATATTATAAACGATGTGTACAAGTGAATCCAGGGCCTGTGATATTATAAACGATGTGTGCAAGTGAATCCAGGTCCTGATATTATAAACAATGTGTATTAGTGGATCCAGTGCCTGTGATATTATAAACGATGTGTACAAGTGAATCCAGGTCCTGTGGTATTATAAACAATGTGTATAAGTAATCCAGTGTCTGTGATATTATAAACAATGTGTATTAGTGGATCCAGTGCCTGTGATATTATAAACGATGTGTACAAGTGAATCCAGGGCTTGTGAGATTATAAACAATGTGTGTTAGTGGATCCAGGGCCTGTGATTTCATAAACAATGTGTATAAGTGAATCCAGTGCCTGTAATATTATAAACGATGTGTACAAGTGAATCCAGGGCCTGTGATATTATTAACAATGTGCATTAGTGAATCCAGTGCCTGTGCTATTATAATCTATGTGTATTAGTGAATCCAGTGCCTGTGATATTATAAGAAATGTGTATTAGTGGACCCAGTGCCTGTGATATTATAAACAATGCGTATTAGTGAATCCAGTGCTTGTGATATTGAAAACTATGTCTATAAGTTAATCCAATGCCTGTGATATTATAAACACTGTGTATCAGTGAATCCAGTGCCTGTGATATCATAAACAATTTGTACTAGTGAATCTTGTGCTGATGATTTTTCAAACAATGTGTATTAGTGAATCTATTGCCTATGGTATTATAAACAATGTGTATTAGTGAATCTATTGCCTATGGTATTATAAACAATGTGTATTAGTGAATGCCAGACAAACATGACATTCATGAATTGGAATTTTGACAGGAAAGCATAAGTATGGTTTATCAATGCAATAAGATGTTTATCAGAGTTGTGTGAAAGCTACACACTGTTTCATTTATGTTTTAATGTGACGGGGGTATTGTCGTTCGTTGCATTGTGTACCATATTTGCATCCCGATGAAACGTGTTTTGTTAAATACTTCTTACAAGTTTGTTTTTTATGTTTTCTTTAATTAAAATAGTATCATTTAATCGTCACAAATTACCAAATATTTGGAATCAATGACAACAATTCATTTATCCTAAACACTCAATAGAAAGCAGCGTTTTGTTTTAAATAGTTAGATTTTATGGCAGACCTTACCTCGTACTGACACTAGTGGGAGGTGAAAATACTGCCCCCCACCCCCTCCCACATTCCACTGAAACACACACATAGATAATGGGGTGTTGTGTGGGGTTGGGGGGAGTAGTTCAGCCCACTAGCATAATGCAGCTTAGAAACGTTTAAGCTAGTAGCTGTCCGCTGTATTATGCTAGTAAAGTAAAAAGTTGCATTATAAAGAAAACTATTAGAATCATACGCAAGTTGTTTATTTCATCACGAGCCGAAACACAGCTTACATTCTAAGCTACTTACCATGTAATTACTATATATCTAGCCGATATGAAATACAAGATTACATGACATAAGTGACAAGTTGAACTGTTGTAAAACAATATTAATTAATTCAGTATGAAGTATCACGCATATGTGACTTGTTGAAACGAAATACAATGTCACGTAATATAAATAGTGGAACGCATCCATTAATTAAAAGAGTCACAAGTTCACATATGACATGTGTTACTTTATATTACATAAGATATGTGCCGATGGACAGATGAAACTGGTATGAATAATATAATAATTTGCTATTGTTTTTGTTTTTTGATAGTATTTATTTTGTTTAGAAACAATATAATATATCTCTTAACATTCATATACATTAAACTGGTCAGGACTTACGAAATATATGTTCGTGGGGTTATTAGCAAAAAAAGCAAATATCTAAATGTAATTTTCCTCATAAACATGGTATTTATCGTTTGCTTTATATTTTTTCCGAATATGAAAAAAGCATAAACTTCACCATACTGAACTGTTTAAACTTTGTCAACATTTAAAAAACGCATATCGTATGATATTTAAAACTTTGAACATAGATTATACTTCAACGACTTGATCATTGTTGCATGTGATACAAAATATATTGATAAAATGCATTTAACTATAAAATTGTCCCCTGAAAAAATTAGGATTTGAACAATTGAACTTCAAACCCAAGGTAACATAAATACATCTGATTATTGCAATGCGTATTCAACAGAGACGTAGTTGGACTTCGATCGTCATTTCATATGAAGTATTTATACTTCCTTCTTTCAATGATAATGGTAGTGTCCACCATTAGGTCAGAGAGATTGTTTCAGAATTATTTTCAAATTTTAAAAAACAACCACAAAATACATATGAATCTTTAACCCAGAAAGTGTTTTGCCACATTGTGTATTTATGTTGGACATCCGTACTTCAGTTGAGGTGTGCACGACACTTTATTGTTGTATAGGCTCTAAGTGACATTGTTTTCATGTTATTTAACTGTATTAATTAACATATTTAAATAACAGACATCACATATTTTTTACTTATATATCTAAAACACAATCAAAGTAATTCAGCTAAGAAAGATTGTGATATATTTCTACTTCGGTTTCTGGTAGCAGCAACAGTTTAATTGTGATATGCAACATTCATTTTGCAGTAGAATCGGGTAGACTTCCCATTACACGAATGTTCATTTCAAAGTATGAATATATCGTTGTATAAAATTAATGTCTACAATAGATGTTATCATTTTATTTACCTTCATGACTAACAAAAACATCGAATAAGTGTTGTTTTATATCTGACGAATTCATTACACTCACTTATATTGTGTCAATAAAATCGAATCTGCTGTTTTCTTTTCTCTTGGTTGCGTTCTTGGCTTCCAAAATATCCTATACAAAATAGTTAACATTATTTTGAGTATTTTGCAACTGTCTACAATTTATTCCAATACCTCACTGTGGCATCTTTAAACAATATCACTTTAAAACAAGCTCACTGTGGCGGAATGGCAGATATTCCAAAATATTCGCTTTATAAAACAGTTAACATTATTTTGAACACTCTGCAAATTTGTTGACCTCTCATTTTTGCCTTGCTACCTTTACTAAAACAATGACCTATGTGGCATTGAGAAGGTAGTTTACTTATTTTAGGCTTTTATTATTATTAATTAAAAGATATTTTTCCAATATATCATGCTTATATATAATTTCACTGACACCATATTGCAAAAAAAAAATTTAAATAAACATGCCAATAGAATATATTAGAAATGGACTTCCTAACTTTGAATAGGCGCCTAGGTTAGACTAAAATAGATTTCCCGCATAAAAGTGAAACATATTTTGCGACGTATTAAATGAGTCACGCGATTTCATTTTGATATCAATTTGATCCGTTATATACAAGAGCGGGTCCAGGATTTCAATTTAGAGTGGCGAAACACACAATCTGAACGGACACACATATTTTTCAGTAGTACTATAGTGAACTTTGAGTTTATGGATGGACGGGGAGACGGAGCGTACGTCGTTATTTTAAAGAGTAGATCCGCCATTGATACAGCTTACACATAGTAAAAATTGTTTCATCTTAGAAAGAGTCCGAATGACGTCAAGCAGTATTTAAGTACTGTCTATTTTTAGAATGAGGATTTCGTTTCAAATTTACCACTACGGGTGGATTTGACATACCAAACCATTCGGATCTTATCTATTAATGTTAATAAGATGGTTTTAATATTCAGATATAGGTGCCTCAAGAATAATGTCACTACACAGCGGAACCGTTTCAACTCGCATTTGACATAGCTCGGCACATCTTCTAGCGTTTTCCAACAAGCTATTCACATTTTGTGCAGATAACGATATTCATTGTATGTAAAATGTAATTTTATTATATATTCAATTTGCACTACATTCTCTGTATGTTAATCATTTCGCTTCCATGAATTACATAAAACCAAAATTAAAATAGTTCCAATAGCATCTACCTAAAGGTTGACATTTATGCTCCAAGAAAGGAACATACTGATTATATGCAAATTTGACTCTGTCGGTGTTTATTAAATAGACAGTGTGCCACCTAAACTAACTCTACATTCTCTGGAGACAGACATAAAATGGACACAATGGTATGAGAAATGATTTTAAAAGGATCTCGCGCTACGGGGTGTTAGCTTATATAAATATTCCACTATGGATATGTTTATTTATGGAGGTATCATATTCCTCACAAAGGATGGGAAAATATGAAAGCCTGATTTATGTTTGGGATATGTTAAACTGAGCAAAATAAAAAGGAACAAAACCTGGATCATGTTTGTAGAAGTAGCTAAAAGGAATGTCAAAATATCTGGATAAGGAGTATTTCGTGAAACTTTGTCAGTGGATGGATAACCCCACCCCACCCCCACCCCACTTATAATGGACTCACCCTACCACGTGTTTTCAAGAACAACCGTTATTTTTTAATCATTGCGGTTTAAATAGTTGATACAAGTTTCATTACATTAAGAATATTTCCAACTGATCGCATATTTCTTAATCTCCGTTTCGTCAAGAAACCCAGTTATTTCCTATATTGTTAAAAACCGTCAATCTTCATCTGCTTTTCACAGCATCAATGTTTTGTTTTCTTCTGTTGCTTATTGACTGGCTTGAATTTGCAGGAACAATGGCCAATTTCAGTTTATTTTTCTTCTTTCCTCAAGAACAAGCCGTTTATGTTCAAAAACACATCAGAAAGAATGTAGTTCAATATCTGTGTCGCAGTGTTCTTAAAGCAGCAACCACTACAAATCCTCATAACACGATTTTCTCCAGGTGAACTATATTAGTTTTTTTACATTTCAAATATGTCAGGTCGTATAATAGAATCAATTTTGTAAAATCACTCACGTAATAATGCAATTAATATGGACGTGAATTGGTGACAAAAGCAAGTAACTGCTCAAACCTTCAACGGTAAAGTAGTTACCCTGTCTTTATATTACCGATGTCACGACATTGATGTAGTAATCAGACATTCGATGAGATTACTGTTGTAAAATTTCTACAATGTCAATGATCGCTTTTCTAACGATTTTCGCCAATAGTAATTATACAGAAAGTTTGTCAGACGGACGCGCATTAGAGCACCTTTTTTGGTTGCGTATGTTGTTTAGAGTTGCTTTAAAAAAAAAAGAATGGAGTGTAACGCCATTTCAACACATTTCAGGTTATATATGGCATGTCCAGTTTTACTGGCGGAGAAAACCTCAGACTGAGTCAGACTGAGTAGAACCACCGTCCTTCCGCAAGTTACTGGCAAACGCGTTAATTGTTACAATAAATCATATCGCGACGGTGTTACTTGAGACAGTATTTTGAGCGCAACTACACTAGATTATCATGCCGTAGACACATGGTATGATACCCCCGCCCCCTAGTCACATTATACTGACACCGGGCAAACCAGATGAAGGACGATGGTTCTATTCAGACTTATTCTGAGGTCTTCCTCCACCAATAAAACGGGGTATGCCATATTCATGTATGACCTGAAAAGTGTTGCAAATGGCGTTCAACCCTATTCAAAAAAATTGTTTATCTATCTTTGTTGGGAACATCAACTGTAGTTTTACAATTGTCGGCATTTCTGATTGAGAACATGGAAAAAAACAGTTATTTATCAAAAAAACAATTCATTTGATAGTTTTCATATTCAGAAACAAATATCGAATGAGATTGAGATGCATGTTCATGGTACGTTGGTCGGTCCAAATGTAAGAAACGGTGTGTATATGTTTCTGAAGTACAGGTACTACACAAGTAAATAAACTGAGTATTGTGTAAATGAATCAATACGACACTCGGCAGGAAACTAGATGATGATATATTATATGGTGTGTTTTAATTTGTGCTATTTCAAGAAACTTAAGCTATTAAATCTCCAATCTGTGTTTTTTTTACACTAGATCTCGAATCAAATACACAGACTCACATCATTAGTGTCTTTAATAATACATCAAGAAAGCTGGACTATAAATGGTAGTTAATATTTACCATAGTAAGCTAGATAAAGCTAACGTTTCTAATTCTGCACCTGCCTTTCTTGACTTACATCTCTCCATAAGAGATGTGTTTCATTTTAATTAACAAAATATATGACAGATAAAAATGGTCTAATTTAGATATACCAGTACATGAAGTCAACTGTATTCATTTTGATGGGAATGTACCCCGGACATGTTATCTTGGGTTTACATTTCTCAAGGTATTAGCTGTGTTGGAGGGCGCAGTCCTGTTGTGATGGAAATGTACCCCGGACATGTTATCTGGGGTTTACATTTCTCAAGGTATTAGCTGTGTTTGGGGGATACAGTCCTGTTGTGATGGGGACGTACCCGGGACATATTATCTGGGATTTACATTACTCAGGGTATTAGCTGTGTTGGATGATGTAGACCTATTGTGATGGTGATGTATCCAGGACATATTATATGGGGCTTACATTGCTCAGGGTATTAGTTGTGTTGGAGGATGTAGTTCTGTTGTGGTGGAGATGTACCTTAGACATGTTATCTGTGGTTTACATTTCTCAGGGTATTAGTTGAGTTGGAGGATGCAGCCCTGTTGTGGTGGAGATGTACCTTAGACATGTTATATGGGGCTTACATTGTTCAGGGTATTAGCTGTGTTGAAGGATACAGTTCTGTTGTGATGGAGATGTACCCAGGACATATTATATGGGGTTTACATTGCTCAGGGTATTAGTTGTGTTGGAGAATGCAGTCCTGTTGTGATGGAGATGTACCCAGGACATATTATACGGGGTTTACATTTCTTAGGGTATTAGCTGTATTGGAGGATACAGTTCTGTTGTGATGGAGATGTACCCGGGACATGTTATATGGGGTTTACATTTCTCAAGGTATTAGCTGTGTTGGAGGTTGCAGTCCTGATGTGAATTTTAATGAATTAACAACTTTATCACTTTATTATTAAACACTCTTTGAACATAACGGTTTCTAAATTCTATTATCGTAATTATCTTATAATTTGCATATACCATACCGATTTAAAAACAGCGTTGCGATAATTATCTTTACCTGATATTTTATGGAGATGTTTTTATAGTCTTCCAAGATTCTGGATCATTGTCACTTTTTGATCGCCGGGACCAAGTCTAAGGAGAGCTATTGTCATGACCCCGGCGTCGTCGTCGTTGTCGTCTGTAGACACCCAGGTTAAATTTTTGCTTTTAAGTTTAAAATATCTATGCAACCACTCATTGGAATGACACTTCGCATGTGTGTTCACCATCATCAATGGAACACAGACATACAAAAAAGATAACTCTGGATTGTATTTTGGCACAGTTATGTCCCTTTTCGGACTTAGACACCCAGGGACGAGCTTTGTTGTCTTCTGACAACTCTTGTAATTGTTATCAAGAGGACTGTCACAAAAGTTATAATGATTTTGTTCGACATTGCCCTTTTACAGTACCTTAACATGTGATCCCATTGGCACATATTTGCTAGGGTTTCATGAAGATTATGATGAAGTTAAAGTACAAATACAAGGGACGTAGCTTGGCTGAAAACGTTGTGTAGGCACAGTTGTAAGGGATCCGATTCATGCCTCCCGAAACTTTTTTCAGCTAGGCCGCCGTTTAGGCGTATATTTCTTATATTTTACGGGGCCTGTTTATCCTTAATATTAGCCTAACCTTGAGTTCACTGTTTTATAACCAAATTAATTGATAAAATGATGTTAAATATCTGAATCATATTCAATGATGTTTTTGTTGCGAATTTATAGTTTAGTGAAAAAAAGTTTCGGGGTAGCATGAATCGGATCCCTTACAAAAGTGCCAAAAATGTAATAAAAATTTGATCCCTAGATTTTTATTACATTTTTGGCATTTTTATTTTTTCAATTTTTCGGAATAAAAAGTGTAGGCACGTGCCCACAGTGCCTATAGGAAGATACGCCACTGAATACATCAGTATCAATTGAAATTGCTGTTATGCTTCTGTTAAGTTTATGTGCTGCTATGATCACTTGTGCGAGGATATTATCTGTCTCCTCGTGTGTGATTTTAATGTCATCCCGTTTAATAACGATATATTTATTTATTTATCTCAACTGGTATGTCATTTTCTCCAAAACATGTAACAGCCAGTTTAAGAACGTGTGTATGTCTTTCACGGAACTATTTCTGTTACTTTTAAAATTATTTTCTGAGCTTGAATTGGCATATTAAGTTGAGTTGTTAAGGTGTATCCTGCATGCCTGTGTTTTCTCTACAAGAGCATATGATACATTTTGTTCTGGATGGCAAATATCTGTCGAAAAATAGGTAAACATCTTACTTTCTTTGTATTAGACCTTAAAGTTCTCAAAATAATCTTTCCACAGCAGACTTGTCATGAATATACTTAGTTGTCTGTTAGTTGATTTGACTTATGTTGCACCAATACTTCTTTCTGCAATATTGTCGTTGATTTCCCGATTCTGAGATCACCTGTATCAGTAAACAATGATGTCCGTACAGGTTTGTAATATCTATATAATATGAACTTGTCTGCAAACTTTATCTTCAGTATATCAGAGTCGTATCAAATAATTTAGCATCTCCTACCTTTATGTGTCTCTTTGACACAGCCTATGGTTAAACAGTTTACGAAATCATTTGATGGAAACTGCTGTGCCAACTGCTTTATCAGCATTTAATTCTGTGGGGCTATTTAACCTCTGAAGATATTAACATAATAGAATATGGGTGTTTAGTTTAGTCGCGTTGTTCAATACATGTTTATAATCGTCATTGGATAGGTCTTTGCATTAATCATCATTGGTACTCATATATGACAAAATATCTTCAACTCTACTGCAAACATGCAAATTAAATCCTCATGACTTCAGAATAATCCCAAGTACTTTCCATGGACCCGAGGTTGTATATTCCATACCACGCGTAATTTATATGGCTAGCTGCGAAAAAAAGATGGCATCATAAGCTTAACTGCTACCAAATGAAAAGGCCAGTCAGCAATACTCTCAGTTCTGATGTACATGCCCATTATAAATAAGGTCTTATTATCTTCCCATTACTTCGTTGTTTTACTTCTCTCTACAAAATTGTTTAGATAAGTTTCCAACTCTTAATATTAAAATGTTTCGCATAAACAAATTCACTGCTTAAATAATGATATGACATGTTCGCTACCCCACCAAATTATAGCATGTACATTATGATGAAAACTGTCTACTTAACATGAACATTACGTTTACCTTTTTTCTATTCCACGTGAAAGTTAATTACTAATTACAAAGTATGTAGTTTGACAAGAGTAGTAAAACAAAACAGAGATAGACTGCACCAAGGTATTACAACAGCTGTATATATACCTATATCGTTGTAGTAAATATCTGGACAATTTCCGACATTTTTTAAGATATTTCATTCGCATTAATTGTCAATTGTGTAAGTTTTATATTTTAGATGATAGTGACATATTTACTAAATAAAATTAATTAATCAAAAACATTTTATTTGCACTTATAAAACTAAAATGTGCAGAAAACAATTTTCAATTCATTTGCCGCCATGTTGGCGGCCATCTTGAATATTTCAAAATGCTCAATGATGACAAGATGTCATCAAGCTGATTTTTCATAAGCAATGCCCATACTACGATAATCACCAAAAACAAAAACAAAATACTATACACTTCCATGCAAAGTTAAGTGCTGTATCTTCCGGACTACTTCTGCAAATTCATCGAGTATATCTGCAGATAGCATCGCATGAATTTTTATATAATTTACCTAAGCATTTCTGTGTTTTAAAATTTACACATTTGCTACTCTCAGATACTACGAGGAGCATTCAATAAATTCTGTCATTTATGGTCTTCAAAAGAAACAATGTTGCGTAAGAACATGAAAAACTCGTGCAATTGTTTGGCGATATTTATTCAATACACCTGCAAATTCTCAATTTAATTCGATTATAATTATAATATTCATTGTTGAATTATACACACTTATGTACAGTGGTTATATTTCAATATCATAACGAAACCTGAAGAAAAAATGAAGATATCAGGGCTTATATTAAAGCCCGAGTTTCTTTGCAGTTATCGCCAAAAGAGATTTATTCTGAATTGTGTCGTATACATGATAGTTCTATCGTAACATTAAAAACAGTTTTATTTTCGTTGGGTGAAGAAGTTTAAGGCAATCAGCATAGCCTGCAAGAAGATAACCGCCCAGGTAAGCATGTTGTTGTAGCAACAAAGGAAAGCATTGATGCTGTTAGAACTCTGGTAGAAGAAGATGGATGGTATACTGTTTCCCAGATAGCTTATAGTCTAGGCATTTCAGAAGGCACCGTAAATCATATTCCGACTAACTGTTTGAAATTAAAAAAGTTTTGTGCTAGATGGATCGCCTACTTGCTGACACATGACCAAAAGGCCAACCTTGCAAAGAGGGTAAAACAATTGCAGGCAAGTTTTACAAAGATAAAGTACTTAAATCTGTCAATAAGTTTTATCAAAATAAACGCCCAAGTAAATGTTTGGAAGGCATACAGCTTATTCATGGCAATGCTTCTGCCCACAAAAGTAAAAGTGTACAATCTTTCTTAGAACAAGAAAAGGTTATTCAGATGTGCTAAAAGAAATGCTCACAGGTAAACGCTATGCTACTAGAAGTGCCCTTGGGTTTGCATTTTATCAGTGTCTGAGGTACCAAGGGGGTACTACTTTGCGGCATTTAGGTCGTGGACAGCAAGACTTCAAAAGTGTGTATCTGTGCGGGAGAAATACTTTGAAGGGTTGGCCAGAAAGAAATCCAGTTCCTGTGAAAATCTTAAATACTCGAAGACCAGTGACTGAATATATTGAATGTCCCTCGTATACTGGCAGGGACAAGAACAGAACAGATATTTTATTTCAGATTTGTTTATAAATGCATCGTCAGAATAACGTATTTACAACACATAATAGCAAATAAACTATACCGTTAATAAGTAATTCATTAGCATCGTCATATTTCATTATCATTTGATATACATAAAATATTTATTTATGTTTTAAATGTAAATGTCACAGAATACTTTTCAAGAAGAAGAAAAAGATGAACAACACTATTAAACATAAATTCCTCTTATTATTGCATTGCCAAATATATATTTATATTTCACATTAAATATTTAAAACGTTATTTCTTAGTTTCAGAGAGCGTTTTATATACTGAGCAAATCTTATTAAAATAAATTTATCTTTTTATTTAAGCTTAACAAGCATGTGCATGGAAGGAGTTTGGAAAAAACCCTCGTTAAATCACTGTAGCAAGAACAGATAACTTTAAAGCGATACAGAGTGAGGTTAGCTCCCCTGAGGCTACTGACCGTACCATGGATGTGGTCTCTGATCTCAGTTCTTCGGACCGTACCATGGATGTGGTCTCTGATCTCAGTTCTTCGGACCGTACCATGGATGTGGTCTCTGATCTCAAGTCTTCTGACCTTACCATGGATGTGGTCTCTGATCTCAAGTCTCCGACCGTACCATGGATGTGGTCTCTGATCTCAATTCTTCTGCTCGTACCATGGATGTGGTCTCTGATCTCATGTCTTCTGACCGTACCATGGATGTGTTCTCTGATATCAAGTCTTCTGGTACGACATTGACGTAATAACCACACCATTGGTACGTAATTGACGTAGTTACAACACCACTTGTACAACATTGACGTAATAACCACACCATTGGTACGACGTTGACGTAATAACCACACCATTGGTACGACATTGACGTAATAACCACACCATTGGTACGACATTGACGTAGTTACAACACCACATGTACGACACGACATTGACGTAATAACCACACCATTGGTGCAACATTGACGTAGTTACAACACCACTGGTACAACATTAACGTAATAACCACACCATTGGTACGACATTGAAGTAATAACCACAACATTGGTACGACATTGACGTAGTTACAACACCACTGGTACGACACGACATTGGTGTAATAACCACATCATTGGTACGACACTGACGTAGTGACAACACCACTGGTACGGCATTTACGTACTAACTACACCATTGATACGACATTGACGTAGTGACAACACCACTGGTACAACATTGACGTAATAACCACACCATTGGTACGACATTGACTTATTGACAACACCACTGGTACACCATTGACGTAATAACCACACCGTTGGTACGACATCGATGTAATAACCACACCATTGGTACGACATTGACGTAGTTACAACACCACTGGTACGACACGACATTTACGTAATAACCACACCATTGGTGCAACATTGACGTAGTTACAACACCACTGGTACAACATAAACGTAATAACCACACCATTGGTACGGCATTGAAGTAATAACCACACCATTGGTACGACATTGAAGTAATAACCACAACATTTGTACGACATTGACGTAGTTACAACACCACTGGTACGACACGACATTGGTGTAATAACCACATCATTGGTACGACACTGACGTAGTGACAACACCACTGGTACGGCATTTACGTACTAACTACACCATTGATACGACATTGACGTAATAACCACACCACTGGTACAACATTGACGTAATAACCACACCATTGGTACGACATTGACTTATTGACAACACAACTGGTACACCATTGACGTAATAACCACACCATTGGTACGACATCGACGTTATAACCACACCATTGGTACGACATTGACGTAGTTACAACACCACTGGTACGTCATTGACGTAGTAAAAAAACCACTGGCACGACATTGGCATAATAACCACCCCACTGGTACGACATTGACTAAGTTACCACATCAATATTCGATAAAAATTATCACATATTCAATTCTCGATTTTTAAACGTTTTTCGTCAAAAGTTAATATATATATATAGAAACTATTAGACGGACTCAGGGCGCCTTGTCGGGGAACGTCAACATATCACAATAATAGTTTTAATGATATTAAAGTTTAAGAAAAATGGTAAAATTATCCATGGAATTGAAAGTAAATAGTTTCTCTCAAGTAAATGTCTAGATAACGTTCTACTTGTATAAGATATACCTGCTTATTATGGACTTGAATAATGACATCACAATACTGACAATGTAGCGTGTACATAAGCATTGCCATGGCAATTTGTATTGAGATGTGGGTGTAAACATGCACACTAACTTGTGGGTTGATCAGCTTGTAAAAATGCACACTAGCTTGAGGGTTGGTCAGCTTGTAAAAATGCACACTAACTTGTGGGTTGGTCAGCTTGTAAAAATGCAAACTAACTTGTGGGTTGATCAGCTTGTAAAAATGCACACTTACGTGTGGGTTGGTCAGCTTTTGTTTAAAAGACAGCGCAGTGACAGCTCAAATTTTTTTTAAAAACATAAGTCCTCAAATGCTATTATTAGATCCATCTGTCAAAATCCAGTAAAAGTATATGTTTAACATCATTGGTGTCTTATTGCAGTAGGTGCTATGTCAGCTCTTGTTCTGTTCATCTGCAGCAAGAAATCACTGACCCATTGAACCATTTTGAAAATATTTTGAATGGAATAATTTTTATTTTTTTGAATGGGGTTTAACGCCATTTTCAACGCATTTCAGGTTATATATGACATATACAGTGGAGGAGGGAAACCTCAGACTGAGCCAGACTGAGTAGAACCACCGTCCCTCCGCAAGTGGCTGGAAACTTTTTACGAGCGAGCGGGACTCGAACCTTTGTAATGACAGGTAAATGATCTTGAGCCGGCGCCTCTTTTTAGCATACGAATCATGTAACCTTACTCAAGAGGGGCACTGCATAGCGAGACGTGTACGGCAACTTGAAGGCTGGGGATATTTTTTCGGGAAAATCTCTTTTACGAGGTATGTCCCAAAAGTAATAGGACGCATTTAGAAATATGCCTTTTAGTGTTTCAGTCCAAACAAAACTTGGCATAAATACTTTTCAATATTTAAACTATAAGCACGCAAAATTTCAATATCGTACACCACCATTTAATATTAATTATGACAAGTCAAAATGTATATGTAACAAAGTACGGGGGAGTTTGACGTTATTTGTGCGACGTCAAGTTGACATTCAAATGAAAGTCATTCTTTTTTCCAACTATGAACCGCTGTGCAAATCACAATTTTTGTGGTACTGCACCTACTACTGGTACATGTTACGATACTGTGAAAGATCTTAACCACAGAATGTACACCCAGGCACATGGTCCGGAGGTACTGAAAGTGCTTTTCATCAAGATCTGACTTGAATCCCAGGAAAACCACAGAATATTTTGGTCGTCCAGATCGCTGATGGTCAGTTACTTTTGTCTCACCATTGGAAACCCGTTTGTACCATAAATAGATAAGACTCAAGGATATGCTTTCTGTTTAAGAGTTGTGTGAAATAAACTTCAGAGTATCCTGTGGGGTCATATTACACCCAACACAAAATTTTACCACACTTAAAATTTCCACTCTAGACGTGACGTTGTCCAATTTTTTTACTGTTCAAATTCGCACTTGTTCTTTCGAAAGTTCGCACAATATTCAAATGTTTATCGATAACGTCGAATTTTTAAACGATATTCGCACATGATCTGAAAAAAACGTCTACTGTTATTTTATAACATTTGGCGCGATATTAAGGAAGTTGGCTGCTTTACAAGGCAATGTTGTTTTTTTTAAATGGTGTCTAATTTCAAAGTCCCCCGTACTTCTAAACTCGCGTTACTATGGTGACTTTTGCATGAACTTGATGATGACTGAAAGCTGACTTGATGTTTCATGACAATAGAAGAGATATCGAAATATCCGTTGATACCATTGGTTTGCATGTAACGCCTTAAATACAAAAATGACAAGGTCGTCCTATTACTTTTGGGACATACCTCGTAGATGCGAAATAAGGACGTGTTTAGAGACTTATTATAGGCACCAGTCGAGACACTCGGCCCATTGGACCTATAAGTCACCTAAACTATTAGGTATAAACTGTACGTGAGATGTATATGTTTGTAAAATACAGACACTATTTAAGAACCTACTAGACTATCAAATAGCCGAAATGTATCAATGTAGCAATGATTAAATACAATACTGAGCGGAAGATTAGACGATAATATACAGTATATCGTTATAGAACTTTTACAAAACTGTGATATTTTAACCAATCAAGACTCTCCAAGAACTGTGTAACACACAGTAACTCGTGCATACCGTTTTCTTTCTCAGAATAATACAGTTACGTTGGAAACCATGTCATGGGTCGTCGATCTTACGTGAAAGAAAATTGTTTAAAAGGAGCATACAACCTTTTTTTCCAAGCATTGTTATAGAGAAACTTAAAACTGCTTCGTTACAATAAACCAATGAAACCAACGTATGTTTTATAACTAAATGTTCAGATAATAGATTCTTATAGAATCAAATTATTTCTCGGTATGTGATCATAAAAGACGCAAATCTACAGTATTTTGTACGATCGCATTGTAACAAGACGACAGCACAATGTAGATACGTGACCAGAATACGTCTTGATTAAGGAGATAATCTCACGAGACTTGCGCGCCCATACGTGAATATTGACGTATACATTGTACGGGTTGATTGTAAATGTTTTAAGTGGTATGTTTAGCTTTAAACGCAACATCGAATGAAAAAACTACATTTACATTAGATGTTACATGGTAATGCCAGCCACATGCGAGAAAATACTCCATCATTCCAGGGCAATGTAGCTACTAATTGTTTTATTGTTTACGCAAAATAAATTTCCATAAAGAATATCTTGAAAAAAGAAAGACGAGTGATTACACGGTTTGTTCAGATTAAAGACCGTATTGAAAACTTGCCAGACAAATGTACTTCGGTCAGGACAATAACATATTACGACAATATATCTGAGTTTATGTTGTTTGCTATGTATTCTTCCGAATAAGCTGCAATCAAAGTCGGGAATGGAAATCCTGACCGCAAGTGTTTGTGACCGGAAGTATACGGTCAATACTTTCCCTGGAGATTTGGTGTTGTTTTGACAAATGTCTTTTCTCACTGAATCTGATAGGAAGAGTGTACAACATATTAACATGAAATGGTTATGTTCGTATGTTGACACAAATTCATATATTTTATAGAATGCTAATATGTTAGTGGGGTTTTGTTGATTTTATTGTTTCTTTGTTATATTACGCAAATAATAATAAACAAAATGTTGATAAGTTTTGACAATATTCGGTTACCTTTTGTGTAGGTATACGTCATGAATAAGGCCTTTGTGTCGATATTGTTGATTGGTTGACAATGATTCTGACTCGGCTAATCATACAACATAAGGTACTTGACGTGAATAGCTATATGTAATTTACGTGGCACCACATGTATGTACTCTGCAATACAATGACTTATTATGCAATATTGATAAAAATCACTTTAAAGGAATGTCACATACTTGATGCAGATAAAGGAAAATAGTAAAAGTATTGGGCTTACTTAAATTACTTAATTTAAAATTATATTATCATATTTTGTACTAAATAAACAACAAGCATATGTCTGAAAATTGCTGTTTTGTTGTACATTGTCATATAAGTATATTGATTGATTTGTTTACTTGTTTATTTGTTTGTTTGTTTATTTGTTTATTTATTCATTCATTTATTCATTAATTCATTCATTAATTCATTCATTAACTCACTCACACACACACACACACACACACACACACACACACACACACATACATACGTACGCAACAGACAGACAAACACACAGACAGACAGACACACAGACACACAGACACACAGACACACACACACACACATACATACATACGTACGTACGTAACACACACACGCACGCACGCACGCACGCACGCACGCACGCACGCACGCACGCACGCACACACACATAAAAAAATTCATACATCATACATAAATACATGCATGCATTTAAAAAATGTTTATATTGTAAACATGACATTTCAAAAATGTGTAATGTACGTATTTATGATATATTGATAGCGTTTAAAAATGATAATGTGGTATATTGACATAATAAAACAGAGATAATGTTTTTTGTAGATATGCCATTATGAAGATTTACGTACATATGATACATTTATATTGTGATGCAGAACCTCCAATAACCGTGTTGACTGTCCAGGCGTCTAGAATGTGGGCGGCCAACATCGTCCTCGAATTGTTTGTGACAATATATCCACCGATAACTCTTATTTGCATGCGAGTGTCAAGTTTAATTTGTAAGGCCTTTGTCAAGACGTTAGTTCGTGTCAGATTGTATTTACAGACCACGGGGTTTCTCTCGTTCTGTAATGCAAACCATCACGGCATGTACATTATCTCCTCTAATGCATAATTCATGTGGATAGAAAAAAATATTATTCAAAACAGATCTTGTGAAATAGAGGCAGAATACATTACTAGTATGCCTGTCTTAGATAACGAAGGCAAAGTAAGGAATAAAAAACAAAAACAAAAACTGAACATGTGTCACACAATTCACAAACTTCAGGATTATTTAAGAAAAGAATTTGCATGTGTACTATTGTTTTAAACACTCTTTGTCTGATTTCGATTCAAACGTATTCTTTTCAGTATATCAGATATCGTAATAATAACTGTAGAAATAAATGTTGAGAAATCGGATATTGTGATAAGAACTGCAGTACTAAGATTATGTCGAGATATCAGATATCGTTAAAAGAACTGTAGAAAATAAGGTTTATTTGTTGAGATATCAAATATCGTTATAAGAACTGGAGAAATAAGATTTATGTTGAGATATCAGATATCATTATAGGAACTGTAGAAATATTGTTATTATGTTGCGATATCAGATACCGTTATAAGAGCTGTAGAAATAAGGTAATTATGTTGAGATATCAGATATAGTTATTGGAACTGTAGAAATAAAGTTATTGTGTTGAGGAATCGGATATCGTTATAAGAACTGTAGAAATAATGTAATTGTGTTGAGATATCGTATTTCGTAATAAAAACTGTAGAAATAAGGTAATTGTGTTGCAATATCAGATATCGCAATAGGAACTGTAGAAATAATATTATAATATTTAGATATTTGATATCGTTATAAGAACTGTATAAATACGATCAATGTTGAGATATCGGATGTCGTTATAAGAAATGTAAAAATACAATTAATGTTGAGATATCAGATATCGTTATAAGAACTGTAGAAATAAGGTTATCATGTTGAGAAATCGGATATCGTTATAAAAACTGTAGAAATAAAAATATTATGTTGAGATATCGGATATCATCACAAGAATTGTAAAAATTCGATTGTTATGTTGAGATATCGGATATCGTAATAAGAACTGTAGAAATGAGGTAATTATGTTGAGATATCGGATATCGTAATGAGAACTGTAGAAATAAAAAATATAATGTTGAGATATTAGATATCATTTTCAGAACTGTAGAAATAAGGTTATTATATTGAGATATCAGATATCGTGATATAAACTGTAAAAATAAAAGTTATTATGTTGAGATATCGGATATCGTTATAAGAACTGTGGAAATTAAGTTATTTTGTTGAGATATCAGATATCGTTATAAGAACTGTAGAAATAAGATTAATGTTGAGATATCGGATATCGTTATAAGAGCTGTAGAAATAAGGTTATTATGTTGAGATATCAGATATCGTGATAAGAACTGTAGAAATACGATTATTATGTTGAGATATCGGATATCGTTATAAGAGCTGTAGAAATACGATTGTTATGTTGAGATATCGGATATCGTAATAGGAACTGTAAAAATAAGGTTAATGTTGAGATATCTGATATCGAGATAAGAACAGTCTCCGTATATATAAAGTTAGTATTTTCGATGTTATTTCAATCCAAAAACCTTTTTGGGGAAATTTTACTTCGAAAAGATGGTATATCTACTCTGATTCATTTTTATATATCTAATTATAAGACTGAATGCCATATAAATATATACACTGTAATATTTGGAAATGGGTTTATTATTGTGTGAGAGCGTCCGCCCGTGCGTCCGCCCGTGCGTGCGTACGTAAGTGCGTGCGTACAATGCAATGCTACATGCCTACCATTTACATGACACTTACTATATAACTTTGTAACTTAAACTCGCAGGATGATTGTGCCAAATAAAGGGTATAAGTGTCCAGTATTAAATGACAGTTTGTGTAGATAACATTGAGATCCTGGCAAGAGGCAGTAAAGGTGATGCTGATAAATTAATTGAAACAGCCGGATAAAACATTGGTTAGATCTTCTTTGTTTAGAATAACCAAAGAAATCCATATAAAGAATACAATCTCAATTGTGACATCGATTTATATCAAAACGTTATACTCGACTACGTCACTTCCATGTTATGTTAATTTATATCAAACAAAGAGGTCTATCAGAGAACATTGTCAGTTGCAATGTTGCTACGCATTAACCTGCTGTCGTATACAAGACTTGGCTATGACAGCTCCTGGATACAACTCTCGGGACATTCGTAGAATGTAAACAAAATCAAGACAAATGTTACGAACTCCACAAATGTGTAAAGTTTCCATTTATAACGTCTGGCTGAGAACAGAAAGTTTGTTTGTTTCATCGATAGTACATATAGTTGAACAAGACTGTCGTTCGGAACAGAAAGGTAGTTCCATCGACCAATTTATATAAAGTTGAAGGAAGTAGTCCGGTACAGAATGTTCCTTCCATCGACAGTATATCAGAAAGTAACAGAAAGTAGTCCGACGGTGCAAAAAGTTTTTGTATCTAAAAATGTAGGTCGGTGCCAGGGGCGGATCCAGGATTTCAGTTAAGAGGAGTGGACTTAGGGGCGCAAATCAAACTCTGAACGGGCACACGTTTTTCAATAGAAAGATGGATTTTGTCCGTTGTCAATCCGTTCGTCCGTGCGTGCGTCTGTCCATTAATAATTGCTTCAAACGACTTCTTCTCTAAAACCAATTGACAGATTTTTACCAAATTTTGTGTGAAACATTCTTACATAGAGATCTCTCAGGTTTGTTTAAATGATGACTCTGGTGTAAAATTTGGCTCCGCCCCAGGGGTTCATCAGTAGTTTTCTTCGAAATTTAAAAAATCTTCTCCGAAAGTGCAAGACCTGGAGCTTTGATATTTTGCATGGAGCATCATCAAATGAGTTTCTATCAAATTCATTTAAACCATGACCCAAGGGTCAAATTTAAGAACTATCCAATCAAATTCGTTCATATTTGATATAAATGATCTTATCACTAGGAGTACCAAATTTATTCAAATATAGGGGCTATGATCAATTGGGGCCCAGTAAAGGGGAATTTGATGTTTACATTGGAATACTATGGAAAAATGGGAAATTCTGTTTATGTAGTCCGGTGCTGAACATTTATTAAGTTAAAGAATGTAGGCCTGTACTGAAAGTGTTTTTAGTTAAATAATGTAGTCCGGTGCTGAAAGTTTATTTAGTTAAACAATGTTGGCCGGTACTGAAAGTTTATTAAGTTAAAGAATGTAGGCTGGTGCTGAAAGTTTATTAAGTTAAAGAATGTAGGCCGGTGCTGAAAGTGTTTTTAGTTAAATAATGTAGTCCGGTGCTGAAAGTTTATTTAGTTAAACAATGTTTGCCGGTACTGAAAGGTTATTAAGTTAAAGAATGTAGGCCGGTGCTGAAAGTATTTTAGTTAAATAATGTAGTCCGGTGCTGAAAGTTTATTTAGTTAAACAATGTTGGCCGGTACTGAAAGTTTATTAAGTTAAAGAATGTAGGCCGGTACTGAAAGTTTATTAAGTTAAAGAATGTAGGCCGGTGCTGAAAGTATTTTTAGTTAAATAATGTAGTCCGGTGCTGAAAGTTTATTTAGTTAAACAATTATGGCCGGTACTGAAAGTTTATTAAGTTAAAGAATGCAGGCCGGTACAGAAAGTTCTGGTTGTGACACCTTGTTGTGACATCTGGTTGTGACACCTTGTTGTGACATCTGGTTGTGACACCTTGTTGTGACATTTGGTTGTGACATCTGGTTGTGACATCTTGCAGTAATATCTGATTGTGACATCTTGTTGTGACATCTTGGTGTGGTATCTTGCTGTGATGACGATCAGAGCCAAACAAATAAAACGCCAAATAAAACAAAGCGTTAACTAGTACAAATGATTCCAACATCAGTTCGAACTCAGTATTTGTATCTCTTCGGGGCTGGGGTGGGAAATGTTATATACAAAGGGAGATAACTGGGTAACTTCCAACTCCCAGGCATGTTACTGATTATCGGTATATTAGTTAAATTTCATATACAATGTTACAATAATAATGCTAAACTAGGTTATCGTCATTTTATGGGTACTATAAGTGTTACGTCTAAACTAGTTTAACACCATTATATTGGTACTATAAGTGTTACCTCTAAACTAAATAAACGCCATTATGCGGGTATTTTAAGTGTTACGTCTAAACTAGGTAAACGCTATTATGCGGGTATTATAAGTGTTACTTCTAAACTAGGTAAACGCCATTATGAGGGTATTATAACTGTTACGTATTAACTAGGTAAACGCCATTATGTGGGTATTATAAGTGTTACGTCTAAACTAAGTAAACGCCATTATGCGGGTAATATAAGTGTTGCGTCTAAACTAGGTAAACGCCATTATGCGGGTATTATAAGTGTTGCGTCTAAACTAGGTAAACGCCATTATGCGGGTATTATAAGTGTTGCGTCTAAACTAGGTAAACGCCATTATGCGGGTATTATAAGTGTTGCGTCTTAACTAGGTAAACGCCATTATGCGGGTATTATAAGTGTTACGTCTAAACTAGTTTAACACCGTTATATTGGTACTATAAGTGTTACGTCTAAACTAGGTAAACGCCATTATGTGGGTATTATTAGTGTTACGTCTAAGCTAGCTTATCGTCATTATATGGGTACTATAAGTGTTACGTATAAATTAGCTTATCGTCATTATATGGGTACTATAAATGTTACGTCTAAACGAGCTTATCGTTCATTACATTGGTACTATAAGTGTTACGTCTAAATTAGCTTATCGTCATTATTTGGGTACTATAAATGTTACTTTTAAACTAGCTTATCGTCATTATAAGGGTAGTATATGTGTTACGTCTGAACTAGGTTATCGTCATTTTTATAACTAAGTAATTAAGTCACTACTCTCAGTGTGATTGTCGGTTGTAGGTCGGGACTAGTTATGGTTGCAAGAGGAGTTTGGACTGGGGCTGAGGGGCCCTAGACAAGGTGAGATTGAAATAGATAAAAATGTCATTTACGATACATTGTCTCCCTGTAGTGTATCGATCATCCATAATTACTGTGAGTAAAAGCATTGTCCCGATAATCTGCTACATTTTGGCGGGGGGGGGGGGGGGAGTGGGCTGGCCTGTTGCCCCTAACCATGCTATGCCACTGTTCTTAGTGGGGTCATGTCAAAAAATAATTTTAGATGCACTTCCAAAGTCCCTCATTTACCTTATTTAAATTATGCCATCAAATTATGGCAATTCACAAAACTGTCTTTCTTGAATGCAGGGAATGCAATATTCTCTGTGGCTGTTCAAGCGCTCTAGACCAGGAACTTCTATGTTAATCAGACATACAGTAAGATTAAGAACAAGGGAGTAATGAAATATGATAACTCAAAATAAGTCTGAGTAGAACAACCATCGTTTTACAGATAATGGGCAAACGTTGTCACATAAAAACTTAATAAGTTTACAATGTCAATGCATTATTATTATTAAACCATCAATTAAAAATTGATACAAGCATTTAGTATAGAATACTATAGTGGAAATGGTAAATTACAGCAGTTGGAGAGACTGTCAAATAGTGTCTGTAAAATGGAGCATAATTACTCAAAGATGCTGGTTCTGTCCTTGTAGTTGATCTTATTTATTAGAAATTCGTTAATACACGTAATATTCGTCAAGGTTTTAGCATAACCCAGTAATGGCCAATGCATGACTTTATCGCGGGCTGCGATTTAGTATTTGGTCAACAAAATTAAAGAATTTTGCACCACGCTGTGACAGATACAAAATGCAATAAGTTATTGGACAGAATATCCATAATATATGATGTTTAATATAAATGTGAAGTTTTACTGCTATGATCGAAAAAAATATCGACATTATAGGTGAGGCCTCTTTCATCTTGAAATACTGTGTTTATGCTAAATTTGATGTACCAGTATGTATGTACCTTTTCCAAAAACATTTAGGTACAGATGACCTATTCAGCAGCGTTTGGTTATACAGACAGAGGTGGGTGGGGATGGACTGGACCTCAGTTTGTTGGTTTCCATTGTACACAACTGTATCACGGTTAGTTTACACAGAGACATATAAACCATTAAACACGTTAAGTCACTGGTTTATACCATACATTGGGAATCTTTAAGATTTGAATTGTTTGCAGTGCTCCTACCTACCCAACCTTACTGCAGTACCGGTAACCCAAATTTCTTTATAATTGGCTTACAAAGAGTTGATTTTTATGCACTTACCATTTAAAGAATTGTAAAGGGGCAGTGTGCATTATAGATCCTGACAGCCTGTGTGTGCGCGTGTCCGAGGTAAAAAATTGGTTTCCTTTCATTACTTTTGGAAGAATCTATGTATTAAAAATAGTTTACCTCTTCCAACATATAAAACCAGTGTCATTACTGTGTGACAACTTTCTGTGTAAAAGACAGAGAGAGTACCAAGCCCTAGTGCCTAATTAAATGGAATTCAGTAAAGGTCAACAAAGGTCATTTATACATGAACAAATTAAAAGAGAATATAGTTAAAGGGAAATAACTAGTCTTAGCTTGCCTGTACAATTAAGATAAAACTCAGTACTGCCACACATATATACTGACACGTTACACTAGTACAGACAACACACTGATATTATATTTATACAGACATTACACTTGCACAGACGCCACACAGATAGTACATTTATACTGACGTTACACTAGTATAGACGCCACACTGATAGTATATTTATACTGACGTTACACTAGTACAGACGTCAAACTGATATTAAAATTATACTGACGTTACACTAGTACAGACGCGATACTGAAAGTATATTTATACTAACGTTACACTAGTACAGACGCCAAACTGAAAGTATATTTAAACTGACGTTATACTAGTACAGAAGTCACACTGAAAGTATTTATATACTGACGTAACATTAGAACTGACGCCACACTGATACAATTTTTATACTGACGTTACACTAGTACAGACGTCAAATCAATAGTATATTTATACTGACGTTACACTTGTACATACGTAATACTGAAAGTATATGTAAATTGCCGTTACACAAGTACATTCGCCATACTGATACTATATTTATAATGACGTTACACTAGTATAGAAGCCACAATGATAATATATCCATATTGCCACTACACTATTACAGACGCCATACTGAAAGTATATTTATACTGACGTAACACTTGTACAGAAGCCACTCTGATAGTATTACTTGTACCGATGTAACACTAGTACAGACGCAACACTGATAGTGTATTTATACTGACTTTACACTAGTACAGACTCCATGCTGAAATTATATTTATACTGACGTAACTTTATTAGAGACGTCACACTCATAATATATTTAAAATGGCATTACATTAGTACAGAAGACTAGTACATACGCCGCGCTTATAGTATATTTATACTGATGTAACACTAATACAGAAGCCACCCTGATAGTATCACATGTACTGATGTAACACTAATACAGAAGCCACTCTGAGAGTATTACTTGTACTGATGTAACACTAGTACAGACGCCACACTGATAGTGTATTTATACTGACTTTTAACTAGTACAGACGCCACACTGATAGTGTATTTATACTGATGTAACACTAATACAGAAGCCACCCTGATAGTATTACTTGTACTGATGTAACACTAGTACAGACGCCACACTGATAGTGTGTTTATACTGATGTAACACTAATACAGAAGCCATCCTAATAGTATTACTTATACTGATGTAACACTAATACAGACGCCACACTGATAGTGTATTTATACTGATGTAACACTAATACAGAAGCCACTCTGATAGTATTACTTGTACCGATGTAACATTAGTACAGACGCCACACTGATAGTGTATTTATACTGATGTAACACTACTACAGAAGCCACTCTGATAGTATTACTTGTACTGATGTAACACTAGTACAGACGCCACACTGATAGTGTATTTATACTGATGTAACACTACCACAGAAGCCACCCTGATAGTATTACTTGTACTGATGTGACACTAGTACAGACGCCACACTGATAGTGTATTTATACTGACTTTTAACTAGTACAGACGCCACACTGATAGTGTATTTATACTGATGTAACACTAATACAGAAGCCACCCTGATAGTATTACTTGTACTGATGTAACACAAGTACAGATGCCACACTGATAGTGTATTTATACTGATGTAACACTAATACAAAAGCCACTCTGATACTATTACTTGTACTGATGTAACACTAGTACAGACGCCACACTGATAGTGTATTTATACTGACTTTTAACTAGTACAGACGCCACACTGGTAGTGTATTTATACTGATGTAACACTACTACAGACGCCACCCTGATAGTATTACTTTTACTGATGTAACACTAGTACAGACGCCACACTGATAGTGTATTTATACTGACTTTTAACTAGTACAGACGCCACACTGATAGTGTATTTATGCTGATGTACCACTAATACAGAAGCAATCCTGATAGTATTACTTGTACTGATGTAACACTAGAAAAGACGCCACACTGATAGTGTATTTATACTGACTTTTTACTAGTACAGACGCCACACTGATAGTATATATGGAATGTCTGTGTGTGTGCTTGCTGTTTGTGTGCATGCGTGCGTACGTGCGTGCGTCCGTGTGTGCGTGCATATCTGTGAGTGCGTGCGTGTGTGTGTGCGTGCGTGCGTGCGTGCGTGCGTGCGTGCGTGCGTGCGTGTGCATGTGCGTGTGTGATGCGTTAAGTATTTGGTGAAATAGCTTAAAATGCATAAATATAAAATACACTCGATAAATCAACTACATAACTTTAAAAAGAGGTATTAATAATTTAACATGAATAGTAAATATTTGTAATATATTAAATAAATACAGCCGATAAATCAGTTTGTTCGTCTGCCTGATAAAATTCAGTAAAAGGAACTTTTATACTAGTATCTGCAATATCAATAATGCGAACATTCAATTAATGCAAATTATGCATTATGTATGAAGTGTGCGTCCATAGACACAGGTGGAGTTTTATTCATCTTTAATATAGTTAATAATAATATTGGGTACTCAGATAAATAAATTATCTTGCTATAGACAAAATAGGTTTTGATGTAAATTTACACGTGTGTGTTTGTGGACTTCAACACGCGTAGATACAGACATGCACAAGTACACATCTTAGCAAATAGATAAAGGGGAAAGGAGGACAGACAGATGAACAGATATATAAACTGAGAAATTAGGACATAGTTAAAGAGACATACAGGGACAAAGAAAACGCAAAAATGTAATCGTAAATGCAGAGACATAAAGACGGGTAAACGCACAGACATACATTCAAAAAAGCAATATGCAGACACACAGACAAGCAGACAGACATACATTCAAATAGCAATATGCAGAGACACAGACAAGCAGACACATATATTCAAATAGCATTATGCAGACAGACAGACAGACAGACAGACAGACAGACAGACAGACAGACAGACAGACAGACAGACAGACAGACAGACAGACAGACAGACAGACAGACAGACAGACAGACAGACAGACAGACAGACAGACAAATAGTAATATGCAGACAGACAGACAAGCAGACAGGCATAGACAGACAGGCAAATGGACAGTCAAGCAGGCAAAGAGAGACAGGCAAACGGACAGTCAAGCAGGCATGACTGACAGGCAAACGGCCAGTCAAACAGAAATAGGCAGACAGACTGAAAATCAGGTAGTCAAGCAGACATAGACAGGCAAACGGACAGTCAAGCAGGCAAAGAGAAACAGGCAAACAGACAGTCAAGCAGGCATAGAGAGACAGACAAACGGACAGTCAAGCAGTCATAGAGAGACAGGCAAATGGACAATCAAGCAGACATAGAGAGACAGGCAAATGGGCAGTCAAGCAGGCATAGAGAGACAGGCAAATGGACAGTCAAGCAGGCATAGAGAGACAGGCAAATAGACAGTCAATCAGGCAAAGAGAGACAGACAAATGGACAGTCAAATAGAAATAGACAGACAGGTTGGCAGGCAGAGAAAGAAATATGGATACAAAGACGATGGTTACAAGTAAACAATATGAGATTGTATACGAATTATTTACGACATACCAGAGAGTGGCTATAATAAATGTGCACAATATCAAACGCATATCTAAAGATTAGTTATAATTTATCTAGAAGAGTGCCATTCTGAACACCCGTAAACAAATATTCCCATTGTACCCTGAACATACGAGTCATTTATTTACTTTTAACATTAACACAATATTGACATTTCAATACAATATATTTAAGAGGGACTACAAACTTTATGGACTGATCTGCGCACAGCTACTTTAAATAGACAGGGCTGCCAACTGCCATGGTGTATAAAAGTTTCAATAATAAAAATTTATGCTGTGCGGCTTTTTCATAGTCATCTCAATTCTTAATAGATTTACATGTACTGTTGTAAATGTACAACTATATAAGATTTTTATATAACACATGATTCCACTTTGACTCCAATATGTATAAACATTTTTCATGTATATATATATTATATTTCTATATAAATGCGTATAAAAGTTCAATCAATAATAAAAGGGTGTTCACTTGTTTTTCACTATATGTGTTTTTATTGATATCTATGTGAACTCTGTGTGTGTGTGTGTGTGTGTGTGTGTGTGTGTGTGTGTGTGTGTGTGTGTGTGTGTGTGTGTGTGTGTGTGTGTGTGTGTGTGTGTGTGTGTGTGTGTGTGTGTGTGTGTGTGAGTGTGTGTAGTGTGTGTGTGTATGTGTGTGTGTGTGTGTGTGTGTGGTGTGTGTGTGTGTGTGTGTGTGTGTGTGTGTGTGTGTGTGTGTGTGTGTGTGTGTGTGTGTGTGTGTGTGTGTGTGTGTGATGGGTTTTAACGCCTTTTTAACATCTTACATGTAATATGACATTCAGTTTTAATAATGGCGGAAGACCTTAGTTGACTGGAGTAGAACGACCGTTCTTCAGTGGATAACAGATACATTTCTGACATAAAGACACAAGGCACTTTGTGTTTAAAGACTTTTAGAAACATATTCCATTGTCACGTGGTAAAGAAGCTTGTATTCAGTGTTGCCTGCATGTTTAAGTATCACCTACTAATCGTTATACTCATAAGAAAACTAATTACATGAAAATATGAGCTCCTCCCTAATATAAAAACACGTTTTATCGTATTCACTTACTAAATTATTCAATCAATAACCTAACCATTCACCCACTCCGTCTTCCATCCCTCCGTTTTTCTCTCCGTCACTCCCTCCGTTCTTCCGTTGGTCACTCACTCACTCACTCACTCACTCACTTTCTCACTCACTCACTCACTCACTCACTCACTCACTCACTCACTCACTCACTCACTCACTCATTCACTCACTCACTCACTCACTCACTCACTCACTCACTCACTCACTCACTCACTCACTCACTCACTCACTCACTCCCTAACTCACTCATTCACTCACTCAATCACTCACTCACTCTCTCACTCACTCTATCACTCATTCACTCACTCATTCACTCAGTCATTTATTTACTTACTCATTTACTCACTCACTAAATTATTACTTACGCACACACTCACTGACTATTTCAATAATCACTCAATCATTCACTCACAATCCCGTTCAATCATATATTCAGTTAAAACTTCATTCATTCATTAATTAAAGTATTCGACAACGGTGTGCACATTATATAATTACATAGTTACCTTGCATACTTGATAATTACCTAACGAATAACCTTTACCGCCTTCAAAATAAATAGTCATATTTTATTTTTGGCAGCCCTGTAACGTCATTAATGCATTGATACTGTTCGATAACGCCTTTATGTTTTATACCTTTTAAAGCAAATGTGCTATTGTTTTATCAGCTCATTTTATCAATAATTTTATCAATATATTTTCAAAAGAAACTAATCAAATGTAGCGTTTGTGACATTGCGTGAGAATGATAATTAAGCAATCTCACATCTATCGACTTGAGCAAACAATATGATTATTATGTATACCGGCGTTCTTCATATCCTCATATCGGCAAATACTTCTCCCCATACCTGCTATACGTCGTTGCTATGAAGGATTTACAATGGATTTCGAGGCTTAATATGGATTATTCGGACGTATTAAACCCTTCAAGTTTACTTACAGCGGTTATCATCTGTTTGTGTATTGAAAAACCTTATTAAAATTGTGTCTTTTAAACTTTAACGGGAATAAGTTTCACTTTATCAGAATAAATTTCAACGTTTCACGACGGGATAGCTGTTCTGTATTTACATATTTTGGAAATTATACACAATCTGAGTTTCACAATTGAGTGGAAATTATTTTGAAATTAAAAAAAAAATGTGTCTGCCGAAACATTGTATAACAACGTGAAGTTGTTTTTACAATACCATGGTATTTGAATGTGGTGTTAACGTGTGGTAGTGATTAGTCAGTGTTTTGTTAATAATTAAAAATGGGAATTATATAAACCAACAGACGTACACGAAGTGACGTCATTGTGTGTTTTGACGTCTGCTGTCGTTAATTGCGACCGTTGAAGTAAGGTACCATCATGTCAGGGGAAAGTGGTATAGAAGGCACGGAAAGGCCCTATACAGTGGGGTCATTCCAAGCCAAACTGAACCAGTTTGCGGAACTTATGAAGGAGATAACATTACAGGACGTGGAGGCGACCCCGGAGGAAAAACGACAAATGATAACAGGTATAGAACACTTATATAATTATGGATGTTAAATATATGTGAGAAGAAACACCGCAGCCAGCGCGATCTAGTGGTAGAGCGTCCGCCATGCATGCGGAAGGTCGTGGTTTCGATCCCCGGCCGGTTCATACCAAAGACTTGAAAATGGTAGTAGAAGCTACCTTGATTGGCGGTCAATATTTAAAGGGTAGCTCTAGGTCTGGTCGCGGGTCCGGTCGGCTCGGTGTCAGTATAATGTAACTGGGTGGAATATCATACCATGTGTCTTTGTCATGATACTTCAGTGTGGCAGCGCTCAGAATACTGTCTCAAGTAGAACATCAGTAGACACAGTAGCGATATAACTGAAAACCTGTTGTAAGCGACGTTAAACCCCATACAACAACAACAGACTGTGGGAGGAGTATAAGCAAATGTACATATAAATGAACGATGTTGACGATACCAAATGTGTGCATGAATTACATAGGCATGTGTAGGGTAGGCCATGCATTGAGATGATATATGAGTTTCCTTAACGGAATTTAACCTTTAACCTATTATTATTAAATTATTATTACCATCTATGGGCCTGCTTTTTCTGCAACCATTTTTTTTTCAAGTCAGTGTGTGTAGCAAACACTCTTCTAAGGAGTGTGTTTTACATATATTCCGTATCAAAACATAGAATATACAAATAAACATTCATTAAAGTAAACCCATAAATTATTTCTCCACTTAAACTGTCTGGACTTTAAAGCAATTTCAAGACTTGTTAAACTTGAAGGTCCATGGAGGTTGTTTATAACTGGCTAGTGTTTGGTAAACTAAGATCATGTGTAAGTAGATTGTTTATAAATAGCGAATGTTTAGTAACCTAAGAAAATATGTAAGTAGCGAATGTTGGTAAATGAAAACATCGTAAATAGCAAATGTTGGAAAGCTGAAAACATTTTTTTTATGTACTTAACATATGTTCTTAATTTACCACATCCGATACTTACATATGTTCTTAGTTTACCAAAATTAGCTTCTTACATATAATCCCAGTTTACCAAACATTCGCTATTTACATAATTGTATGTAAGTAGAAAATGTTCGTAAACTAAGAACATATGTAAGTATCGAATGTTGGTAAACTAAGAACATATGTAAGTAGTAAATATTGGTAAACTAAGAACATATGTAAGTAGTAAATATTGGTAAACTAAGAACATATGTAAGTAGTAAATGTTGGTAAACTAAGAACATATGTCATCAGGAGGTTGCGGAATCTAAAGCTTTGATGATCCATCAATGTATATGTTTGTGTTGATTATTTGGCTTCTCCTTTTTGGGGGCAGGGGATATGGCGGTGCACTTGTATTCCTGATTACTTCTGATACGATATAAGATATGTTACGATATTATTTATAACAATACGATACTATATGAACACAAAACACACACATTACAGCAACGCAATACGATGTAGTGAAATAATCAAATAAATGTAATGAAATAATACAATTATACAACAATGCAAACATACAAAGGAATAATACATGCAATGTCAGCAAAACGAGCAGCAGTAAAGTGGATGGGGCGTTGGCCGTTCACGCCAGATGTTGCTAGTTCGAGTCCTAGCTCTACCCGTTGGCCTTTCAAAAAACAACACTCAGTACCAGTTCTTCTCAGGAATCGAATACGGGTCATATATTGCAACTAATGCAATGTAATCGAATAAAATAATATAAAAACACAATCATGCAATATAATTTAATGAAATAATACAATAATACAACAATGCAAAACTATAACATGACCGTGTCTAATGTTGTTGGTATTTACTTTTTCAACTGACGTGTCTTTTATTCAAATGTCTTACCTTACAGACATCTCAAGCATTTCCTCAAAATTTAAATGTTGTAATAATTATGTCAATATATCAATAACGTAAATAGAGATAAGTTTGAAGAAATATTATATTTCAAATTTTCAATTTTATATGCATTCAGTAAACATGTAAATATGTGATAATGATAGGGGAGACGTGACTTAAGTATGTAGGGGAGGTCGATTCTCTACTGTAATGTCACACTGGGGCAATTAAAAGTAAATGAAATCCGTCAATAAATCCCCCTGCATTGTGGAGACCGTGTATTGATTTATTAATGGTGACAATGCACAGGTATCTGTGCGTGTGTCTGCTCTATATGATGGTAGGTAGGTTTTTGTTACTGTTTGGTGCTTCTGTCTCAGATAGGTTAGCTCTACTGCCACCAGCACCACGTTCATTGATTGCTCAGATATTGTTATTTTAGACTTGAACAAGTTTTATTTCAATGCAAAGATCAATATTGGACTTGTTACAGCTGTATTTACAAAATGTGTGTAAGGTTACGTTATTAGTACCGGTGTGACGTGGTGCTAGAATCGTGTCAGCAATGTTGGCTGTTACAAAAAACAATCTCGCATTTTCTCTTAACAACATAATTCGTTATATGCAAGGAGGTAGGGCCAGACCTTCAAACCTAAGGTTTACGCGAACCCTGAACAAACATTTCGATTGCAAAATATTTCTACCAATGAAAAGCAGATAAGCGTAGACCGTTAAGCGGCTAATGACATGGGACGGAGCCGCTAAGAGTAGGTCCTTCCTTTATAGATAACATACAAATAACATAAACATGCAGTACATAATTAAACAAGTTCGTTAAAACAATATTTACAAAACGATATGCAGTTTTCTTTTGCATATAGGTGTGCATGTGCTTAAAACTTATTTATTTTACATGGATTGTGAAACAGGTTCTTACAACTTAGACAAATCACGTGCGAAGTCTTGGCGAAAATCCATCCCACGACCACCTCGACCCCCACGACCCCCGACCATGGTCCGATGCTCTACCACCAGACAATGGCGTCATATCGGTCAACATTCTGGTTTATTAAAAATATAAATTGCTATATAGTATATACATTTTACAACTTTACAACAATTTATAAAAAACATAAGATACGGTTAGTTATGTTGAATAAGTTCTACATTAGTACCCTAGTTATGTTGTATAAGTTTTATATTAGTACCCTAGTTATGTTGTTAAGTTCTACATTAGTACCCTAGTTATGTTGTATAAGTTCTACATTAATACCCTAGTTATGTTGTAAACGTTCTACATTAGTACCCTAGTTATGTTGTAAACGTTTTACATTAGTACCCTAGTTATGTTGTAAAGGTTCTACATTAGTACCCTAGTTATGTTGTAAACGTTCTACATTAGTACCTTCGTTTTGCTGTACAAAGTCTACATAAGTACCCTAATTATGTTGTATACGTCCTACATAAGTACACTAGTTATGCTGTATAAGTCATACATTAATACCCTAGTTATGTTGTAAAAGTTCTACATAAGTACCCTAGTTATGTTGTACAAGTTCAACATTAGTACCCTAGTTATGTTGTAAACGTTCTACATTAGTACCCTAGTTATGTTGTAAACGTTTTACATTAGTACCCTAGTTATGTTGTAAAGGTTCTACATAAGTACCCTAGTTATGTTGTATACGTCCTACATAAGTACACTAGTTATGCTGTATAAGTTATACATTAATACCCTAGCTATGTTGTACAAGTTCTACATAAGTGCCCTAGTTATGTTGTACAAGTTCAACATTAGTACCCTAGTTATATTGTAAACGTTCTACATAAGTACCCTAGTTATGCTGTATAAGTTCAACATAAGTACCCTAGTTATGATGTATAAGTTCTACATTAGTACCCTAGTTATGTTGTATAGGTTCTACATTAGTACCCTAGTTACTTTGTACAAGTTCAACATTAGTACCCTAGTTATGTTGTAAACGTTCTATATTAGTACCCTAGTTATTTTGTATAAGTTCTACATTAGTACCCAGGTTCTGTTGTATAAGTTCTACATTAGTACACTAGTTAAATTGTATAAGTTTTACATTAGTAACCTAGTTATGTTGTACAAGTTCAGCATTAGTACCCTAGTTATGTTGTATAAGTTCAACATTAGTACCCTAGTTATGTTGTAAACGTTCTATATTAGTACCCTAGTTATGCTGTATAAGTTCTACATTAGTACCCCAGTTATGTTGTATAAACTCTACACTAGTACCCTAGTTATGCTGTATAATTTCTACATTTGTACACTAGTTATGCTGTACAAAGTCTACATTAGTAACATTGTTATGTTGTAAACGTTCTACATTAGTACCCTAGTTATGTTGTAAACGTTCTACATTAGTACCTTAGTTGTGTTGTAAACGTTCTACATTAATACCCTCGTTATGCTGTACAAAGTCTACATAAGTACCTTATTTATGTTGTATACGTTCTACATTAGTACCCTAGTTATGTTGTATACGTTCTACATAAGTACCCTAGTTATGCTATACAAGTTATACATTAGGACCCTAGTTATGTTGTACAAGTTCTACATTTGTACCCTAGTTATGTTGTACAAGTTCAACATTAGTACCTAGTTATGTTGTAAACGTTCTACATTAGTACCATAATTATGCTGTATAAATTCAACATTAGTACACTAGTAAAGTTGTAAAGGTTCTACATTAGTACCTAGTTATGCTGTTCAAAGTCTACATTAGTACCCTAGTTGTGTTCTATATGTTCTACATTAGTACCCTAGTTATGATGCACAACTTTTACATTAGTACCCTAGTTATGTTGTACAAGCTCTACATTAGTACCCTAGTTATGTTGTACAAGTTCTACATTTGTACCCTAGTTATGTTGTACAAGTTCAACATTAGTACCTAGTTATGTTGTAAACGTTCTACATTAGTACCATAATTATGCTGTATAAATTCAACATTAGTACACTAGTAAAGTTGTAAAGGTTCTACATTAGTACCCTAGTTATGCTGTTCAAAGTCTACATTAGTACCCTAGTTGTGTTCTATATGTTCTACATTAGTACCCTAGTTATGATGCACAACTTTTACATTAGTACCCTAGTTATGTTGTACAAGCTCTACATTAGTACCCTAGTTATGCTGTACAAAGTCTACATTATTACTCTAGTTGTGTTGTATACGTTTTACATTAGAACCCTAGTTATGTTGTACAAGTTTTACATTAGTACCCTAGTTATGTTGTTAAGTTCTACATTAGTACCCTATATATGTTGTATACGTTCTACATTAGTACCCTAGTTGTGTTGTAAACGTTCTACTTTAGTAACCTGGTTATGCTGTACAAAGTCTACATTAATACCCTAGTTATGTTGTATACGTTCTACATTAGTACCTTAGTTATGTTGTACAGTTTTACATTAGTACCCTACTTATGTTGTTAATTTCTACATGAGTACCCTATTTAAGTTGTATACGTTCTACATAAATACCCTAGTTGTGTTGTAAATGTTCTAAATTAGTACCCTAGTTATGTTGTACAAAGTCTACGTTAGTACCCTAGTTATGTTGTACAAGTTCTACATTAGTATCACAGTTATGTTGTACAAAGTCTACATTAGTACCCTAGTTATGTTGTATAATTTCTACATTAGTACCCTAGTTATGCTGTATAAGTTTTACATTAGAACCCTAGTTATGTTGTATAATTTCTACATTAGTACCCTAGTTATGCTGTTCAAAATCTACATTTGTACCCTAGTTATGTTGTATAAGTTCTACATTTGTACCCTAGTTATGTTGTACAAGTTCTACATTAGTACCCTAGTTATGTTGTACAAGTTCTACATTAGTACTCTAGTTATTTTGTACAAGTTCAACATAAATACCCTAGTTATGTTGTAAACGTTCTACATTAGTACCCTAGTTATGCTGTATAAGTTTTACATTAGTACCCTAGTTAACTTGTATAAGTTCTACATTAGTACCCTGGTAATGTTGTATACGTTCTACATAAGTACCCTAGTTATACTGTAGAAATTCTACATTAGTACCCTAGTTATGTTGTACACGTTCGACATTAATACCCTAGTTATGTTGTGAACGTTCTACATTAGTACCCTAGTTATGTTGTTTAAGTTCTGCATTAGTACCCTAGTTATGCTGTATAGGTTCTACATTAGTACCCTAGTTTTGCTGTTTAAGTTCTGCATTAGTACCCTAGTTATGCTGTATAAGTTCTACATTAGTACCCTAGTTATGTTGTACAAGTTCTACATTAGTACTTTAGTTATGCTGTATAAGTTCTACATTAGTACCCTGGTAATGTTGTATACGTTCTACATTAGTACCCTAGTTATAATGTAGAAGTTCTACATTAGTACCCTAGTTATGTTGTAAACGTTCTACATTAGTAACCTAGTTTAGTTTAGTTCTCCATTAGTACCATAGTTATGTTGTATAAGTTCTACATTAGTACTCTAGTTATTTTATACAAGTTCAACATAAATACCCTTGTTATGTTGTAAACGTTCTACATTAGTACCCTAGTTATGCTGTATAAGTTCTACATTAGTACCTAGTTATGTTGTATAAGTTCTACATTAGTACCCTAGTTATGTTGTATAAGTTCTACATTAGTACCCTAGTTATGTTGTAAACGTTCTACATTAGTACCCTAGTTATGCTGTATAAGTTCTACATTAGTACCCTAGTTATGCTGTATAAGTTCTACAATAGTACCCAGGTTAAGTTGTATAAGTTCTACATTAGAACCCTAGTTATGTTGTATAATTTCTACATTAGTACCCTAGTTATGCTGTTCAAAATCTACATTTGTACCCTAGTTATGTTGTATAAGTTCTACATTAGTACCCTAGTTATGTTGTACAAGTTCTACATTAGTACTCTAGTTATTTTGTACAAGTTCAACATAAATACCCTAGTTATGTTGTAAACGTTCTACATTAGTACCCTAGTTATGCTGTATAAGTTTTACATTAGTACCCTAGTTAACTTGTATAAGTTCTACATTAGTACCCTGGTAATGTTGTATACGTTCTACATTAGTACCCTAGTTATACTGTAGAAGTTCTACATTAGTATCGTAGTTATGTTGTACAAGTTCTACATTAGTACCCTAGTTATGTTGTATAAGTTCTACATTAGTTCCCTAGTTATGTTGTATAAGTTCTACATTTATAGCCTAGTTGTGTTGTACAAGTTTTATATTAGTAGCCTAGTTTTGTTGTATAAGTTCTACATTAGTAGCCTAGTTGTGTTGTACAAGTTCAACATTAGTAGCCTAGTTTTGTTGTATAAGTTCTACATTAGTAGCCTAGTTGTGTTGTACAAGTTCAACATTAGTAGCCTAGTTGTGTTGTACAAGTTCAACATTAGTAGCCTAGTTGTGTTGTACAAGTTCAACATTAGTAGCCTAGTTTTGTTGTATAAGTTCTACATTAGTAGCCTAGTTGTGTTGTACAAGTTCAACATTAGTAGCCTAGTTGTGTTGTATAAGTTCTACATTAGTAGCCTAGTTGTGTTGTACAAGTTCAACATTAGTAGCCTAGTTGTGTTGTACAAGTTCTACATTAGTATCCTAGTTATGTTGTACAAGTTCTACATTAGTAGCCTAGTTGTGTTGTACAAGTTCTACATTAGTATCCTAGTTGTGTTGTACAAGTTCTACATTAGTATCCTAGTTATGTTGTACAAGTTCTACATTAGTAGCCTAGTTGTGTTGTACAAGTTCAACATTAGTAGCCTAGTTGTGTTGTATAAGTTCTGCATTAATAGCCTAGTTTTGTTGTATAAGTTCTACATTAGTAGCCTAGTTGTGTTGTACAAGTTCTACATTAGTAGCCTAGTACATGCTGGAAGGACTGACTACATTCCGAATCGATATCTGAAATCTCTATACTTTATAATGTTTCAATGAACGCACCCGTGTTATCAAAATGATCAATGGCGTCAATGTAAAACATTCTATATAACTCTAATCCGACGGATATTACTACGCGAGATTCAATATCACAGACCGAACACTTCTTACACCCGGAGTAAATAGGTTATCTCACCGAAATTGATCCCGCAAATTGATTTGAATGTATTTGAAAATTGCTCCCATATAGAGTTATTATGCTGATACGTTGATATTATCGGGATAATTTAACTAGCTAATATATTAATCAGAATAGTTCATTGAAAAGAGAAACGTTGTACATGATGTGTCCGCAACGAAGTATGAGATATATTTTATGAATATGCCTCGTTTTGCAGGTTTGACATGTCTTAGTATACGATAGGTTGTGGGCTTGTTCCGCGACAGTCATGCCAGTTTACGTGAACATTTGAATGCCAAAGAAAGTGTTCTTTAAAGAAAGCAACTTTCAAACTCCTCGCATTGCTTGAAAAATATATTATTATTCATTTTATTTTGCTGTAGTTGTTGTTGCTGCTGTCGCTGCTGCTGCTGTTGTTGTTGTTGTTGTTGGTTGCTGTTGTTGTTGTTGTTGTTGGCTGCTGTTGTTGTTGTTGTTGTTGTTGTTGTTGTTGTTGTTGTTGTTGTTGTTGTTGTTGTTGTTGTTGTTGTTGTTGTTGTTGTTGTTGTTGTTGTTGTTGTTGTTGTTGTTGTTGATGTTGTTGTCCCGAAACAAAGCAAAATTCAAAACCATTTTTTCACTGCATTCGTTGATAATTGTTATTATTTATTTGACTCCGTTGTTGTTGATGCTGCTGCTGCTGCTGCTGTTGCTGCTGCTGCTGTTATTGTAATGTTGTTGTTGGGGTGGTGGTTATTGTAGTGTTTTTGTTGTTGTCGTCGTCGTCGTCGTCGTCGTCGTCGTCGTCGTCGTCGTCGTCGTCGTCGTCGTCGTTGTTGTTGTTGTTATGTGTTTGATAATATAGTGGCTGAAAAGTCTTATTAGGCTGGGTATATCCTAATATAATATGTATTTACGTTTTGTGTTGTTGTTAAAAATTTAATATGTATTGTATCTGTCACTTTAATAAATGAATAATATGTATACCAAATACTTTATTAACGCCCCTTCTCAGCGATCAACACATATAGTATATAAAAATGTATATATACCCTTGCCTCTCAGCATTAACCGCTTCGTATACCTAATACTTGGTGTTCGCCCCCCTGGACGCACCATTACACAGACTTGTAATGGAATATCGAACTTCCCTGTTTGGCTCACAGCCATGAAAGAGTGTGTTTTTTTATAAAAAGTAAGTGTGTTGAGATCGATAGTAAACATAATTACAATTTGTATATCAACTTATAGGTCTTCTCCGGACATTCGTTATATAACTACTCCCGAGTACAAAACTATACTTCTTGCCAACAGGATAAGTGAATGAACATGAACCATTGTCACTTTATTCTTGTTGTATAAGAGGACAAAGAATAACGTCATTTCAATAAACACGCAATATATGGGTAATTATTGTGAACATGCAGATTAACATCGGTAATTACAAATCATCGATAATGAGTCAGTGGTAAACTGTTGTTCTTTTGTAGTTGAAGCTTTTTGTAATTGAAGCTTTTTGTAGTTAGAAGTTTTTTGTAGTGGGAAGTTCTTTTATAGCTGGAAGCTTTTTGTAGTGAGACACTTTTTGTAGTTTGACACTTTCTGTAGTTGGAAGCTTTTTGTAGTTGAAAGCTTTTTTGTAGTTTAAAATTTTTTGTAGTTGCAAGTTTTTTTAGTTGCAAGTTTTTTTTAGTTGGAAGCTTTTTTTGTAGTTGGAAGTGTTTGTAGCTGGAAGCTGTTTGTAGTTGGAAGTTTTTAGTTGGAAAGTGTTTTGTAGTTGGAAGCGTTTAGCAGTGGGAAGCTCTTTCATAGTTGGAAGCTTTTTGTAGTTTGACACTATTTGCAGTTAGACGCTTTTGTTATTAGAAGCTTTTTGTCGTTGAAAGGTATTTATTGTAGTTTGAAACTTTTTGTAGTTTGAAGCTTTTTTGTAGTTGGAAGCATTTTTATAGTGGAAAGCCTTTTTGTAGTTTGAAGCTTGTATTTGGAAGCTTTTTGTCGTTGAAGGCTATTTTTTTGTAGTTGGAATTTTTTGTAGTCTGAAGCTTTTATAGTTGGTAGCTTTTTTTGTAGTTTGAAGCTTGTAGTTGGAAGCTTTTTTTGTAATCGGAAGCTGTTTGTAGTTGGAAGCTTTTTGTAGTTAGAAGCTTTTTTGTTGTTTGAAGTTTTTTGTAGTTGGAAGCTTTTTGTAGTTTGAATGTTTTTGTAGTTGGAAGCTGTTTTTAGTTAGAAGCCTTTTTGTTGTTGGAAGCTTTATGTAGTTTGAAGCTTTTTTGTAATTGGAAGCTGTTTGTTGTTTGAAGCCTTTTTGTAGTTGGAAGCCTTTTTGTCGTTGGAAACTTTTTGTCGTTGGAAACTTTTTGTAGTTGGAAGCTTTTCTGTTGTTGTTGGAAATCTTTTTGTAGTTGGACACTGCTTGTAGTTAAAAGCCTTTTTGTAATTTGAAACTTTTTGTGGTTAAAAGATGTTTTGAAGTTGGAAGCTTTTTTACACGTATGAGTAGAAGCTTAAATTATGCATTAACCCGTTCTACCACCTGAGACGACCCAGATTACCAATTGAGTGCTCTCTCTTCATACATTTTGTTAATTTCCATTTCTTAATCTCACCTCCTTTCAGTTTGATGACCCAGTTTAATCCTCTAAATAGCCGACAGGAATTAAATTACCATTCATATTAATTATGATTTTATATATTTTAATTATAGATTTTAATAAATATGCTAAAAACATGCACCATTTTATGATTTGTGTCTTTACATGTATTACCTGTTTCCATCATTTTCATCAGTAAGTTTGTTTATTTACAGAGAATCTGAGATACGACCAATTCTGCGATGCCATACGTCAGCTGTTTGGCTCGGACATCAAGAATCACGACCTTAAAGCTCTGTACAGAAAAATCTCCACGAATCCGGATGCCAAGGTTGACTGGAGCGAGGTGAGGTCACTCATTTCAAGTCAATTAACTTGAACACATTGCTGTTTGGTAATTATTTAAACCCACAAGCAACTGAATTTGTGGCGTGAAGTAGTGATGTGAAATATACGTTCTTACAAAGCACGAACAGTGTCTTCCTGGGTAGAGCTAGTAATGGGCACTTACAGATAAGGTACATTGAAGCAAGAAATCCAAGTTAAGAAATATAAACCGTATTACTAATGATCACGTTAAACATGCGAGGAATATATGTAATGATATAAGTGTATGCTCTCTTACTTCTTTCAGTCGCAATGCCACCAACTTAATATAAACTCATTTAGTTCAAAATTAATGTGAAATACGTTCTCCCAAATCACGTTCCGTGTCTTCCTGGGCAGATCAAGTACTGGACACTTACAGGTAACGTACACAAGGTCCTCCTCGTAAGGAGGTTAAATAAACTATCCTCTAATACTGGGCCCAATTCTCTACCACTCCATCACGCCATCAATTCAGTTACTTTGGGGTTAAACTAGTATTAAATTTTTTTTACTAACAGCAATGTGTTCCTTTTTCAATTCAATAGTTAATTTTTCGTTTCCTTGATATAAATTGACAACTTTTTCATGTTGCTTTAATGAGGTATGGCATACAAAGAGGCGCCAGCATTCCATTTTTTATCTAGTTGGAGTGTTATTGATTTTGAGATATCTTTAAATATTAAAGTGGACATTTAGTGACGCGTTAAAGCCAATTTATACACATGTCAGACAAGAATTAGGCAACATTTAAATGGCTTCAAAACATGTTTGTAGATTTCGTTAGAGTAATCCTATTTTGTAAATCCACCGGGTCAAAGAACTGAATGTCGGAAACAATTCACTCGTACTCTGCTGATCCTCGGCGGATTATAAAATTAAACTGGGATTAAACTTTACCGTTGATTGCACATTGAATCCAGCTGTATGTCTGTCTGTCAGATCACACCAGCTCTTTGGATATTCATTTTGTTCCATGCGAATAAACATTTGTTTTTCAACTCCTTTTTTAGACTTCCTTGTATTCGTTAAGACATTTTATTCCGGGTTCTTGTTTATGCTATGGGCATTGATTTCGCTGCGTGACAATAATTGAAATATATAAAGTAGTAATTTCTACGTATAGATTTTATTCTTTAATTAATACGGATTATTTAAATGTATCGTTTGTGTTCAAGCGTTAACACCCAAACTACCATATAAAAGCCGCAATATGGCTCTGGTGCAGGTTTTATATAAATCTATACAAGTTTCAAATCAGAGAACCTTTTTTCAAAACATCACAGTTATCAATGCACTGTTTCTGTTATAATTTTGCATACTACTAGATAATTGTTAATACATTTAATTCGCAAAAAAATAACTACCAAAAAGTGTTTATTATATGCAGTTTGAACAAAAAAGTTAAACTCCAACTGCCAAAAATTTGAAATTCGAGGGAGATGCACTCTATACACATGGATCGGTGTTAATTCACCATCAGCAGAGTCTGCTATTATTTTACAGATTTCAAATAAATTGGGACCGCAGCATGGTCTTATGGTAGAGCGTCCGCCTCGCATGTGGAAAGTCGTGGGTTCGATCCCCGGATGGGTCATACCAAAGACTTTAAAAATGGTACTAAAAGCTTCCTCACTTGGCGCTCAGCATTTAGAGGACAGTTCTAGGTCTGGTCGGCCCGGTGTCAGTATAATGTGACTGGGTGGGATATCATTCCACGTGTTTGCGGCATGATACTCCAGTGTGGCAGCGCTCAGAATACTGTCTCAAGTAGACACCATCGCGATATGACTGAAAAATTGTTGAAAGCGACGCTAAACACCATACAACAACAACATACAACAATCAAATAAATTGGACTACACTCGCGTTTATTAGATAAATGTGTTGATTACTATAGTATATCTATTTATTAATTTTGATTAAACATGTTTTAATAAGGTTTCAATAAATTCTACTTTGTAACATATTAACATTGTTCGATTGGCTAAATCTTGTTTTTGCACACTTTTAAGTTAAATCTGTTATCGTTGACCCAATATTCGAGAGAGCATGGCATTCGCAAGTTTGGTAGCTCTACGATATATCGAAGACAGACTGACGTTATTTTCACCTAACGATATTCAATATTAAACTACCGTAACCATATTCGTATCCCTTCTCAACCTCCAATGTTGAAGAGTTACATACTTAAATACAGAAATACAAAACTAATGATCAAATAATTTCTACCAGCTTATATAGGACAGGACGTACAATGGTGGTAAGATACGTCTGCTGTTCCATACCGTTTTCTTGTAACTGTATTTGTCATCACACCATTTGCTATATATGTTGACAGTTGTTCGGATACATTCAATCCAGTGCTGAGGAGATGGAGGAAGTCATGGTTGGAGAAGAAGTCAGTATTTTCACCGTCTCCAAGAGACGTCGGGTGGGAGAGGCTGCAGGTAGTTATAGATTAACAAATATTGCAACAGAGGTATTTCATTGACAGAAAATATTTAGATTCTGAGGAAATGTTTGTATGTAGATACTTAAAAAGTGCAAACAAAGGACACAATGGAAAGTGCTTCAACTATCAATATATAAATTATGTTGTTGTTTTTTTTGTCTCCCTTTTCCCTGCTCTTAGTTCATGTAACAGTCCTTTCATAAATAAGACCGTCCAAATATTTGAAATAGCATAATGTTATTACAAATAATAACGACAGTTCTATATAAACAATGCTAAACAGAAATATATATATAATATAACTAGCTAGTAAACCTTTGTATTTTCAAATCATTTTTCTTTGTTACAGCCAATATACTATGAAATGCTATAAGGATCAGTTGTTGTTTTATTTAATTGGTCCAGTCCCTATTAGTTACAGTGTTACCGTTGAATTCATGACTTTTAAAATCATATAGATATATATATATATATAGCTTTTATTTACAGGTGATAAAAAAAGAAGAGATATCGTGCAATGTATTAGATATGTTCCGTCACTAGATTGTTATATATCTTGTTCACAGAAAGGAGCGTTAGCTCTGTGGTCAAGCAAGGTAAGACGATATAGATAACCTCAAGTGAAAGTAGAGTTTTATCAGTTACGCCCCTTGTATAAGATACATAATAGATTTGAACACCGGAGTTCATTGTTACGTCCCTTATTGAAGGCGCCATTTGTATTATTATGTTGTTTGAAAATGTACAATACGTTGAACAACGTCATGGTGTTGTCTATTTTGATAAGTAGAATTTATAATTAAGATTATTTTTTAGATATGAATTGAATATTGCTATATTTCTGTGGAGTTCCAGTGCTTTCTTGTCTTGAATAAAAAAAATTAATTGGCGTCGACTCAGCATTGGAAAATTGAATATGATTTCCCGGAATCGACGGTTCCTTCTGGCAAAGACTTGTATCTCGTTAAAAGTCCTTGCTACTGGTCATCGATATTTGGCCTTTAAACCTTTACTTCATATATACGCCTTTGGACACCTTATATTGAAGGCTTTTGAATAATGGCTGAATTATGTTTATATTAACTGACAGAGTGGAAAACAGTGCAGGAAGAGTTCAGATTGCTCGTTATGAGCAATCTGAACTCATTCTGCACTGTTTTCAAAGGCCTTCTGTGATTGGTGCGGGAAAACGCATAACTATGGAGTAAAGGGTTAATATTTACCAGGATTGCATGACATAGATTTGAAATGGTTTTAATACACCAATTTATCGCAGACACCTGGGATGACACTAGTGCATATCACGTTTTCGAACGATTTTTATATTTTTTTATTTGATCGTCCTCTACGTGCGTAAAAGGGCTAGTCTCACCCCTATTAAGGCAGTTAAATGATAATAATAATAATTAATAGGCATAGGATATAAGGTTCACTTCAATTAGTAATTTGGCAAGCTCATAACATGCCAGTTTTAAAAGCTTACATATTGATAAATAGTTTATTAAATTCAGTAATGGACTTCATTTGCATCCTACCAGATCTTAAATCATATATTTAAACCACAGGCTCTGATCACAAACTCTATTTAGTATATATGGTCATAAAGTATATATATTGTAGTACTACAATATTGAAAATATATGACCATATACATTAAAAAGAGTTTGTGACCAGTGCCTGTGATTTAAACAGTGACTTAAGTCACTGATTTTAACAAGCCATTTCAGAATAATCAAACGGTATTTGTTGAAAAGGAGTAAGTATACACACTGTTTTCATTTCTAAGAAGTAAATTCATACCAAACTTTAAAAACTAAGGGGAATTTTGATAAATCGTGAAAGGTAGAAATATCCTCTTATTAAGGCCTCAGTTACTTACATGAAATCCAACAAAGGACTTATTAACATGATTATTGCATAACCAAGTATGTAAACTTAAAAGTAATAGCACATATATCTACACTCATATTTACATTCCTATTATAACCATAATTATATAAAGTATCATGAGATTGGAAATGCATGTAGTGACATACCGCTATTACATGTACTTCTAGCAATATAAGTTGAGCATATTTTATATTTCAGTTGCGCCTTCAGAGTTGTATTGATATTAATGTAAGTATTGCTTTACTTTGTTTTATCTATTTTGAAAAAACCCCAACTCTAAACGAGGCTTTTTAGAGAATTAAGAAACAACAACAGGAAATTACGCCCCATGTATGAATGTAATGATATCAATTACAAAAGTGTCAAAAAGAATATTCATATGAATATTATTCATAATCTGTTATTACAGTATTTCCTCGAATAAATGCTCACCCTTTATGCTCACCATTTTCTCTACACAAATAGACATCCCACCTTTGAAGAACATACTGCCCCTGTAGGTATTTATTAGTAGGAATATGTAATTTATTTTAATTTAATAGTAATTGGAATTTTAATTGTATTAAACCTCTAGTCATTCTTGTTACAAAACTCTCACACGCTTCATTATTTATTGCTGTCAGAGTGGCCAAAGGTGCTGTCTAAATACTACCACTCAGTTGTTAAATTCAATCAAATGACTATTTTAGATTACTTCATTTTTAAAAACAATAAATGAAGAAAGATTCCCTGGTTGTACCTTTTCTTGGAACTCTATGTTCCATGTTCAGTTTAGAACATTAAACCATCTTTCTAATCACGCTGTGTCTGTGTCACAATTAGGTCCCAGCTTTATTTGAAAAATCGCTACACGGGTTTGTATGCAATTGATTTCATTTTTAATTGCCTCTGGTTGCCCACATGGGCTACTTTTTCAGAAAGTGTAACTCTCATTTTTTAATGCGATCAGTATGAAGCAGCAATATACTGGACCTCAGTATTTTTTTTTCACTTTCATCCAAAAAGAGGAAAAATTAATGGAGAAGCAAGGGATCAAACTCACAACCTCTGGATTGCAAGTCCAGCTCGTTATTTAAACAAGGCATTGGTTCCCAGCTGCTGTGACATATATCCTTGTTTTTATATTGATACTTTAATGGGTCAAAATGGAACCAGTATATTGCACAAGATGTAACCTTGTAAAAGAACTAACCTGACTTAAAGATATTGCCATACTATTAAACATTTAGATTGGTCCTAGACTTTTCAGGGTAAGTATCAAGGCTGACCACTAATACAACTTTGGCTTTCAGTGTTGGCGTTGGGGATAAGAATCACTCATCTTCTTGATATTTTGTTTGATTTTCTTTAATTTATTTTATATTTTTATTCAAGAAGTGATTTTATTGTGTTTGAAAGTTTGTTTTTAAATTACTTTCAGTCATACATGTTTGCCCTATAACCATTCCTATATAAGGAATGGTTGGATCAACTTCATTGATGAGAAATGCAATCATAACATCATATATTGTATACATAACCATGTCATGTTTGTGTTCAATAGAAGAACAAAATAGCCACAAAGACATAAATAATTCTCAAACCAAATGACTTGTTACATTATGAAACTTAAGTTTTAACAAACCATTATAGATACAATCATGTATAACATAGTGGGTCGTCTGGAGGTCAAAACCTCTCTTACCATCAGATTATATAAATGGTGCAATATAAGATTAATTTATACTCATTTATTTTAGCTTGATTACAAAGTAAGCTCAGAACTTATATGAACAGCTTTCAAATTCGCTCTCAGGGTAAATCTGGTACTGAATATTGTTTTTTGAGAGGCATTCGGGACCAACCTCGCAACCTGTAGCCTGACTGCCCAACACTATCCAGTATCCAAAATTAACAACTGTAAAACCTGCTGCAGCAATCTGTAGTAGGCTTGTGATAGAGCAATCACATTACATGTTGAAGGTTATGGGCTCAGTCCAGAGTCTATCCAAATGTTTTAAATATGGTACTAAAAGCTTCATTTACCAGTGCTCAACATTTAATGGATAATTCTAGGACTTGTCTATCTGGTGTCAGTATAATGTGTCGGGGTGTGTGTTAGGGTATCATACATATTACAGTGTGGCAGTGGTCATAATATTGTCTCAAGCTGGCTGAAGCATTGCTAAAAATAATGCTTAACACCATATAGTCACTATTAAAAATACACACAATTATGCTTAACATCATAAAATCAACATAATTTAATGCATGACACCATAAGAGTACAACACAATTATGCTGAATACCATACATGAAATCAACACAGTTATGCTTAACACCATAAAAATTCAACACAATTATGTTTAACACCATAAAAATTTAACACAATTATGCTTAACATCATAAAAATACAACACAATTATGCATAACACCATAAATCCAATACAATTATGCTTAACACCATAAAAATACAACATAATTATGCTTATCACCATAAAATTACAACACAGTTATGCTTAACACCATAAAAATACAACATAATAATGCACACCATAAAAAAACAACACAATTATGCTTATCACCATAAAAATACAACACAAATATGCTTAACACCATAAAACAACACAATTATGCTTAACACTATACAGTCACTATAATAAAAACATGCACACACACACACACAATTATTTTATCTTGTTCAACTGTTATCCAGAATATTTTACATAAACTGGTGTGTGTTTTAATTCTTTATGGAATTAACCATTTTGTTTAAAACATTGATTTGATATTGTGTTACATTTTGTCAATGGTGTGATGGTGATTGCTTATTGAATGTTTTTCGCCATAAAAATGTTTGTGCATGTTTTGTTAACGTGACTTTACTATCAATTTGCAGTTCAACTTTTGATTCAGTTTTTATTGATTTCAAGAATTCAGAATGGATATCATTAAATCATTTGTAATATATCTGGAATTGAATTTTATTTGGTAATATCCATAATTCATATTCTATATATTATGAATTGTTTATATGAAATATACGGTAATTAGTGAAATATTCATATTTCAATATTGTATATTATCGATATAATTTAATGAAATAATTACTTTATTGATATCATAAAATAAAATAAAAATTATGTTTTTTCTGTAAAATATATACACTGGGACACTAAAGAAATGTTACACTTGGCAAAACTTTATTTATTCCATAAATACATACATGTATATTCAATTGAAATGAAATTTTCGGACAGTCAAGAACAATCCTTCTGACCACCTGTGTATAGAGGTTATTACAATACATCAATCAATCTGACTATCAGAAAAGATTTGACAACACCATAAAAAAAACAGCACAATGTTCAGTATTTGGTGTGTCTTAGTTAAGATTTTATATGTACTTTGCAGCGCCGTTGTATGGAGGCTACAAATGCTGTAATGACATTATGTGGAAAATTATGACATTTAATTGTTAATTAAAGAATTGCGTAGGTGGCAGACATTTAGTGGTGCTGGACGTTGACGACATACACGTCTGTCCAACTCATCCCATATATGGTCCTTAGGGGCTAGCACATAACATGCAAATTGCTTCAATGTGCTCATGGATCTTAATTTTGGTATTTTGTATATATGGACCATCAAAAACGTGTAATATTTCTTTGACATCTCAATATATTATATGAACTGTAGCTTGATCACAGTATGCTTGTATGGACTTTTACCAATAAACTCTGAAGTTGAGCTGATATTTAAACTAAAAACAGCACATAAAGGGCTTGAAATATCATTTCTAAAGAAATCCTATATCAAGTGGGCATACTTTGAATTTATTTGTAGACATAAACATTTGTTACTGTCAACTATGTAAACAAAAATTGAAGAGAATTATAATTACAGAGAGTGCATTAGACCAAATTACCAATGATGGTGTTTTAATAACCATATGATACTTTTTCATTTTAGATTAAACCTATTATAAAAATATTGGAAGACAGAAAATCTTTTTATAACTACTAACAACACTGTCAATATTGCACACTTAAGAAGAATTAGTGATGAAGCAGCATTACTTTGCTGTTCATATTCATGTTTTCACAGTAGATTATAACTGTCAATATTTAATATTTATCTCGGTTAAGTTCCAGTAGTTAGTAAAAAATATTCAACTCTCTGCTAGAAACCCATTACATTTTATATTATATATTGGTGCATGACCCAGATATTTTGTTTCAATTATAAACTCCTTGTTTAGAAAGGTTTATAACCATTAACTGTGACATACAAACAGTGTCTTATATTGTAGGAAGCGGCATGGGTGACAGGCTGTGATTACTTGACGAGTATACGCCGGGCATCATGCTGTACAGAACGTAGTATCATCATATGGGATAACAGGTCAAAGGGCAAAAATCAGGTATGCTTCACTTCCTGTAGTCAATCATTTACATGCCAATGTGTCCTCAGAAGTGCATTTACATCAAATGATAAAGTATAATAAGTCATAGTCAGAATGGAATTACCAACACTGACTTAAAAATCAATCTTTCTAAAAATACCTTAATTAACTGCAGTACCACTGTGATAAGTCAACCACCTGGTTTATTGTGAACAAGTTTGTTGATTACCAGTAATATGGAAATGTAGGTGATTCTTAAACATGTATTGGACAATTCTTATTCTACTTTATTTTTTAATTGCAGCATGTGTTTGCCATCAAGCCTTTTGACAACTCACCACAGTGCATGATCAGTATACCTAAACCAGGGTCCATCCACGAGGACCGGATCCTGTTTGGGGACGACCAGGGATATCTGAACATACTCACCGTTGCTGCCAAGGATCTCACAATGAAGAACTCCAAAGGAGGAGAGAAAAAACCTGTGAAGGATCAAAATATACTCCATGTGATAGAACCTTCGAGACTGGCCATGTAAGAATTATACAAACTCCTGCCTTTTTACACATGTCATTAATGATTGCATATAGATCTATTTTGTTCGTAAATATTTTGGAAATAAAATTAAAGTAATTAAAACTGTAATTATTGTTAATAACATTTATAGTCTAATACTTTCAATATAACACATTATAAACTAGAAACTATTGATTCTCCAGGAAGTCACACATACAGTAGGAGTGTAGAAGTTGTCAGTAGAAAATATGATCTGGGCGGGGTTTTCCATGACCTTCAAATTTTCTTATTTGTCACATTTTTTAATCAAATGACCCTCAAAATTCTCCATCACCCTATAAGGTCTAATTATATGGGGGACAAAAACCCCAATCTCAAAGTGAGGGAAAACACTGAGTCTAGGCATGAAATGTTATGTTCTGGATAAGAAAAGAACAGTTATAACCTTTATCAAAGTAATTATGACCTTGACCTTCTGGGTATGGTAACCGTGTTAAGCACAGATACAAACCCAATCATTAAAACAACACATGATTTGCAAGCTACCAAGAATTAATTATGGGAATTAATAATCATTTACAAAAACTAAAAAATAACATATTCTAACTTAGAGTAAATTTTACAATTTTGATCACCTTACTATGTTACTGAGAGTATAAACACACACTTTAACGCTTTACTCCATAGATACGCGTTTTCCCGCACCAATCACAGAAAGCCTTTGAAAACAGTGCAGGAAGAGTTCAGATTGCTTGTGACGAGCAATCTGAACACTTCCTGCACTGTTTTCCACTCTGTCAGTTAATATAAACATAATTCACCCAATAATTCAAAAGCCTTCTATACTAGAGGTGTCCAAAGGCGTCTATACTAGAGGTGTCCAAAGGCGTCTATATTAGAGGTGTCCAAAGGTGTCTATATGAGGTAAAGGGTTAAGAGCGGGGTGGTAGTGTAGTGGATAGTGTGTTGACTGCTCACACAAGTGGCGTGTTGATTTTCATACCCGAAACAACACTCAGTGCTAATTCTGTCCAGGAAGCTTATTTATTATAAGCCCTGACTTTCTTGACAGTAAAGCTTAAATAAATAAGTATAAACTAATGTTAAGCTGCTAAACACTGTTATAAGCCCTTAAGTTTGCCGAGCATTCACATTAATTCTACTGACAAACAAGACATGCACAATTTGATATTGTTTTATCTATATTTCTTATTTGTCTGTTTTATTTCACAGACCTATGGTGAGAAGAAAGGTGCATGATGACTGGGTGTTGCGGGTAAGTGTCTACTCAAATTATTCTTCAAGTGTTTGTCAAAGTTTGTTTGTTTGAATATTCAGCGCCATTTTATGCCATTGAGAGCTAAAAGATGATCATTTAACCTAACCACTGTTTCCTAGGATCCTGAAAGGTTAACCAGTACTCGAGCACACCCATCTCCTCAAGAAACCAATTACTTTTCCACTTGAATATCAGTGGTGAGAGACAAATGACAATTAGACACAATCATTTTGACAGAGTTTGTGGCCGGGTAGGGATTTGAACCCATGGCCCCAGGATTGATAGTCAGACACCCTACCAACTGAGCTAACCTGAAGCCTGGCTGTGTTTGTCAAAGAAATTGAACTGTTATGTGATTGTACAATAAGTCATTTAAAATATGAAAGCAACTGATTTTTCACAAAGTTTTAATTTAACCAATAAAATGTGACATGTTTTCTTTCTAGGTAAAATATTTCCCAGAGCTGCACTGTTTTGCTTCCTGTTCACCCAGTAGTAGAAACTCGTTCATTCTGGAAGAAGTTGACAGAATATCAGATAACCAGTATGTTTTGCAAGTACATTATAGTTGTATAACCACGCCTTCTGTTACAAAATTAACCATTATACAATATACATGTACGTATATACATGTACATTATGCTATGAAAAAGACTTGAAATAAATGTATATAACAACTGACATGTTATCACGTAATTTACAGTGCAGGAATTTAATAAACCCATGACATATTTTTTATATTTACCAAGTGTAATATTACTACCTAGTCCTGTTCTTTTTTTGTATAACCCAATTCTCCTATGCAAAATGCCAAACTACGTTCCAACTTGATGAAACATCTAAAGGACATTGTTTTGTCACGGTAAAATGACGTCATTGTTATGCCAGGACTCATGGAAACTAATATGCTAAATTGTCTCTCCTTATAGAGGCGAAATGAAAAATAAACTGTAAATGTACCAATTTCCTGAATTAAATGATGAAAAGAATCCTGCATTTGTGCCCTTTTATTATTGAATTTATTAAACAAGTTGGCAAAAATGATATAATACTCTGCAGAGCTTCACACAATATATTTTTGGCAAACCATGAGTAAACTCAATAATAAACAAGCATTTGTGTAAGATCCTCCATATTATCACATACGTGTCTGAATATGTTGTCTGTTATTAGACCGCGGCGTGGTCTAGTGGTAGAGCATCCGCTTCGCATGCGGAAGGTCGTGGGTTCAATCCCCGGCCGGGTCATACCAAAGACTTTAAAATTGGTACTAGAAGCTTCCTCGCTTGACGCTTAGCATTTAGAGGAGAGTTCTAGGTATGGTCGGCCCGGTGTCAGTATAATGTGAATGGGTGGGGTATCTTACCATGTATCTGCGGCATGATACTCCAGTGTGACAGCGCTTATAATACTGTCTCAAGTAGACACCATCACGATATGACTGAAAAATTGTTGAAAGCGACACTAAACACCATACAACAACAACTTGTTTTATCAAGACAAGCAAAGCAACTGTGCAAAAAGCACATGGAACAATACAGGTGCACTAGACATCCAATCAGGGAAAATTCAGACAATTGTATGTTGGTTCACCTACGGAAACTCTAAATAGAAATCATGATTTTTACATCTTTGAACATTGTACATGTATAGTCAAATCTTTACAATTATTGTTGATGGAAAAGGCATGCTGTTAATATATTAATCTTTATAATACCTAAATTTAAGTCTCTACGTTAAATTCCCTTATACCTGATCAGTCAAAACAAGAAGCCATAGTTAAGCACTGATTTTGTAAGGTCAAGGTAATTTTATCTGTCAATTATTGTTAACAAACAATAATTTGCAAAAGTATTTAGTCTCTTTCTGAGGTAGAATTGAAAAGTAAAAGTACAAAGCAAACAGGACAGAGAACCTGTGTGGTGAATTTTCAGGTTACAAAAGTGTGAATCTAAAGATTTATAATTATAATCTGCTGTTTTTTTAAAAATTAATCTTTTTTGTTATGAAATTAAGTTTTTTAACAGAGTGAAAAGACAGATTTAAAAACATTTTTCATAGAGCAAGTACTGAGTGTTGTTTTGGAGAGGCCTCCTGGTTGAGCCTTGGATCCAACTCACAACCTTTAGCATACGTGATCAACACACTGTCCACTGCACTACCGCTGTGTTTGTTAATGTATTGAAGGCATACAATAGGTGAATGTGAGGTCTGAATATATTGCAGTGTATGATTTATTAAAATCTATAAATGTTTCAGGGAAATGCGAGGTGTGAATATACCTAAAGGTGTGAATGCGTTTGACTACTGTGCCAAAGCCAATATCATTGCCACGGGAGGTGTAGACAAAGTGATACGTGTGTGGCATCCACACATATTCTCCAGACCCACAGGTGAGCATGCTACAAAAGCTATTTGTTGTTACTCTCCAGAGAGTCTTGTAGGTGGTTCTGCTGAGAAACATAAATGCTATAATATGATATTTTCTTCAGATATTTAATATGGCCTGTAATGGGGTGAAAATAGGTGAAAGTGGGGAATCTGTGTGAATATCTGTCTCAGAGATTCAAATTAAAATTTGTGATATAAACATATCTACAAGAAGAATTGATGTGAAAAGTTTGTGTCTGCAGATTGGTATGAACATTTTGTAAGACAATTGGCATGAACATATCAAAAGGGATAAATATGAACATTGGCATTGATGTGAACAGGTAAATTGTTTGATCATACCATTATGAAATTTATGTTTACTTTTCAGGCAAACTGCTGGGTCACCTATTTACAATTGTAGATATATGTTGTAATGAAAGAGATCAGCATATCATCAGTTTGTCTACAGCACGGGTGTTCAGAGTCTGGGATATACACACACTTACTAGTCTCCAGGTTTGTATACTTCTATTGGATGTTTCTCCCAGCAAGGGTGCTGACTAGTTGAAAAGGCTGTCCAGGTTTGTATATTTCCATTGGATGTTTCTCCCAGCAAGGGTGCTGTCTAGTTGAAAAGGCTGTCCAGGTTTGTATATTTCCATTGGATATTTCTCCCAGCAAGGGTGCAGACTAGTTGAAAAGGCTGTCCAGGTTTGTATATTTCCATTGGATGTTTCTCCCAGCAAGGGTGCTGACTAGTTGAAAAGGCTGTCCAGGTTTGTATATTTCCATTGGATGTTTCTCCCAGCAAGGGTGCTGACTAGTTGAAAAGGCAGTCCAGGTTTGTATATTTCCATTGGATGTTTCTCCAAGCAAGGGTGCTGACTAGTTGAAAAGGCTGACCAGGTTTGTATATTTCCATTGGATGTTTCTCCAAGCAAGGGTGCTGACTAGTTGAAAGGGCTGTCCATGTTTGTATATTTCCATTGGATGTTTCTCCCAGCAAGGGTGCTGACTAGTTGAAAAGGCTGTCCATGTTTGTATATTTCCATTGGATGTTTCTCCCAGCATGGGTGCTGACTAGTTGAAAAGCTGTCCAGGTTTGTATATTTACATTGGATGTTTCTCCCAGCAAGGGTGCTGACCAGTTGAAAAGGCTGTCCAAACCTATATTTCCATTGGATGTTTCTCCCAGCAAGGGTGCTGACTAGTTGAAAAGGTTGTCTAGGTTTGTATATTTCTATGGGGTGTTTCTCCCAGCAAAGGCCCTGAATAGTTGAAAAGGCTGTCCAGGTTTTTATATTTTTAAAGGGCATTTTTCCCAGAGAGGGAAGTTATTTTTGCACATTGAAAATGACAAATTTGGTTTGTAATAGTTATTTTTCACATTGAAAATGACAAAATTAATTTGGTTTTTAAGGGTTATTTTTACACATTGAAAAAGACAAAGTGCACATTGAAAATGACAAATTTGGTTTGTAAGAGTTATTTTTACACATTGAAAATGACAAATTATGTTTATAATAGTTAATTTTACACATTGAAAATGACAAATTTGGTTGTAAGAGTTATTTTTACACATTGAAAATGACAAATTTGGTTTGTAAGTTATTTTTACACATTGAAAATAACCAATTTGCTTTGTCAAACTTGTAGTGATTTTTACACATTGAAAATGATAAATTAGTAAATTGTAAGGATGGCAACGAATGGCAATATTGATATTCGAATATTCGGTCATTCTTTCGAACGAATATTCGAATATATTCGGTCAAGATCTAAAAAAAAAAAAAATCATCAACTTTCTACCCTGAACGTTTTTACTCGCCATATTTGTTACTTTCTCTTTCAGCGGAAACGTTGATGTATAAATACTAAAAAGCAAACAATTGCAATATGATTGTCGTCAAGACTCAACATGACGTGGAACTCGATGATGCATAATTAATAATAATAAATTAATAAATGATATATTATATTAGCTTTACTAAGTTAAATATTCGTATGTTTGTATAGTTTATAAGTAATTAACTTTTTATAAATGAAATTAAAAAACAAACATAAATATATATATATTTAATAGAAAATTCTTCTACTACTTAACGCATTTATTATTCACAAGTACATAGACGGCCTTCCAATCAAAGAAGTGTGCTCTTCAATTCGGTATAAGATTGGTAAATAAACAAACTTGCTCTCACCTTTTCAAAACAGGGTGATTTACAACAGACCGTAAAGGCAGATCGATAATTAAAATTGCCTAAGGCAAACAATTAAAGGATTATCGACCAGGACTCCTTATCACCTTGACAACGTCCAATTGACACCCGTCTTTGGAGGAAATCGATAATTACCGTGTCTTAACCTGGTTGATATAACATGTTTCAAAACCATTTGTGGCAAAAAAATTGAAATTTAAAATAAGAAAAGAAAACAACTTGAATTTACTATATTTTTTTAATATTTTTTTTGTTGTGAATATTCGAATATCAATATGACATTCGAATATTTGGACGTATGACCGAATATTCGAATATCCGAATATTTGTTGACATCCTTAGTAAATTGTTTTGATCCCAATAAATGACTAAATTTTTATATTTTACTTCAATATGTTGAAGTCAGATGCATTTTGGCAGTCGCAATCTAAGAAAAAAAAAAAGATAAATTACATTATTCCTGTTAATCCTGGTAAAATGTAAATAAGTTTGTTTGATATATTGGAAAAAAACAGTACATTGTATTTAGTAATAGCTATAATATTACTTCCAAGTAAGAACGCAAACTAATTTGAGAGATTGACACAAAATAGGCTTTGCTTTATTTTTCCAGCAGTCTTGCTGCTACTGGAGCTACTTTTATATTTACAATTTAAACATTTTTTGCAGGTATTCACAGACAACGAAGAGCGGCCAGGTGAGAAGAGAATCTACTCAATGTTGTTTGACAACAAACATGAAAGACTCCTTACAGGGTCCAGTGTCATAGATTCATGGCCCCTAACCAGGGCTGTGCAGGACACCATGCAGGTTCCACATACACATGACAGACCCCTTAGTCAGGTGAATATCTCTTGACCAGGACACTTTATTGCATATGTTTAGTACTGGTTCTACCCAGGACGAATTTGAGCATGATTTCCCTAAGTTGTAAGAACTTGTTTCACAATCTTTGTAAAAAGATATGTTTAAATAAACATCCCATTTCCATATATAAAATTTAAATCATTTTTTCGGTACTGATGTTACAAAAACTTCTCTTTACCAGTAGGTCACTAGAATATATTTCGTGCTAACATCATCCAGGCAGGTATTGTGGCCTTGCTTAAGAGAAAATTGAGAGCTGATCTTAACTGAATCAGTTTAACAAACAAGTATTAAGTAAGTCATTCAATCAGTATGTACAGTAGAACTTAGTTGGCTTGAACATGGATGGCTGGAACTCTACATATAGCTCGAATCACGTATCAGGTTCTAGCTGATTCCTTTTTTACATATATACATGTATATGTATGGTATGATGCTGATACCTAGCACAAACAACACTAACTTAAACTATTTTGTTAAGTCCCATTGGGTTCGAGCCATCGAAGTTCTACTGTATGTACATATATAAGTATAAATATTCTATCTTCTTACAAGCTATTGTTTTATTACAGCTTGTGTTTAACAAGGACCTTGGTCAGGTGGTCACGGTGTGTACTGAGTCAGTACTGAAGGTATGGGAGATGGAGAGTGGGAAACTTGTCTACACCATCACTGACTCGCACAAGGGCAACGTGGAGATAACAGCCCTCACCCTCGACTCCTCGGGTTACAGGCTCGCCAGTGGAGCCTTTGATGGTGACTACTTTACATGTCTTTATCTAAACCAAAGTAATGCTGATGGTTCTGTGTACACATGCCCACGCCATTCCAATAATGGTGAAGGAGTATTTAGTGTTATCCCTGTCCGTCCGTCTGGCCATCTGTTTGTCTGTCGGTCTTTGGTTTCCTATCAATAACTTATGAAGGGGTATGTCTTTAATTAATGTTCTGCATGTGCCTGTATAGTTATAAAATGCATGTCAAGTTTGGGATTTGTCAATGGTGGTCAAATATTGCAGGTATTATGGCTCCTTTCTTACTTAGTTTTTTGGTAAAAAATGGGTGCCGACCAGTAGTGGATCAAATTTATAGAGGTTTGAAACATTTGTAGTTAAAGGACTTTCACAAATGTCCTTTTACTTGACAGGTTCCATCAAGATTTGGGACTTTGGTTCTGGTCAGTGTATCAAGGAGAAGCAGGGCCGAGCCTCTGATGAGGACCTCAGTATTACAGGCCTCAGGTACTCCAAACTGGACGATGACAGGATACTTATAGCCTCGGGCTGGAATAATAAACTCAAAATACTCCTTGTAAGTAATTCATGCTACAACATAAGTCGTAGGGCTGTTTTATCAACATTTTCTTGGGTTTTATCTAAATAATTAAAAACTCAGTTTTGACTGGTAATTTATCATTTATATATTCAATATCAATGAAACCATAATTATGCAGTTTAGCTGGATCCAGTCTAAAATTAGGATCTCTTGACTGCTTTTCATAGATTAAAGTCTGTAAGTATATACTAAAATATGTTTGTGAAACAGAAGCCAGATATTACCAAGCATTTACCTCACCAATCTGTCAGATAGATATTTGCAAGAACTTACTTCAACAATCTGTCAAATAGATATATATTACCAAGCATTTACCTCACCAATCTGTCAGATAGATAGATATTTCAAAGCATTTACCTCACCAATCTGTCAGAAAGATATATATTTTCAACTCTTTTTCCACATCCCTAACTGTGTGATTTTTATTAAAGGATACCATAGTATTTGTGAATAAATTCATCAGAACGCAAGGTATTTATGAATGAATATGTCACAGTCATGATGTTACTTCATAGTGCCTGGGATAGGACTGGTGTTGTATGAAAAATCTGTACCCTGTAAAATACACAGAAATCCTTGTCCAGTAGGTAAAATGGGAACCAACCAGCTTACCTTGCAATCTTCGAGACAATCTTTATGGTGAGAGCCTGGCCCAATTATCTCAGTCGGTTACGCACCTGACTATCAATCCAGGGGTCATGAGTTTTAATCCCCAGCCCGGCAACAGTCTCTGTGATGATTGATATACGACATTGTGTCTCATTTTCATTTGTCTCTCATCACTGATTCAAGTGGGATCAGTTACTTGCAGAGATGGGGTGTGCTCGAGTACTGGTTAATCCCAGGAAACAGTGGTTAGGTTAACTGATCATCTGTTAGCCCTCGATGGCATAAAAATGACGCTAAATATTCAATTGATCAATCAATCCATGGTGAGACAACTAAGTGACTGGCTTGTAAACTTATATTTATTCACAATACAAACAGCCCAAAGCAAGGCCTCATATAATTATAGCCATGCCTTATATAATAGAATTAATGTTCTTATTTCACAATTAATAACTTTGTTGTATTTGCAATATTCACAGGACACAAATGAGAATTACGACTTGCCAGTAATAAGGGAGTTTAATGACATTCACTACCTGACACAGCAGCCATCATTCATCAAATCTCCCACCCTTGACCCCTTCAAACAGGACCCATTGCCTGATATAGGCCAGGAGACACAGACTTCCAAGGCCCCGACTTCAAAGAGAAATTCAATTAGAGAATCAGAGTCTAAAGAAACCAAACCCGTCTTATCTAGTCGACAAAGCACCATGCTGTCCAATGCTCAGATGTCTAATATATTTAAAAAGGTAAACAAAAACACTGTGTTTTTCATTTTGACTGGTTTCATTGTAGAATGTTGGTAAAGAGTTGCAAATTTCACAATTGGCTTGTATGTTATTTATAAAGACATGTGGTCTATATGGCTTATATAAAAGCTGAGTATCAATATTTAGTGACATAAATACTGTAGCATGATAATAAGATTATAACATATTCCAAATTTATATTTGGAAATTTTCCAGTTTGTGTTAGTTTGACTCATTTATATTAGCTTGACTGCCATGAAAGCACAGAGCTTATATGAATGACTTTAGAGCACAGAGCTTATATGAATGACTCTAGAGCACAGAGTTTATATGAATGATTCTAGAGCACAGAGCTTATATAAATTGCTCTAGAGCACAGAGCTTATATGAATGACTCTAGAGCATAGAGCTTATATAAATTGCTCTAGAGAACAGAGCTTATATGAATGACTCTAGAGCACAGAGCTTATATGAATGAGTCTAGAGCACAGCTCTTATATGAATGACTCTAGAGCACAGAGCTTATATAAATTGCTCTAGAGCACAGAGCTTATATAAATTGTTCTAGAGCACAGCTCTTATATGAATGACTCTAGAGCACAGCTCTTATATGAATGACTCTAGAGCACAGAGCTTATATAAATTGCTCTAGAGCACAGAGCTTATATGAATTGCTCTAGAGTACAAATCTTATATGAATGACTCTAGAACACAGAGCTTATATGAATGACTCTAGAGCACAGCTCTTATATGAATGACTCTAGAGCACAGAGCTTATATAAATTGCTCTAGAGCACAGAGCTTATATGAATGACTCTAGAGTATAGTGCTTATATGAATGACTCTAGAGTACAGAGCTTATATGAATGACTCTAGAGTATAGTGCTTATATGAATGACTCTAGAGCACAGAGCTTATATAAATTGTTCTTGAGCACAGAACTTAAATGACTCGCTCTCAAATCCATTTCCTGGGTAGAAAGCACAGAGTTTGTGTCAATCGTTATTGAGTCCACTTCCTGGGTTGAACCAGTACTGATTGTTGTTTTTAAAAATCATCTGGTTGAGCCAAGGAACAAACCTGCAACCTTTCATGTCAGCAGTCAACACTCTATCCATTGCACTTGTGCCATACTTAAAAAACAATTGAGTGAAATGATCTTTTTTGAAATATGGCAAACTGATAGTACATACATATGCATTATACTTTATACAAAAAGCTATTGCCAATTTAGCAAATATTTTTACCTGTTTCAAAACACAATACAAACAGCAAGAAAGATGTTTAATGATCATAATTTTATAATGCTATTTATAAACATATTCTAAACCTATTTATGTCCTGTTATATGATGGAATGAGATTACTATATGATACAAAATGTCTCATAATGTGGAATTGACAAAGTGGAATTGACAGTGTAGAATTGCAGACCTTATAGTCCCATTGTTGGTGATGGCCTAACAATCTCCTTGTACTGATGTACAAATATAAATATGTAATAATGTTTTTTTGATAAGATACTACTGTGTCAGATGTTTGCCTGTTGTTGAGTGGTAAACAGTGGATGTGTATTATACATATATTAAGTTTTTTCAATATATTTCTACAGGAATATTTGTTGATGTCCCACGAGATAACCTCTGTGGTGACCTTTGGTCCCAACATCCTGCTGAGTGGCTGTAGGGATGGCAGTATCATACAGTGGGACATAGAAAAATCTGCCGTAGATAAATTGTAAGTTTGCACAATCTATAATGTTTAGTAAAATATATCAGTATAATTATAAAGGATTTCTGCTAAAGTTGCTTTAACCATTTTCTCTCATGAAACTAGGAAAAAACATTTATATGAATTACATGTCTATTCATGTCTTACATTTATATAAATTTCATGTTTATTCATTTCTTACATTTACATTAATTACATGTTTATTCATTTCTTACATTACATTAATTACTGTACATGTTTATTTGTGTCTTACATTTGTATGAATTTCATGTTTATTCATTTTTTACATTTTATATTCAGACCACGGCGTGGTCTAGTGGTAGAGCATTTGCCTCGCATGCGGAAGGTCGTGGGTTCAATCCCCGGCCGGGCCATACCAAAGACTTTAAAAATGGTACTAGAAGCTTCCTCGCTTGACCCTCACCATTTAGAGGAGAGTTTAGGTCTGGTCGGCCCGGTGTCAGTATAATGTGACTGGGTGGGGTATCATACCATGTGTCTGCGGCATGATACTCCAGTGTGACAGTGCTTAGAATACTGTCTCAAGTAGACACCATCGCGATATGACTGAAAAATTGTTGAAAGTGACGCTAAACACCATACAACAATACAACAACAACATTTATATTCATTTCATGTTTATTCATGTCTTGCATTTATTTAAATTACACATTTATTCAATACCTCCATATCACTTTTCTAATTAATTAAGTAGCTCATATCAGTAAATATATAGTTGTCTAAATCAGATGTTTTTGCCAAAAATATGATATCAAAATCATGGGAAGCCACACCGTCTGCAATAGCTGGCAAGATAGTCATGGTAAACAAACTTATATAAAAAGATATGTCAGAATGCAAACATGACAGAAATAATTGCCAGATATGATCAGTTCCTACAACTTTGTTTGTCAGACAGTAGTTACACAAAGTGTTATTGTTATTTTGTCAGTATACCAGCCTCAAGTGCACGTTATTTGGTTCTTTGTTATGACATTGTTGCTCTGTGTTTATATGTTGTAGTTCAGTATAGACATTGATCAAACCCAATCAGCATTACTCAAGATAGCTATTTCATAATAAAAAACATAATGGTATTGATCCCAGGTAGAGCTGTCTAAAGATGACTGTCTTTGATTGATTGATTGATTGATTGATTGATTGATTGATTGAATATTTAGCGTCATTTTTATGTCATCGAGGACTAACAGAAAATCAGTTGACCTGACCACTGTTTCCTGGTATCCTGAAAGGTTAACCAGTACTCGAGCACACCCCATATCCACAAGTAACTGATAACTTTCCCTCTTGAGTCAGTGGTGAGAGATGAATGATAATGAGACACAATGTCGTATATCAATCATCATGGAGACTGTTGCCGGTGTAGATTTGAACTCACCACCCCTGGATTGATAGTCAGATGCATAACCGACTGAGTAAATCGGGCACTATCTTTGAAGCTGTGTTTAAGTGAGAATTTTGTGTAAATCAGTTTTAAGACCTCGTCTACATGCACCCTGTCTCACCCTTGCAGTTAATATTTCAGAGTATGTTACTTAATTTGGTAGCATACAATACTTGTTCATGTATTACACCAATAAATTACAATTGTTCGCTGTTACAGTTTCCTGTTACCAGAGAGTGATCATCAACCCACTTCACGTAGCCAAAACAGAACTGCTAAACCTAACGAGAGAAAAATTCACTGCATTAAAATATTGGTGCACAAGACACGTAAACTCGATCCTGCCTACATGAAGTAAGTAAATATGATAGCTTTGGTTCATAAAAGCTTTGTTCCATGGAAGCTTCATTTTATGGAAGCTTTGTTTTCATGGAAGCTTTCTTTTATGGAAGCTTCATTTCATGGAAGCTTCATTCCAATGAAGCTTTGTTCCATGGAAGCTTCATTTCATGGAAGCTTCATTTCATGGAAGCTTGTTCATGGAAGCTTCATTTCATGGAAGCTTTGTTTCATTGAAGCTTTGTTGTATGGCAGCTTTGTTTCATGGCAGATTTGTTTCAAGGTAGCTTTGTTTCAAGGTAGCTTTGTTTCATGGACACTTTGTTATATGGAAACTGAAAAATCAAATTGAAACTAGATGAGAATTTCAGGAGTAGAAATTGCAATCCCTGCAGTGTCCTTATCTAGTACACTAAATTCCTAAATTGACTCATTAGATTTAGTGTGATAAGTGCTAATGTTGTAGGTTTGAATCCCAAAAATGATAGAAAAAAACAAAAAACAATATCAATAGTCAAGTGAATAAAACATATGTCACTCCTCTTCACTAAGGCATAAATGTAGTAAAAATAAAATAGAAATTTAAATTTTTTTTTAGATTTTTCTGCATGCGCGGTGTTCATGAACTATTATAATATACATGTATGTGTACTGTCAGATCCAATGTAAAAATACCTATATTAACTTGTTCAAGAAGAAGGTTGGTGGGAATTATGCTGTACAGGCTAGAGGGAATTATACTGTAAAGGTTGGAGGGAATTATACTGTACAGGTTGGGGAATTATACTGTATAGGTTGGTGGGAATTATGCTTCACAGGTTGGAAAGAATTATACTGTATAGGTTGGTGGGAATTATGCAAGTTCTGTATAGTTTGGAGGGAGTTTTACTGCTGTACTAGTTGAATGGAATTTTAATGCTGTACAGGTTGGAGGGAATTATGTTGTACAATTTGAAAGAAGCTCTGCTGTACAGGTTGGAGGGAATTTTGATGTAAGAGTTTTATCGGAATTATCGTGTACAGTTTGGCGGGAATTTTACTGTACATGTTGGAGAGAATAACCAGCAATCAAATTTGGATGTTATTGTTTTAGAAAATCTAGGTTTGCAAATCTTCTATTAAATTTAAACTTGGTTATATGTGGGGGATATTTAGAACATATGTAAGTTTTATACTAACTTACTATGACACATATATTCATTGTAACTTTTATATTTGTGTAGGTTATGTCACTGAAGCAACAAAATTTAATCAGATCTGAAATAAAATCAAAAGTGTCCATTAGGAGTGACTGTTGCCAGAAGTCAAACCTAAAGTTGTGTTAGAATTCCAAGATGGGTGTAAGTTTACATGTTAATGTATACTACAGGAAGCAGATGTCCTTCCAAGCTGAGAGTGTTAAGGTGGAAGATGAAGTTGACAAAGGTGGTGTGACACAGCGTAGCCAATCACAAACTTCACAGTCAGTTAAGCAAACCAAGGCAACAGAGGTATGTCACATTTGGAAGCAAACTAGGGTATGTTAGGGGAGGAAACTGAGGTATGTCACATTTGGAAATAAACTAGGGTATGTTAGGGGCAGGAAACTGAGGTATGTCACATTTGGAAGCAAACTAGGATATGTCAGGGGCAGGAAACTGAGGTATGTCACATTTTGAAGTAAACTAGGGTATGTTAGGGGCAGGCAACTAAGGTATGTCACATTTGGAAGCAAACTAGGGTATGTTAGGGGCAGGCAACTAAGGTATGTCACATTTGGAAGCAAATTAGGGTATATTAGAGGCAGGAAAATGAAATATGTCGCATTTGGAAGCAAACTAGGGTATGTCAGGGGCAGGAAACTGAGGTATGTCAGATTTAGAAGCAAACTAGGGTATGTCAGGGGCACGAAACTGAGGTATGTCAAACTTAGAAGCAAACTAGGGTATGTCAGGGGCAAAAAACTGAGGTATGTCACATTTAGAAGCAACTTAGGGTATGTCAGGGGCAGGAAACTGAGGTATATCACATTTAGAAGCAAACTAGGGTATGTCGGGTGCAGGAAACTGAGGTATGTCACATTTAGAAGCAAACTTGGTAATGTCAGGGGCAAGAAACTGAGGTATATCACATTTAGAAGCAAACTAGGGTATGTCGGGGGCAGGAAACTGAGGTATGTCACATTTAGAAGCAAACTTGGTAATGTCAGGGGCAAGAAACTGAGGTATATCACATTTAGAAGCAAACTAGGGTATTCAGGGGCAGGATGTATGTCAGATATGAAAGGAAAATAATGTACATGTATATCTGATATGAAAGGAAAATAATGTTCATCAGAATCCCATTTAAATGATGGCAATGGATACCCAGTAGATAAGACAGCATAAATATAAGTTTTCAATGAATTTGGTTATGCAATGTAACAGATATTTAGAATAACAGATATATATGAAGCAAAACTGTAAGATTTCTTTTGGAGTTTAGTGTATATCTGTGGCTTGATTTTCAGGGTAAAGATAATGAAGAACCTGATAAAAAGGAGACATCAGAGAAAGATCTTGAGAAAGATGTTGACGAAAAAGACGATAAAGATGAAGGTTTGGAAATAATAATTTCATCTTTTCTTTGTTTGTTGAATGATTTAAATGTATAAGATACTAACTTTTATGTCATGCATTTTCATGTGTTATATCAAAAATTACAAGAATCCATTTTGAGTATCCATGTGAGATAGAAAATCTCACCCAAGGCGTCAATATCACCTGCAAGGTGTGTCCCCTGCATGTAATTTTGACCTAAAGACAGATTTTTCTATCAAGTATGGATGCTCATTTTTTTCTCCAATTCATTTCAGTCAAATTAAAGGCCCTCAATGATGACTGGCATCACAAATATATCTTTTTTTTAAAATGCATGTATAACAACCAAAATTTCACAGCTGAAAAAAACAACATTTTAACATATATACTCTTAAAGTAAATACTAAGAGAATGTACCAGAAATTACACCTGTTCATCTTCCAGCTCATCATTTGTTTGATTATTTCACTTCAAATATAATCATTACCCTAACCCAGTTCTTATACGTAAGCTATAAAATATTTCAGTAGACATGGAAATAAAAAAAAAATATATATAATTATGAGTTGAGGATAAGGAAATAGTTGACACAAATAGATTCAATCCTAGATTGTCACACAAGAAAGATGTCATGGGGGGAAACTCATATTTTCTATGAGCAGAATGGTAGATATTCTTGAATTTTAAAAGAAATTGTTGTTCCTGATGATTTTTGTGGGTTTTTTTTTTTTGTTTGTTGTTTTTTGGTTTTTTTTTGTGGCGGATGGAGGAGGACTGTGTCCCAGTTTAAAAGCATTGAACTGAGAGCTTAGTAGTTTTCTATGTTTAAATTGAAGGAACATTACAGAAAAATAGATTTTAAAAAAATGGAATGTCTTTATTCACTTTATGGAAGGAATTTTTGATGGAGGCTTGCTAGATTGTTAACACGGTTGTATTTTTTTTTGCTTATTCTTTTCATATGACAGACAAGTCAGAGGGGGAGGATTCTGATGAGGAAAAGAAAGATGAAGAAAAGAGTGTACATGAGGAGGAAGAAGAAGACCCAGATGTGATACGGGAACGAGAGAATGCCGCAAAATATATCGTGGAGACGTATGACCCGGTTATAGTCACTGTACACCAGGACTCGTTTGTGCGCTTCTGGAACACGGAGGTGAGTTACTTACATGATGTGAATTAATATTACTATACAAATAATCATATTAATATGATGAAATTAAATGAATGTCGTGCATCTGCGTCTTAAAACACGCCTTCTCCATGTTTCACAAATTGTATCAGAGCATTTATTTTAACTTGAAGAAATCATTTGTAAGTATGAAATAATATGAGGTTATGTAACAATGTCGTAAATAATCCTGAACTCCCCCGCACACAGTATCCATATTTAGCCGAGGTGATGGTTGATTATAAATACAGATTTACACTGCTCTGTACGAGTCAGGTGAAACTCCGTTTTATACCCAACAATGTTAAATAAACTCTTCATCAGTATTAATGGAAATCACTACAAGCCAAATGGTTACATGAATTATCATTTTGTGAAATTAATAGTTTTAGATATTCTTCATTTATTAAAAAAAAAGTATGATTTTAATATGCAGACCAAAGTCTTCTTGATTCATTTAAAAGAATAGTGTGCGAAATATGAATGGAAATATAAAAAAAAATTATTATATAATTTTGGGATTCAAGTTAGCTGATAACAAAATAATATTGATAAAAAAACAGTATTTTTTGTGCTGTGTGTCCCAGATGTTATATAGTAGATAAAAACATTTGCCGTCATTATTCTTCACCGATCTTTCTCATGCATTGTCACATGGCAGAAAAGTAAAGTATAAATTGCTTATAACAATGTAGATGGAAAACATAACTATATTACTCTGTTCCGCTCAGTGAATATAGCGTCAAACCAAGCAAGAATGTTAGAAAAGCAAAAATTAATAATAAGAGTCGGGTGGCCAGAACAAAATAGACACTGGAAATTGAACAAAAATAAATAAACTGATCTCATTTAGTAAATCCTGATTAACATCCCTTCTTAATGATAGTGGGAATGTAAAAAAAATCAAAGATAGAAAATCTTGTATGTGAACCATAACATTTTTTGAAAGTAATTGTCACTTTATTTAGATAATCGTAGATCCAGTATATCAATCCAATATTTGCATGTATTTCAGGGTCACGTTTTACGAGAGATAACTGCTGTGACACGCAGGCAGGGTACAGCAGTAACGGCTGTGTGTCATGATGCAGACTGTAATGTTATTATTACAGGAGACCATAGTAAGTACACAATAGATAATAGTTGTCAGACTAGTGGGCAGGGTACCGCAGTAACAGCTGTGTGTCATGATGCAGACTGTAATGTTATTATTACGGGAGACCATAGTAAGTACACAATAGATAATAGTTGCAAGACTAGTGGGCAGGGTACCACAGTAACGGCTGTGTGTCATGATGCAGACTGTCATGTGATTATTACGGGACCAGAGTAAGTACACACAGATAATAGTTGTCAGACTAGTGGGCAGGGTACTGCAGTAACGACTGTCATGATGCAGACTGTAAGGTGATTATTACGGGAGACCATAGTAAGTACACAACAGATAATAGTTGTCAGACTAGTGGGCAGGGTACCGCAGTAACGGCTGTGTGTCATAATGCAGACTGTCATGTGATTATTACGGGACCAGAGTAAGTACACAATAGATATTGGTTGTCAGAATAGTGCTTAGTCAGAGTAGAGGTCATTATCAATCCTGCATTTGTAACATCGATATGAAATCTCATCTCACACAACACTTTTGATTGCATAAAGTCTAATTTATTTTTAAATATAAAAGTAATTGTTTGGGTTTAAATATTCTTATCACAAAAATACCCACAAACTAAAATCAGAATTCTTTTTGAATTGTTCTGTTATCTCAAATATATAACCATAGAAGGTTAACATAATCTCAACCAAGAACCTATTATGTAATGTCATAATCTCAACCAAGAACCTATTACATAATGTCATAATCTCAACCAAGAACTCATTATATAATCTCAGCCAGATAAACGTGAATGGCTTTCATAGTACAAACTTGATAACATCCATTACAGTTGTCAAGTAAAACACACTTTCTGTGGGATGATTATAAATGTAAAGTAATGTTCCTACAGAGGGTTACCTAACACTGTGGGATGTTAGCAAGTTTCTATGTATCCCAGATTATAAACGTAATGTTATATTCCTACAAAGGGTTACCTAACACTGTGGGATGTTAGCAAGTACCTTCATAACACAGATTATAAATGTAAAGTTATATTCCTACAGAGGGTTACCTAACACTGTGGGATGTTTGCAAGTTTTTACGTAACTCAGATTATAAATGTAAAGTTATATTCCTACAGAGGGTTACCTAACACTGTTGGATGTTGGCAAGTTTTTACGTAACCCAGATTATAAACGTAATGTTATATTCTTACAGAGGGTTACCTAATACTGTGGAATGTTGGCAAGTTCCTATGTAACCCAGATTATAAACGTAATGTTATTTTCCTACAGAGGGTTACCTAACACTGGAATGTTGGCAAGTTCCTACGTAACCCAGATTATAAACGTAATGTTATATTTCTACAGAGGGTTACCTAACAATGTGGGATGTTGGCAAGTTCCTACATAACCAAGATTATAAAATTTTATGTAATGTTATATTCCTACAGAGGGTTATCTAACACTGTGGGATGTTGGCAAGTTTCTACATAACCAAGATTATAAATGTAATGTTATATTCCTACAGAGGATTTCCTAACAATGTGGGATGTTGGCAAGTTCCTACATAACCAAGATTATAAATGTAAAGTTATATTCCTACAGAGGGTTACCTAACAATGTGGGATGTTGGCAAGTTCCTTCATAACCAAGATTATAAAATTTTATGTAATGTTATATTCCTACAGAGGGTTATCTAACACTGTGGGATGTTGGCAAGTTTCTACATAACCAAGATTATAAATGTAATGTTATATTCCTACAGAGGGTTACCTTGCACTGTGGGATGTTTGCAAGTTTCTACTTAACACAGGTTATAAACATAAAATTGTATTCCTACAGAGGGTTATCTAACACTGTGGGATGTTGGCAAGTTTCTACGTAACCCAGATTCAGAAGAACCAGATCTGGTGAAGCAGGTGATCTGCTGGAGAGCTCATCTCACCAAAGTTGTCTCCCTTAACTACATAGATTCAGTAAAGGCCATACTGTCTGCCTCTACAGATGGTTCTGCAAGGTAGGAAAATCATTTATATCTTATATTGATGGGTTAAAAACCAAACTGTTAAGAATTATAGTTCACTACAGTTCAGGTAAGATTATATTGGAACATCATCTTCATTCATAAAAATTCTACATAATAATAGTAGTTGCTTCTAATTATTGATAATGTATTATGTTTACCATTCAAAATATATAGTGTCTGATGCAATATGTTGTGTCATATGACATAGGGTGTAAAATGTTGAAAAAAAAGTTTCCAGTATTTTTTGGTGTGACTAAACTTAATTATCCCCCGCCAAAGGCGAAGGGGGATATAGTAATGGTCTCCATCCATCCGTGAATCCGTGCTTCCTTCCGTAACACTTTTGTCCAGATCATAATTACAAAACTATTCGAGCGATTTTATTGAATCTTCACACAACAACAGAGGGCATTGAGAGGAAGTGAATTGCACTAGAACCATAACTGTATCTTGCTTACTTTTTTAATTATCTCCCTTTATTAATTTACACTTTACACAATTTACTAAAGTGCTGAATGAAATTTATTCAAACTGCATACAAGGAGAGAAGACATTAAGAGGAAGTGCAGTGTCTAAGAATCATAAGTCTGCCTTGCCTCATTTTTCATATATCACTTTTAGTATACTTGTCATAAAGTTTTCTCAAGAACTATTCAAGGGATTTAGTTGATATTTCACACAATTATAAAGGACAATGAAAGGAAGTGCAGTGTGCAGACACCATAACTCTTTCTTCTGTCTTTATAGAATTATTTCCTTTGTTATCATATTTCATTATACTAGCCCAGAATATAACTCAAAAAGTGTTCAAGGGATTTAGTTGATATTTCACACAATAATCAGGGCCTCCTCTGGCTATTTTTTTCTTTTCACCACTACTTTCGCCATATTTGAAAAGTTGGAGCCAAACTAAAAAAAATGGAGCCAAATTAAGAGCCATTTATTAATAGAGGACATTGAGAGGAATTGCAGTGTGCAGGAAGCGTAACTCTTTCTGCTGTCTTCACAGAATTATTCCCCTTTATTATTTTCCGTTTGGAGCATACCTTGAAAAGTTTTGAAGTGAATGCTTTGAAACTGCATACAATGTTAGAGAGCATTGACAGGAAGTAGAAAGTAAAAGAATTTGCTTCGGCGGGGGGATTGGCCATGTCCAACATGGCTCTTGTTTATACATGTAATTATAGCATCTAAAGATATGTACATGTATATAACCTGAAAGTTTATGTCATAAATATGTATCTAAATAATCATAAAATAATCATAAAATACATGCATACTACAATTCATATATTCTTGGATAGGAACTTAATAGGATATTTTCATTGTAATCCTTATGATATCTGTAATCTTTATATAACGAAATCTTTAATTAATGTTTAAACACTCAAATTTTTTTTTTATGGAATTCACAATCATATTTCTTTTTTATTACATGTACACTGGCATTCAAAACACCTCTAAAGTTACCCATAATCAACTTGGAGATATCTTAAAACTGATTTTTAAATCATTCTCGAGTTGCCATTTTAAAGGGAAACTAAGTAAAACAGAAGGAGTGACCTCTTTAAACATGAACAAAGTGCATGTACTGAAATTGATTCTAGTATTGATATTTAACAAATGTGTTATGTTAGATATCAAATACATTCTCATGTGAAATCATCATTTGATGAACGCTTACTTACAAGCCCGTGGAAACAAAAAATATCCAGAAACATACAAGAAAATATCAAGTATAAAGTTTTATACTGTTCTTATTTTCAAGTGATAATTAAAATTTCTTCATGTAAACAGAGTATGGTGGGGTAGAAAGGGACGGTTCATAGGATTCTTCGGACAACATCGAACCTTCAACTTTCCTACATCGGAAGAGAAGGCAGGACCTCCATCTCTACCTTATGACATCACAGAGGTGGGTCAATTTGAATGGCTTTACAAAACTGCCAAAGATAAAAAAAGTCTGCTTATATATTTGTAGTTTCAGGGGTTACATTGTATTGTATAAACCAAGCATAAACCCCTCTATTTTAAGACCCATTATTCATGACTATGAAAACCATATATTGCACTGCCACCTACATGGTGTTGAATATGTCATTTTAAATCTTTAATGTAATTAAGGTACCAACATTCATGTCATGATTGATTAAAATACATGTACGTTTATTTTTGAGCCCTCTATTATGTCTTGGAAACCACTATTTGAGGATACGTGTATGTGACATTGAAAGACCTGTATTTTAGTCTGGTGAAGATTAGTTCATGTCATTAAAAGCCCTGTATTTTAGGATCCACTCAGCCACAATAAAGACTTAAAAAGTGCTATATATGTTAATGCTCATGTTATTGAAATCCCTATTTTAGGGTCCACTAGCCCCAGTGAAAACTAAGTTCATGTCATTGAGATCCCTCTATTTTAGGGTCCACTAGCCTCAGTGAAAACTAAGTTCATGTCATTCAGATCCCTGTATTTTAGTGTCCACTAGCCCCAATAAACACTAAGTTCATGTCATTGAAATCCCTCTATTTTAGGGTCCACTAGCCCCAGTGAAGACTAAGTTCATGTCATTGAGATCCCTTTATTTTAGTGTCCACTTGCCCCAATAAATACTAAGTTCATGTCATTGAAGTCCCTCTATTTTAGGGTCCACTAGCCCCAGTGAAGACTAAGTTCATGTCATTGAAATCCCTCTATTTTAGGGTCCACTAGCCCCAGTGGAGACTAAGTTCATGTCATTGAAATCCCTATATTTTAGGGTCCACTAGCCCCAGTGGAGACTAAGTTCATGTCATTGAAATCCCTCTATTTTAGGGTCCACTAGCCCCAGTGAAGACTAAGTTCATGTCATTGAAATCCCTCTATTTTAGGGTCCACTAGCCCCAGTGAAGACTAAGTTCATGTCATTGAAATCCCTCTATTTTAAGGTCCACTAGCCCCAGTGGAGACTAAGTTTATGTCATTGAAATCCCTATATTTTAGGGTCCACTACATCCAGTGGGGATTAAATTCATGTCATTGAAATCCCTCTGTTTTAGGGTCCACTAGCCGCAGTAAAGACTAAGTTCATGTCTTTAAAATCACTCTATTTAAGGCTCCACTAGCCCCAGTGAAGACTAAGTTCATGTCATTGAAATCCCTCTATTTTAGGGTCCACTAGCCCCAGTGAAGACTAGATTCATGTCATTGAAATCCCTCTTTTTTAGGGTCCACTAGCCCCAGTGAAGACTAAGTATATGTCATTGAATTCCTCTATTTTAGGGTCCTCTAGCCCCGGTGAAGACTAAGTTCATGTCATTGAAATCCCTCTAATTTAGGGTCCTCTAGCCCCAGTGAAGACTAAGTTCATGTCATTGAAATCCCTCTATTTTAGGGTCATCTAGCCCCAGTGATAACTAAGTTCATGTCATTGTATTCCTCTATTTTAGGGTCCTCTAGCCCCAGTGAAGACTAAGTTCATGTCATTGAAATCCCTCTAATTTAGGGTCCTCTAGCCCCATAGAAGACTAAGTTCATGTCATTGAAATCCCTGTAATTTAGGGTCCTCTAGCCCCAGTGAAGACTAAGTTCATGTCATTGAAATCCCTCTATTTTAGGGTCCTCTAGCCCCAGTGAAGACTAAGTTCATGTCATTGAAATCCCTCTATTTTAGGGTTCTCTAGCCCCATAGAAGACTAAGTTCATGTCATTGAAATCCCTCTAATTTAGGGTCCTCTAGCCCCATAGAAGACTAAGTTCATGTCATTGAAATCCCTCTAATTTAGGGTCCTCTAGCCCCAGTGAAGACTAAGTTCATGTCATTGAAATCCCTCTATTTTAGGGTCCTCTAGCCCCAGTGAAGACTAAGTTCATGTCATTGAAATCCCTCTATTTAAGGGTCCACTAGCCCCAGTGAAGACTAAGTTCATGTCATTGAATTCCTCTATTTTAGGGTCCACTAGCCCCAGTGAAGACTAAGTTCATGTCATTGAATTCCCTCTATTTTAGGGTCCTCTAGCTCCAGTAAAGACTAAGTTCATGTCATTGAAATCCCTCTATTTTAGGGTCCTCTAGCCCCAGTAAAGACTAAGTTCATGTCATTGAAATCCCTCTATTTTAGGGTCCTCTAGCCACAGTGAAGACTAAGTTCATGTCATTGAAATCCCTCTATTTTAGGGTCCACTAGCCCCAGTAAAGACTAAGTTCATGTCATTGAAATCCCTCTATTTTAGGGTCCACTAGCCCCAGTGAAGACTAAGTTCATGTCATTGAATTCCTCTATTTTAGGGTCCACTAGCCCCAGTGAAGACTAAGTTCATGTCATTGAAATCCCTCTATTTTAGGGTCCTCTAGCCCCAGTGAAGACTAAGTTCATGTCATTAAAATCCCTCTATTTTAGGGTCCACTAGCCCCAGTGAAGACTAAGTTCATGTCATTGAATTCCTCTATTTTAGGGTCCACTAACCCCAGTGAAGACTAAGTTCATGTCATTGAATTCCCTCTATTTTAGGGTCCTCTAGCTCCAGTAAAGACTAAGTTCATGTCATTGAAATCCCTCTATTTTAGGGTCCTCTAGCCGCAGTGAAGACTAAGTTCATGTCATTGAAATCCCTCTAATTTAGGGTCCTTTAGCCGCAGTGAAGACTAAGTTCATGTCATTAAAATCCCTCTATTTAAGGGTCCTCTAGCCCCAGTAAAGACTAAGTTCATGTCATTGAAATCCCTCTATTTTAGGGTCCTCTAGCCCCAGTGAAGACTAAGTTCATGTCATTGAAATCCCTCTATTTTAGGGTCCACTAGCCCCAGTAAAGACTAAGTTCATGTCATTGAATTCCTCTATTTTAGGGTCCTCTAGCCCCAGTGAAGACTAAGTTCATGTCATTGAATTCCCTCTATTTTAGGGTCCTCTAGCTCCAGTAAAGACTAAGTTCATGTCATTGAAATCCCTCTATTTTAGGGTCCTTTAGCCCCAGTGAAGACTAAGTTCATGTCATTAAAATCCCTCTATTTAAGGGTCCTCTAGCCCCAGTAAAGACTAAGTTCATGTCATTGAAATCCCTCTATTTTAGGGTCCTCTAGCCCCATAGAAGACTAAGTTCATGTCATTGAAATCCCTCTATTTTAGGGTCCTCTAGCCCCAGTAAAGACTAAGTTCATGTCATTGAAATCCCTCTATTTTAGGGTCCTCTAGCCCCAGTAAAGACTAAGTTCATGTCATTGAAATCCCTCTATTTTAGGGTCCTCTAGCCCCAGTGAAGACTAAGTTCATGTCATTGAAATCCTCTATTTTAGGGTCCTCTAGCCCCAGTAAAGACTAAGTTCATGTCATTGAAATCCCTCTATTTTAGGGTCCTCTAGCCGCAGTGAAGACTTAGTTCATGTCATTGAATTCCCTCTATTTTAGGGTCCTCTAGCCTCAGTGAAGACTAAGTTCATGTCATTGAAATCCCTCTATTTTAGGGTCCTCTAGCCCCAGTAAAGACTAAGTTCATGTCATTGAATTCCTCTATTTAAGGGTCCTCTAGCCCCGGTGAAGACTAAGAGTGCTATACAGAAGATTCGGCCTGTACAGAAGTATGAGTACCCCCTGATATTTGATGAAGACAGGTAAACTTCAGTTTTGTTGGTATTACCTAATGTTCTCAGTGATACATATAATATGTTGTTAGTACCACCATTATAGTTACAGTACTGGTAGATAGTACAATTCTAACCACAATTCTCAATGATATATATGTTATCAATGATGAAATTAATAAATTATATTAAATCACAAAAAAGTATACATGCCTCTGGATTGAGAGAGTATTGTAGATCTACCTAATTTTCCAACATTGCTTTATCCTGGCAACTTACTGTGAATACACATGTACCCAGGAAGCCACACCCCTATTAGACTTTGTATGTTGTATGATAATTTAGTTATATATACACACTGTTTATACCATATTTTTTCTTTAAGATGGGAGCCTTTTAAAAGATCAGCATATCTGCATAAAGCAGATCAAGAGAGAAAGAGGCCTGATCCTACAGATAAAAAATTCTTTGAGGCCTTGATCAAACCAAAGGTGAGACCTCTATACATTGATTGAAGGTGTTGCAAAGAAAAAAACAATTTTAAGTTTAGACATACTTAATTTACATTGATTGTGAAACAATTTTTAACTTCTTCACATCTTCTTCAATTCTTCACATCACTCTCAGTGTGTTTCTGGGAATAACTTAACATATATGGACACGGTTAAGAACATGACACATGGTTATGACAGAGGATTGAATCTTAACTTACCGGTCCTTGGTCTGATATGCTACAACTACCAACACCACATTCTCCATTAGACTGGTCATATGAAAGTTAACATTACACTTATACTTTGTTCAAGTCAGACAAGTTTTTAGCTCATTATTAAATATAGACTGTCTGTAAGATAATCATATGGACTGACATACCATTATTGTTTCCTTATGATTCTGTGTTATGACCTTGACATTGTTTATATAATCCAGGCATACAACTATCATCTGGAAGGGGTGGCCCCCGGCAAAAAGAGAGATGGTGCTGTTTTCCGAGCCTTGCCTGTTTACAGGGTAAGTTAAAGATAACCATAACATGTGGAAACATATGTTTCAAGGGAACCTAATAACCTACGACCTGTTTAAAGTTTAAATAGATAATAGGCCATGAATGGTACAGGAAGCTTCCTTGCTTGGTGGTGGGCAATATGTAGATAATTGTAGAACTGGTGGTCTCAGTTTCTTTAGAAGTGGCGAACCTGGTTTCTTTAGAAGTGGTGAGCTCGATGTCTGTAGAATTGGTGGGACTGATGACTGTAGAACTGGTGGGCGTGTCATAATGTCTGTATAATATCACTGGTGGGGTATCATATCATGGGCCTGCAGCATGGTACTGAAGGGTAGCCGTGTTTTAAGTATTGTATCAAGCTTGCACCTGAAGTATTGTTGTAAGTGATTCTAAACACTGTACAATAAATAAAACAATCCAACAGATAATTAGACCCCGCTTTCCTCTGAAAATTGGAGGATATTGAAATCCTGTTTATCCATCCGTTTTAAGTAGATTCAATTGAAATTTCATTGGTCTGAATGTTAAAGCTTAACTTTAACTATGAAACTTCACATTGGACAGGAGAGGTAACTTTAGTAAAGTTAGTAAACAACACTGATCTACAAACTACTTACCGGGTACTTATAATGTAGTAGTCTATAATATTGGACTTAATGAATTGTTTACTTCAAATGACAAGAATGCAATCTATGATACAACTTTAAAGTTTATTTTATTTCATCATATGACATGAATTCACTGAATTTCTTGTTGCGATACTACAGTTAAGAGTGTGTGCATCTATCTGTAGATAGGAATTTGATTTGAATAGCAAACTTTTTGTAATTGGTATAAATAGTAAGATTGTGTTTGAAAATATTTTAAGTTATATTTCTACATTGTGAAAGTACTTATTTACTGGATATGTATACAATTCTGATTCTGATAATTCTACTTACGTAGGTTCGTACGCCGGATGTGCCCAAGACTCCTCCTCTGTCATTTAGACATACCGTTGATGTGTCAGATGGACCTCAACTTAAGGTTAGTATGATTATAGCTATGCTTTCCTGTTAAAGATTATTTTTACTGCTTTGTTAGAACAAAATTGACCTGTTGTGGCAGTTGACTGCTTAGTAAGAAAATATGACCTCTTATGACAGGTGACTGCTTATAAGAACAAAAATGCAATTTCAACCCTATGTTGAATTATTTCCTTTGAATCTAAAGTTTGGTTTGTTTTGGTAAGTCTACCAGGGGTAACATCGGCTGGGGGTATTCTCATTAGCATAAAGAATTACAATGGACAGTGAAGTTTGAACTACATGTATTTCTAAATATCTAGCAAATGAGAACGAGGTTGATATTTTCATAAAACAGATTACATACCTGTATTTTCACATCAAGGTGATAAAATGTTAATCAATGACTATGGCTTTAACACAAAACATGCAAAGAATATATCCAATTTACCAAGCAATCAAACTTCATGCTCTTCTCAATATGTTATGTAAATTTTATAGAAATTGTTAGTGTGAATTTGTCATTACCTGTTCATCTTCTCAATATGTTACATTTGAAGAAATTGTTACAGTGTGAATTTGTCATTATTTGCTCATCTTCTCAATATGTAATATTTGTAGAATGTTACAGTGTGAATTTGTCATTATTTGCTCATCTTCTCAATATGTTATATTTATAGAAATTGTTACAGTGTGAATTTGTCATTATTTGCTCATCTTCGCTATATGTTATACTTGTAGAAATTGTTACAGTGTGAATTTGTCATTACTTGCTTCTTGAGTTGAAAACAATTTTACCTGACCTATTAGCTTTTACTGTGTTCTCATTAAAAATCTGTCTTCATCCTTCGTCAACATTGAAATCTGTTGTTCTGTTTACTCTGGTGTGATATATTATTACTATACATACTGTATTTAACCATCCTTTGTTTCTTACAAAAATTAAATGACTGAAATCAATTATTATCCCATTTATTGTCAATCATGGTTCTTTTTTATGCTGATGAACTACATGTATTATTAATCATGGCTTGTTTTTGGTTTAGTGTTGTATGATATATAAGTTAGCTACAGTGTGTTTGGAACAAACCGTTTATTGTTGTTACTGGTTCTTCACTGCACCAATTATCTATATAGCCAACAGTTATGTTTTGGTGAATCAAACTTATTAATATCAAAGTGGGGTGGTGGCATTGTGGTTAGGGTGTAAGATGCTCAGACGTATAAAGATCACGGTCTGATCCCAGGTTTTAACTGATGGTCTCTCTCAATACAACTCAATACTGATTCTACCCAGGAAAGTGAATGATTCATATAGGTCTGAGCTTACTTCACAGTAGAACTTACCCAACATAGAATAGTTTAAATGAAAGTTGTTATTTATGCTAGGAATATCATAATTCTTTGTATTGGTAATAGATAATCGTGATTCTTCGAAACAACAAAAAGTGTTGCTAATCATAGTTCTCTGTGTGGTGCCATCTGGCTGTAGTGGATCATTGTTCCAAATTTTTTTATGTATAATTAATCAGCTCTAATTGATAGTGCCACTTCATAAAAATTAACCAGCTCTAATTGATAGTGTCACTTCAGTATAATTAATCATAGCTTTAGTTAACATTGTCACTTCCTTTTCATTAATCATAGCTTCAGTTGATAGTGCCACTTCAGTAAAATTAGTCATAGCTCTTATTGATATTGCCACTTCAGTATAATTAATCAGTTCATATTGATAGTGCCACTTCAATATAATTAATCAACTCTAATTGATAGTGCCACTTCAGTATAATTAATCAACTCTAATAGATAGTGCCACTTCAGTTTAATTAATCATAGCTCTTATTGATAGTGCCACTTCAGTATAATTAATCAACTCGTATTGATAGTGCCACTTCAATATAGTTAATCAACTCTAATTGATAGTGCCACTTCACTATAATTAATCAACTCTAATTGATAGTGCCACTTCAGTATAATTAATCATAGCTGTAATTGATAGTGCCACTTCAGTATAATTAATCATAGCTCTCATTAATAATGCCACTTCATTATAATTAATCAGCTTGAATTGATAGTGCCGCTTCAATATAATTAATCATAGCTCTAATTGATAGTGTCACTTCAGTATAATTAATCATAGCTCTCAATGATAGTGCCACTTCAGTATACTTAATCAAAGCTCTCATCAGATCTATAGTGCCACTTCAGTATAATTAATCATAGCTCTCATTGATAGTGCTACTTCAGTATAATTAATCATAGCTCTAATTGATAGTGCCACTTCAGTATAATTAATCAGTTCATATTGATAGTGCCACTTCAATATAATTAATCAACTCTAATTGATAGTGCCACTTCAGTATAATTAATCAACTCTTATAGATAGTGCCACTTCAGTTTAATTAATCATAGCTCTTATTGATAGTGCCACTTCAGTATAATTAATCAACTCGTATTGATAGTGCCACTTCAATATAGTTAATCAACTCTAATTTATAGTGCCACTTCACTATAATTAATCAACTCTAATTGATAGTGCCACTTCAGTATAATTAATCATAGCTGTAATTGATAGTGCCACTTCAGTATAATTAATCATAGCTCTCATTGATAATGCCACTTCATTATAATTAATCAGCTTGAATTGATAGTGCCACTTCAATATAATTAATCATAGCTCTAATTGATAGTATCACTTCAGTATAATTAATCATAGCTCTCAATGATAGTGCCACTTCAGTATACTTAATCAAAGCTCTCATCAGATCTACAGTGCCACTTCAGTATTCTTAATCAAAGCTCTCATCAGATCTATAGTGGCACTTCAGTATAATTAATCATAGCTCTCATTGATAGTGCCACTTCAGTATAATTAATCAAAGCTCTCATCTATAGTGCCATTTCAGTATAATTAATCAAAGCTCTCATCTATAGTGCCATTTCAGTATAATTAATCATAGCTCTCATTGATAGTGCCACTTCAGTATAATTAATCAAAGCTCTCATCTATAGTGCCATTTCAGTATAATTAATCATAGCTCTCATTGATAGTGCAACTTTGGTTTGATTAATCATAGCTCTAACTGATAGTGTCATTTCCTTGTAGTTAGTTAAATCTCTAGTTGATAGTGCCAATTCAGTATAATTAATCCTAGCCTTAATTAAAAATGCATATTTCTTGTAATTAATCAGCCACTTCAGTATAATTAATCATGACTCTCATTGAAAGTGGCACTTCAGTATAATTTATCAAAACTCTCATTGATAGAACATTATAATTATTCATAGCTTAGAGTGATGCAAATTGACTTTTATTCAATGCAATTCAAACTATTGAGCCACATATCTTAAGTGTATTTAATATGTCACCACCAAGTTGTAACAAGTCAAAACTCTAAAAAAAAATTTCGATTTAGCTTTAGTTAAAATAGCTTTATGTGATTCAATTTGGTCATAGCTAATTAATGCAATATATGACACAATTAGCTATAAATAAGTGTAACTCTTTGTGACACCCCTTTCACATTTATCTGAGATACTACTGGCTATAGCTTGTCAAATTAATGCTTGACACTACTTAGTTATAGACTATCAAATTTATGTGTTTGTTACTTGGCTATAATTCATCAAATTTATGTGTGGCACTATTGGCTATTATAAGCTTATCAGATGTATGTGTGGCACTATTGGCTATTAAAAGCTAATCAGATGTATGTGTGGCACTATTGGCTATTATAAGCTAATCAGATGTGTGTGTGGCACTATTGGCTATTATAAGCTAATCAGATGTATGTGTGACACCATTGGCTATTATAAGCTAATCAGATGTATGTGTGGCACTATTGGCTATTATAAGCTAATCAGATGTATGTGTGGCACTATTGGCTATTATAAGCTAATCAGATGTATGTGTGGCACTATTGGCTATTATAAGCTAATCAGATGTATGTGTGACACTATTGGCTATTATAAGTTAATCAGATGTATGTGTGACACTATTTGGCTATAAATATACTTATTAACAAAATCTTTCTTTTCATGCATCAGTACTTTTAGGAAAAGCAAAGGTTTGACTTTTTTCTGTTTCCCCAAATTCAGATTGCATGTGTTAAAACAATATATTTTGTTTAACAAAAACATTTATTGTTGTTTTTTGCACTTGTTAGTGTGATGAGAGTTTCACTTTGATTTGTTTTGTTTTTATATCTGCACCAATCACACATTGTCTTTGTTGTCATTTCTATTTGCTTTTGAGTATTATCTTCATTCTAGATTCTAGAAGTTTTACAAAAAAACAGTTTTTCTTATTTAGAACTTCCAAAATGGAATGCCATATTTATAAATACCAACTTGTTTCATGCACTGACACTAAAGAAACTATATTCGGTATAACTTACTGTTAAACCCATGCATGTGATTTAAACATGTTAATTCAGCTTGATCAAATGCAAGTCATCGTTCGGCCTAGTAGTAGACATTCAAACCAAACATCAGAGGGTCTTGGGTTAGATCCTCCATCACAGCTGTGTGTGGTGTCCGTGAGTAAGACACTTTATCTGTATGTATTAAGCACTGGTTCTACCCAGAAGAATTTGGAGCATGATTTATAAGTTATAAGAACTTGTTTCACAATCAATGTAAAGTAGATAAGTTTAAAACAAAAGCAAGTCCTACATACTGTTCACACCCTGAAGTGATGCTTCACACTGCACAGCATATTGCCATTGCTTTGCCAATACTTATTAGCAAGTTATCAAACAGTGGTTTAGAAATCGAAATTTTAATTCACATTCATTAGGACTTCATGCCTACATCTTCATATCTGCTCCATTAAAGTACCAATATCATTGTATGATACTGACCTGATGTCAGAGCCACTGTCATTTGCCCGCTAGCCACATGGCGTTATAAGTAAATACAATGTAATATAATGTAGCGTTTACTTAGAGACTGTTTGCTTGTCTAAGAAAAATTGGGGGCTTGGAAACAATATTGATCGCTGATTGGATCATCAACTTGTTTGATTGACAGCCGGGGTAAGGTCAATTGGTCTCCGACTCTGACAGTAAAACATAGCTTTGTCAAAAGTTTGTATTAAATAGATGAAGAGTAAATGTATAATGATTTGCATACATTAGTTGGAATGTTGACATAAACCCTCAGTCTGTCTCTGGCTCATCTGAAACAATACTTGATACATTTTTTGTTTCACAAGAATAATCCTTTAGATGTTTAATCTGTTAAAATTGAATTTTATCTTCTTACAAAATCAGGGAAGGCTGTTGTTTTAAGAATAAATATTTCTATCCAAAATGTTACCAAATTTAATTATTTTTATTCTCTTAATACTGAAGATAAAATCTACAATAAAAATAATTGACATCGTATTGGCCCAATGGAAGGTCCTGTATGTCAGTATTACATTGCAATAAAAACAGAAGTACAAAAATCTGATTATTTTTGTTGATTTGGTACGTAACAGTTGTACGTCATCTCATGCATAGCATGATGTTCGCATTAGTTAAATCATTTGCATGTGGTCTAGTGCTAGAGCATCTGAACTAGAATTTAGGTTGTGGGTTTTATCTAAGGCCACAGTTAGTTTAATGTCCTTGAGCAAGACATTTCATCCTAATGTGCTTAGTACTGGTCCTACCCAGGAAGACATCAAGCGTGATTTATCTTAGTTAAGAAAATTTGATTCACAATCAATGTAAAATAAATAAATTTTATATAAAGGCAAACCACGTAGAGCTATAAAACCTGTGAGTTACTAGGCCTGGTCATGTATACTTTTTTTTTTTGTCTCTCAAGTCAGTAAATTCCCATTAACTCTTCTAAATTATAATGAAATGGCCCATAAATAATGCATTTAACAATGATGGAAATATTTATCATAGACATTAGTAAATAATTGGTTATGTGTAATGTCAATGAAGCTTTCATATTTGTGGTTGCTGTGCAGCTAACCTGTATTGTGTTGTACGTGTGCAGTGTGTTTTATGTCTCTAATCCTCAGAAATCTGTCAATCAACTTCCTAACATCATGCTGCGTGACAAACGAATGACTTCTAACTCCACCTCTCGCTACTCTACACCTGCCACCTCTAGACATCCCAGAATGCAAAAATTTTATGTTCAAATGCAGGAAAAACAACAAAAGAGTAAGACTCGAGATGAGAAGGGTAGCTCCACCTCGGTAAGTATGGCCGGCTTGTTATCCACCATGTTCTACATAATTAACACCAAGGTGGGGTCAAAAGTTCTAGATATGCAGACACTTATTAGTATGTATCTTAGACATGGCAAACTAAATGACATGCATCTGTCCTAGGTGACAATAAGGAGATCAACCCTGGGAGCATCAAGGAGTTATGTATATATGAAACATGAAGGCTACCACCTTGATGCCCTAATAGGTGAAGTGGGAGAAGGAGAAAAGCTCACCAATGTGTGCTTACCTTCTAAACTCAAACTATGGGCATATTGAAATTGGACAACACTGTGTGTTTGTAGATTTTAGAATAATAAAGGGTGGGCAAAGGTTAACAACAGTGCAAGTCTGTGGTCCAGGACCTTTGCTTATTGCTGTTGGACCTTTGTTATTTTACTTGAGCTAGGTCTATCTGTTTGACCTTTAAAATTTTGTATAAAAATATTCATCAGCTGTCCAACTAGTATAAGCAGTAGACCCATTTCTGCATCTCCATTAATGAACTATTGACCATGTTAAAAAGTGACCCCCAAAAAAAGGTAATTTATTTAAAGCAGCATTTGCAATTGCCAAAGCTGGTAAACTATTTTCAGATTTTTAATTACATCTGTATGTGCACAGTGCAGTTAAAAAATTAAGTAAAATTGGGTGAAATTCACATCAATGCTCATGGTTGTATTTCAAGCTTCAATGATGTTATTTCAGAGATCTTTAGATGAAGGGAACCTATCAAAAATGAAAAACACAATGTAAATCATATCAGTAAAGTTTGGACCTTTCTAAAATTTTTGTAGACCTTACAATATTTTGCTGTAAGGGTCCGGATTTGCCAATAAAATCCACTATATTTAGCCCCTGTTGAGTCAAATATTTAAAAGAGGTAATAAATATGTTGAACATGGTCAGCTTACACTTCTATTACTTCTTATACTTTTTATTGTAATCAGTTCCTTTTTTCATTGAAATACTTTTGTCTACTATTTGTTTCACTATTCAGTTTATCATTTTCAACTTTAGTAGACTTAATAATGCAAGTTTACATATTTAGGTAATTATAAGTATGCAAACATGACCATTAATTAAAATAATGATTTGGTTACCAAGCAACAGCCAATGGGTCTGAAACTTCATGATGGGCAAAGGGGGGACTGAAACTTCATGATGGGCAAAGAAGGGACTGAAACTTCATGATGGGCAAGGGGGGACTGAAACTTCATGATGGGCAAGGGGGGACTGAAACTTCATGATGGGCAAAGGGGGACTGAAACTTCATGATGGGTAAGGGGGGATTTCAACTGCATGATGGGCAAGGGGGACTTAAACTGCATGATGGGCAAGGGGGAACTAAAACTGCATGACGGGCAAGGGGGGACTGAAACTGCATGATGGGCATGGGGGGACTGAAACTTCATGATGGGCAAGGGGGGACTTAAACTGCATGATGGGCAAGGGGGGACTGAAACTTCATGATGGGCAAAGGGGGGACTGAAACTTCATGATGGGCAGAGGGCAGGAACTACATGATGGGCCTGGATAAGGAACAACATAATGGGCAGGGGTCCGGAACTTCATGATGGGCAGGGGGCAGGAACAACATGATGGGCAGGGGGTAAGAACTACATGATGGGCAGGGGTCAGGAACTACATAACAGGCAGGGGGCAGGAACTACATAATGGGCAGGGGTCAGGAACTACATAACCGATAGGGGTTAGGAACTACATGATGGACATGGGTCAGGAACTCCATAATGGACAGGGGGAAGGAACTACATGATGGGCAAGGGGGGGACTGAAACCTTGTGATGGGCAGGGGGCAGGAACTACATGATAGGCAGGGGACAGGAACTACATAACAGGCAGGGGGCAGGAACTACATGATGGGCAGAGGTCAGTAACTACATAACGGGCAGGGGGCAGGAACTACATCATAGGCAAAGGGGGACTGAAACTTCATGATGGGCAGGAGGCAGGAACTACATGATGGGCAGGGGTCAGGAACTACATAACGGGCAGGGGGCAGGAACTACATGATGGGCAGGGGTCAGGAACTACATAACGGGCAGGGGGCAGGAACTACATGATTGGAAGGAGTCAGGAACTACGTAACAGGCAGGAGGCAGGAACTTCATGATTGGCAAGGGTCAGGAACTACATAACGGGCAGGGGTCAGGAACTACATAACAGGCAGGAGGCAGGAACTTTATGATTGGCAAGGGTCAGGAACTACATAACGGGCAGGGGTCAGGAACTACATGAAGGTCAGTAACTACATGACCGGCAGGGTACAGAAACAACATTACCGGCAGGGGGCAAGAACTACATGATTGGCAGGGGTCAGGAACTACATAACTGGCAGGGGGAAGGAACTACATGATGGGCAGGAGTCAGGAACTACATAATGGGCAGGGGGCAGGAACTACATGATGGGCAAAGGTCAGGAACTACATAACTGGCAGGGGGCAGGAACTACATGATGGGCAGAGGTCAGGAACTACATAACGGGCAGGGGGCAGGAACTACATGATGGTCAGAGGTCAGGAACTACATAACTGGTAGTGGACAGGAACTACATGATGGGCAGGAGTCAGGAACTACATAATGGGCAGGGGGAAGGAACTACATGATGGGCAGGAGTCTGGAACTACATAATGGGCAGGGAGAAGGAACTACATAATGGGCAGGGGGCAGGAACTGCATGATGAGTAGAGGTCAGGAACTACATGATGGGCAGGAGGCAGGAACTACATGATGGGCAGAGGTCAGGAACTACATAACTGGAAGGAGGCAGGAACTACATGATGGGCAGAGGTCAGGAACTACATAACTGGCAGGGGGCAGGAACTACATGATGGGCAGAGGTCAGGAACTACATTACAGGCAGGGGGCAGGAACTACATGATGGGCAGGGGTCAGGAACTATATAAGGGGCAGGGGGCAGGAACTACATGTTGTCAGGGGTCAGGAATTACATAACGGGAAGGGGGCAGGAACTACATGATGGGCAGGAGGCAGGAACTACATGATGGGCAGAGGTCAGGAACTACATAACTGGAAGGAGGCAGGAACTACATGATGGGCAGAGGTCAGGAACTACATAACGGGCAGGGGGAAGGAACTACATGATGGGCAGAGGTCAGGAACTACATTACAGGCAGGGGGCAGGAACTACATGATGGGCAGAGGTCAGGAACTACATAACTGGTAGTGGGCAGGAACTACATGATGGGCAGGGGTCAGGAACTATATAAGGGGCAGGGGGCAGGAACTACATGTTGTCAGGGGTCAGGAATTACATAACGGGAAGGGGGCAGGAACTACATGATGGGCAGGAGGCAGGAACTACATGATGGGCAGAGGTCAGGAACTACATAACTGGAAGGAGGCAGGAACTACATGATGGGCAGAGGTCAGGAACTACATAACGGGCAGGGGGAAGGAACTACATGATGGGCAGAGGTCAGGAACTACATTACAGGCAGGGGGCAGGAACTACATGATGGGCAGAGGTCAGGAACTACATTACAGGCAGGGGGCAGGAACTACATGATGGGCATATGTCAGGAACTACATAACTGGTAGGGGGCAGGAACTACATGATTGGCAGAGGTCAGGAACTACATAACGGGCAGGGGGCAGGAACTACATGATGGGCAGGGTCAGGAACTACATAACGGGCAGGGGGCAGGAACTACATGATGGGCAGAGGTCAGGAACTACATTACAGGCAGGGGGCAGGAACTACATGATGGGCAGAGGTCAGGAACTACATTACAGGCAGGGGGCAGGAACTACATGTTGTCAGGGGTCAGGAATTACATAACGGGAAGGGGGCAGGAACTACATGACGGGCAGGAGGCAGGAACTACATGATGGGCAGGGGCAAAAACTACATGATGGGCAGGGAGTAGTAACTACAAGATGGGCAGGGGGCAGTAACCACATGATGGGCAGGGGGCAGTAACTATATGATGGATAGTGGGCAGTAACTACATGATGGGCAGGGGGCAGTAACTATATGATGGGCAGGGGGCAGTTACCACATGATGGGCAGGGGGCAGTAACTATATGATGGATAGTGGGCAGTAACTACATGATGGGCAGGGGGCAGTAACTATATGATGGGCAGGGGGCAGTTACCACATGATGGGCAGGGGGCAGTAACTATATGATGGGCAGGGGGCAGTTACCACATGATGGGCAGGGGGCAGTAACTATATGATGGATAGTGGGCAGTAACTACATGATGGGCAGTGGGCAGTTACTACATGATGTGCAGTGGGGAGGAACTACATGATGGGCAGGGGACAGGAACTACATGATGGGCAGGGGACAGGAACTACATGATGGGCAGGGGACAGGAAGTACATGATGGGCAGGGGACAGGAACTACATGATGGGCAGGGGACAGGAACTACATGATGGGCAGGAGTCAGGAGCTACATAACGGGCAGGGGGCAGGAACTACATGATGGGCAGGGGACAGGAACTACATGATGGGCAGGGGACAGGAACTACATGATGGGCAGGGGACAGGAACTACATGATGGGCAGGGGACAGGAACTACATGATGGGCAGGGGACAGGAACTACATGATGGGCAGGAGTCAGGAGCTACATAACGGGCAGGGGGCAGGAACTACATGATGGGCAGGGGACAGGAACTACATGATGGGCAGGGGATAGGAACTACATGATGGACAGGGGACAGGAACTACATGATGGGCAGGGGACAGAAACTACATGATGGGCAGGGGACAGGAACTACATGATGGACAGGGGACCATAATCACTTGCTGAGAAAGAAAACAGATTAGATTTTACTACTGGCAAAAGAAAGAACACAGTTTGTAACATCCGCGCATGATTTTCATTCAGTAACAATATGATTTTTTTTCTTCAGTCATTTATGTATATGCAAGTTTCAATACAGTATAGTTAAACTAATACCTTTACAATACTATTGGTATTCATTATGAATTATGTTGTTAAAGTACTCAACTAGTTTGGATAAATTACTTAATCTGTTCTTTTCTTTCTCATATAAATCTTGATTTACTTCAGTCTCAATCCTGCCATCATACCAGTAGTCTTGACCAACATGTTGCGTAAAGGAACCATATACGGTCTGAGATTTCCATGTAGCCTCAGTCACAGTAACATGTACAAATCTGAAATTTGATTATCCTCAGTCACCTGAGCTGAATTCTGATATAATCTCAGTCACCGTAATTTGTCACAGCCCTAGTCACCAAATCCTGTACAAAATTCAGTTTTGATGTAACATGTGATGATTATCTTGTGTTCAGTCTATATAACTTAACATTGCTATGTAGCCTCAGTCAACTTATTTGTATGCCCCCACCATTCATTAAGTGTTACCCATTTTCTTTCATCTATCCACTTGATCGTCTATCTGTGGGTGCATTCATCCATCAAATTGGCCTCCATTGAATGACATGTTGGTCAAATTTTACAGGAGTTATGGCCCCTTTTCAACTTAATTTTTGGTCAAATTTACATATGGCAGGGGCATCCTTGTCCAACCAACATTATTGTCTCGCATTGAATTCTCAATTTAGTGGAACCTATTTTTCAGACAGATTATGAATACATGTGACACTAGTTAATTAGCAATTGTGGGTACTTAGAAATGCAAATAGTTATTAATGGAAGGATAAAGGAAATTAAAACTGGTTAATATTACAGGTTTATTGCATATTATTAATTCATAAATAGTTTGTAGTCAGCTGTTTTAAAACTGTCATTAGTGATAACATTTAATGGCACATTATAGAATAGTTGTTTATTTTAACAATACATATTTACATGCAGGACGAGTCTTCACTTAACAACAAGTAATGATGCTTATACCTGCTTGTGGTTTGCTGTGATGTCAGTAAATTGTGATTGGATTGGAATTATTTGTTTGATATGGTGCTAGTATATTTGTATAACTTGTTAATTCTGTTAATTGTTATTTCTGTGGGTTTACAAAGTTTGAGAGAGATAGAGATTTAAGCATTTGATTGCCAGTATACTTCCACTGGGAGGTTGGGCCGAATTTGTTAATTCATTTTTCTTTTCAGTGTTTGTCAGAGATGTTCATTCCTTTTCCACTACAGAAATAGTTTGGCCAAAGAATTTCATTACGTCTTCTCATCCTCCCCCAGTGTTTGACATACCAACAATTTACATTCCTTTTTCACTGTAATAATGGTTGGGACAAAATTGGTTTTTAATTGCCACAACCCTGACCAAATATTTGATGGTCCCAAAATATTTATTACCAGTCAATTATTTCTTACAAATATGACATCTTAAGGATTATAGAATGGTCAAAAACAAATATGGGGCATGGTATCTGCAGGGAGAAATAAAGAGTTGGAGCATACACCAGTTTGATGTAAACTTTGCCAAAAGTTGTGTTTTTTGTGTTGTGTGAATGATGCTTCGGTCACCGTGTGATTATAATTCGTGATTGTCTGCTATGTTTTCTCCAGCCATTTGTTTGTTTTTTGGTTATGGATGTAAATGTGTCTTGAGTTTGGGTTGAGGGGAAAGTATAATTATGCTCACACTAAACAAAATTTGGCATGACAACATTAATCACTATGAGTGTCCAAGCATCGTTGTTAGACACTTTTTCTAGATTGAATCATTATGAGTGTGCAAGCATCGTTGTTAGACACTTTATCTAGATCGGATCACTGTGAGTGTGCAAGCATCATTGTTAGACACTTTATCTAGATCAGATCACTGTGAGTGTCCAAGCATCATTGTTAGACACTTTATCTAGATCAGATCACTGTGAGTGTCCAAGCATCGTTGTTAGACACTTTATCTAGATCGGATCACTGTGAGTGTCCAAGCATCGTTGTTAGACACTTTATCTAGATATGATCCCTGTGAGTGTACAAGCAATGTTGTTAGACACTTTATCTAGATCAGATCCCTGTGAGTGTGCAAGCATCGTTGTTAGACACTTTATTTTGATCAGATCACTGTGAGTGTTCAAGCAATCTTGTTAGACACTTTATCTAGATCAGATCACTGTGAGTGTGCAAGCATCGTTATTAGACACTTCATCTAGATCGGATCCTTGTGAGTGTGCAAGCATCATTGTTAGACACTTTATCTAGATCGGATCACTGTGAGTTTCCAAGCAATTTTGTTAGACACTTTATCTAGATCATATCACTGTGAGTGTGCAAGCATCATTATTAGACACTTTATCTAGATCAGATCACTGTGAGTGTCCAAGCAATGTTTTTAGACACTTTATCTAGATTGGATCACTGTGAGTGTCCAAGCATTGTTATTAGACACTTTATCTAGATCAGATCACTGTGAGTGTCCAAGCATTGTTGTCAGACACTTTATCTAAATCGGATCGCTGTGAGTGTCCAGGTGTTGTTGTAAGACACTTTATCTAGATCGGATCACTTTGAGTGTCAACGCATCGTTGTTAGACACTTTATCTAAGTGAAGGTTTAGACAACCGCGGATTCAATACATTTTTTGTGTCTTTAGTTTTGATACAAACTTTGAGACAATTAAAAGTAATTCAACACTTTTGTAATGTGTAGTTTCAGAGTATCATTTTCATTAATAGTCATATTCTGAGTTTTACTCATATATATATATAATTATTTTAGTTGTTTCATTGTTAAACATATTTTTGCTGACCCTACATTGATCACAAAAATCTACTGGTTTTTTTCATCAAATCTACTGTTTTTTTCATCAAATCTACTGTTTTTCAATCCTAAGTTTCCATCACATGCATGTCACCATGTTATTCCTTCAACTTTATCTTATGTTGATCCTAGCACCTGAATTTTCGTAGAATTTTATGAAACTTAATAAATAACTTAAAAACAATTTCTTCATTATTGTTTCTATTTTGAATTTAGAATGCAAAAACTGTAGCAATTCTGCCATGCAGAACAATGTTGATAGATTAATTACATACAGAACCATGTCCATATATTAATTACATCGCCAGTAATTGTGCCATACAGAACCATGTCCATATATTAATTACATCGCCAGTAATTGTGCCATACAGAACCATGGCCATATATTAATTACATCACCAGTAATTGTGCCATACAGAACCATGTCCATATATTAATTACATCACCAGTAATTGTGCCATACAGAAACATGTCAATATGTTAATTACATCACCAGTAATTGTGCCATACAGAACCATGTCCACAGATTAATTACATCACCAGTAATTGTGCCATACAGAACCATGTCAATACATTAATTACATCATCAGTTATTGTGCCATACAGAACCATGTCCATAGATTAATTACATCACCAGTAATTGTGCCATACAGAACCATATTCATACATTAATTACATCACCAGTAATTGTGCCATACAGAAATATGTCCATATATTAATTACATCACTAGTAATTGTGCCATACAGAACCATGTCCATAATTTATACTATCGGTAATTACATCACCAGTAATTGTGCCATACAGAACCATGTCTATATATTAATTACATCACCAGTAAGTCTGCCATACAGAACCATGTCCATATATTAATTACAATACCAGTGATTGTGCCATACAGAACCATGTCCATAATTTATACTAATTACATCACCAGTAATTGTGCCATACAGAAACATGTCCATAGATAAATTACATCACCAGTAATTGTGCCATACAGAAACATGTCAATATGTTAATTACATCACCAGTAATTGTGCCATACAGACCCATGTCCATAGATTAATTACATCACCAGTAATTGTGCCATACATAACCATGTCCATATATTAATTACATCACCAGTAATTGTGTCATACAGAACCATGTCCATATATGAATTACATCACCAGTAATTGTGCCATACAGAACCATGTCCATAGATAAATTACATCACCAGTAATTGTGCCATACAGAAACATGTCAATATGTTAATTACATCACCAGTAATTGTGCCATACAGAACCATGTCCATAGATTAATTACATCACCAGTAATTGTACCATACAGAACCATGTCCATATATTAATTACAACACCAGTAATTGTGCCATACAGAACCATGTCCATTTATGAATTACATCGCCAGTAATTGTGCCATACAGAACCATGTCCATAGATTAATTACATCACCAGTAATTGTGCCATACAGAACCATGTCCATACATTAATTACAATACCAGTAATTGTGCCATACAGAACCATGTCCATACATTAATTACATCACCAGTAATTGTGCCATACAGAACCATGTCCATAGATTGATTACATCACCAGTGATTGTGCCATACAGAACCATGTCCATACATTAATTATAATACCAGTAATTGTGCCATACAGAACCATGTCCATACATTAATTACATCACCAGTAATTGTGCCATACAGAACCATGTCCATAGATTAATTACATCACCAGTAATTGTGCCATACAGAACCATGTCCATACATTAATTACAATACCAGTAATTGTGCCATACAGAACCATGTCCATACATTAATTACATCACCAGTAATTGTGCCATACAGAACCATGTCCATACATTAATTACATCACCAGTAATTGTGCCATACAGAACCATGTCCATAGATTGATTACATCACCAGTGATTGTGCCATACAGAACCATGTCCATACATTAATTACATCACCAGTAATTGTGCCATACAGAACCATGTCCATACATTAATTACATCACCAGTAATTGTGCCATACAGAACCATGTCCATAGATTGATTACATCACCAGTAATTGTGCCATACAGAACCATGTCCATAGATTGATTACATCACCAGTGATTGTGCCTTTTCTATATCAGGGGCCCATTTCACTAACTTTCATTCTTAAGATTTTGTACAAATTAAATGTGACACCTAGGAATGTGTCATTGAGGCAGTATTTTTCCAAATTTTAAAAAGAATATTATTTACAAGGCTTACGAATCTTCATAAAATGATGTAATGTAAACACTAAATAACTGCCCTTTAATTTTACATTAAGAAGTTTCATAAACTTAATAACTTCAATTAAGTCAAATGAGCCCAGGGTGAGCAGATAGCTGCCATCTGGACCTTCTAGTTGATGCAGATCCATTTCTAGTATAAATACTGTCAGATGGCAGTAACAAAAAAAATTGCATACAATATTACAATTTTGCCAAATATTAATTAACATTTCCACAGGAAATAACTAGTGACAATTCTGTGGAACTTAAGTGATAATTTAACAGAAGCTGGACTTTTAGAAGCTTTTTTTCTACCTCCACAAAGAAACTTTATTTCAAGTTAATAATATTTTAAAGTTGTATTTAAAAAAAATGTAAACTTCAGATTAAGATTTATATTGAATTGAAATCTCTTATTTGATTCAGTGCCTAATAAACAATCTAGTTCTTTACAAAAATGTATTACAAGTATAAAACTATCATGACAACAAAGAAACTACTTTCTGAGTATTCCTTCTACATCATATCACAATACTTGTAAATGCAGATTATATTTGAGTGTAAATGCAGTTGCTAATATATCCAGCCTGATACTGCTTTAATTATTTTGTCATAATGATCTGGTATATTAAATAATTTATAAGCATTTGGTGAATGAGAAGTACACAAAACTTATTTTCAGTAAAATAATTTAAATGGGCTCAAATATTCATATGTTGAAACCCTGGGAGCATAAAGGTGCTATGTGTATATGAAACAAGAGGTTTCATAGCACCTTGATGCTCCAAGGGTTGAGGTCATTATCATTAACTGTGTAAGCACCATTTTAAACCATGTTTTTTAATATTTCAGTTCTCAGTGACGAGTCGCCGGAGATCTGTGTATATGAGAAACAGTGCCATGGGCGGAGAGTCAGTTGTCAGCTTGACACCCATGGTTGCCAACACACCCATCTCCCGACAGTGACCAGAATATAACCATAGCAATGACATCTGTGATACATTGTCAAGCAATAGTGTGTTGAAAAGTGCTACAATTAAGTCTATATCATGCTATAACATATCCTCATATTGTGTTTAAGTTGTATACAAGAAACAGTGATGAGCCTGGAAAACATCTAGGGATCACAGTGTCCATTGTTTGCATAGTTTGGTTTGATCCTGTCATCCAAAGTTAAACCACAAACTTGATGTGGCAACTTATTTGTATTATATTCTACACATGTAAATGGACAGCTGTTGTTCTTTTCAGTTTCTAGTTTAGAAGGTCTGACTGAGTGTTCTAGGGCAATGTCGCCTACAGACAACTTAACTCTCACCACTGAGGTCACTGGTTCGATGCCCAGCTTGGTCCAAAAACTTTATGTGAGAAAGTTTGCCAGTTATATGCAGAAGGACGGTGGATCTTATCGGATTGATTCCAAGTTTTCCTCCACCAATAAAACTGGATGATATGTCATTTATGTAACCTGTCATATTTGTAAAATGGTTTCAACTCCATTAAAAAAAATAAGAAAAAATATTAATTCCTAGTCTGCAATGTTTCTAGACAATAAACTCTGTATTGGCTATAGCATACATGGCTATACGTCTGTCTCTTTTTTTAAATAACATATGGTATCATTTATTCACGTCTCATCTCACACCAGAAATGCATCTTATATATTATATATTGGATGCTTTACATTGGACAAATGAAGCTGGCACAGATAAGTTAGATTCCCTGCATGCTACAGTTAATACATACATGACTGCAATTAATATAAACTTAAAAATGTCAAAATTTTTACAAATATATATATATTTTCCAAGAACGAGTTACCACGTATATGTTGCTACTGAAAAGAGTCAATATAGAACTTGTATATTCTGAAACACATACATTGTGGTACAAGATGTTGAGAGGATACACATAATTCTAGAACGTACTATATAAAAAGATTACCATCTTTGACATTGTAGACTGTGAACTAGAATAAAACTGTTTTGTGCGTGTGTGTGATACAGTTACAAGGTAGTGCTGTTACGTGTTGTCTGGATTGATACCTACATACTATATATACATGTTTATACTTTTCCCGCACAGTTTCTGTGACAAATCTGTGATAATTCTGTCGTCTGTGATAATCTGTGTGCAATGCTTTGTTATACCTTGTTTTACTATAGGACTTGACCAATTACCTGCTTTAAATCATCTCAACGAGACATAGTACTAGTAGGTTCTGCTTGTGGGTATCCTAACTGGACATATGTATAGTTATATATATAGTTGTTACATATTGGGACAAATACAAAGTTACAGTCAAACCTGTCTTAAGCAGCCAGTCAAGAGAAGGAGCAGCAGTGGCCTTTTCAGACAGGTTGTTGCTTAATACAGGTTAAATTGCTCTGAAAGAATAGAAATGGGAAATAGCAAGTGTGGTTGCTTAAGACAATTGGCTGCTCAATAGAGGTGACCGCTTACACAGGTTGGACAGTATATAGTTATGTGATATATAGTTTTGGGAACAAAATGAATTGGCATTACAGTCTGTCCAGTTACTACAGTTGGTACATCTCTGTAGCATTTTCATCCATCTTGGGCAATATTTTACAATGTATTTTATGCTTATGCAATTTGAATTATTGAAAGTTCAGAATTTCTGTTTGGTAAAAACAGAATGATCATGAACATGAACTTGGAGGACTTGTTAAAATTTATCATTTACATTGAAAATGTTTAACTTAGAATTTCCATGCATCAAAGAAGAATCTAAATAATAAATGTCTTGTGTAAATGTATACGTCAATGCACAGGGGATAGTAAGCCTTGTTTACAAGTCCAAACAATAGAAGTGAAGACAACTTTGAAATGACTTACAGGATCAGATGCAGCATAGTAACTGTCCTTGAACTTTATAGTGGACACAGCAGAGTCATTGTCCTTGAACTTTATAGTTGGCACAGCATAGTAAGTGTCCTTGAATTTTATAGTGGACACAGCAGGGTTAGTGTTCTTGAACTTTATAATGGATGCAACAGAGTTAGTGTCCTTGAACTTTATAGTGAACACTGCAGAGGTAGTGTCCTTAAACTATATAGTGGACACAGCAGAGTTAGTGCCCTTGAATTTTTTAATGGACATAGTAGAGTTAGTGTCCTTGAACGTTATAGTGGGCACAGCAGAGTTGGTGTCCTTGAACTTTATTGAGAAAAAACACAACAGTTATGTGATTGAATTGTGATAACCATATAAATGCAACTGCATTCTTAGTTATTTACTGTGATATTAGCCTGATAACCTGATCACTCAGGGTCATTATATAGTAACTTTTTACTGGTGCATGTCATATAAAAGTTTTGTTGTCTGCAATTTCTTAGATTATTTTTTTGATGATTTAAATATGGTCTTTTCAGATATAATGTTTAAAACTTATTTGTTTTATGATGAAGATGAATTTGTTATTTATAAGGTTTTACATGATTGTATATTTTGTTTGTATGTTTGATTTTATGTAACTTTTTGCATGTATATTTGATTTTATGTATTAATTTGTATGCATATTTGATTTTATATATTTATTTGTATAACATAAAGCTGCCGATTGACATGGAGACAAATATAACTATCACAAAATTGAACACGTAGAATTTCATCTTTTATTCAGTCCATCTCTAATGTAGTACATAACATACATGCATATATAAATAAATACTAGTAGATCTACCATTTAAGAATGCATGTTTTAGGCAAACATATATTCATATTTGTAAACATCCAGTTGCACATGCAAAAAATATATCTGTTGAGAGACATATAAATATGAATTAAGTAATGGTGTCATAGATACTTTTATTTGATACATTGAACTAATTATTTAATACATTTACTCACTTTTAAGAATAAGTCATGGTTACGGTCCTCTTGAATTGAATATCTTAAGTCAAACTTTATTGGCCAATATGTTTTGTAAAAAAGAAATAAATTTCACACTCTTTCTTCACTCTTACAGTCGATTTTGTTATAAAGAAAGAGCGTGTTTGTTTTTCCAAGGATTTGAGTTCCTTCACCAAATCAATAGAAATACCAACACACACTCTTTCTTTGTAACAAAGTTAACAGTGTATTAAAATACCTGTACTGTCCAGTAAAATTAGAAATTGTTTACAAATAAGGGAACATGATAATATTATTATTTTCTTATAAAAAAAGTAAGCAAATTTTGTAAAAGTGTGGCTAAAATTTAATTATTTTAAAAGGCAATTTCAAAAAAACATACACATGAAAATTATTTCAAACTTATTTATTTTATTTCGATTGAGAAACAAGTTCTTACAACTTGGGCAAATCACGCTCAAAGTCTTCCTGGTTAGAACCAGTACTCAGCATATTTGGATAAAGTGTCTTGCTCAAGGACACCACACATGGCTGTGGTGGAGGACCAAACCCACGACCCTCTGATCCTTGGTTCGATGCTCTACTTCTAAACCATGCACTCCACACGCAAAAATAAGTGGGAATTTGACTATTTTTTATCATAAAAAAGACCAATGTATTGGAATTTCACAAAAAATAATCTTGCAAAATTGTGTCCTTTTTAAATGTCTTTCTAACTTCGTGAAAAAACAAGAAATAAAGACAACAAATGTCCCCAACAATCTCCCAGGTGGATATGATATGATGATATGTTTTAGTTCAAATATATTTTGAATAATGATGGGTGAAACAGAGAAGAAAACAAATTTGTCTCGAACATATACATGCTTAACAGTAAATTGTATACAAGTCTACAATACCATCACAACCTGATTATACTGTTGGGGTACTAACAAAAGGTCACATATAATGGTGTATCTTCACACAATCACACCTAATGGTTGACTGATTTTCCAAATTGATCAGGCCCAAGTTTCACTAAACATCTCAACTTGAAATATTCCTGAACTCAATTTTTTGAAATGTTATAACTTCTTGTACATCGATAAGCATATTAAAATTGCTCCTGAAATAGTATTTATATTTAAAGTCCTGAAGTGTGCTTATCAAAAGTAAAATAAAATAGGTAAAAGATACGATTGTAATATGAATTTTAGTTATGGACCATAAGGTCATGTACATGTTTGACAAATTACTAATAAAACTACATGGATTGAGAAAAAGACAGAGATAAAATGTAAATCTATGTTTGGGAAGATGAGGATTAAATATTAAAGATTGAACTATCCTTCCAAAAACAAAACTTTGAATAATTTGCGATAACTTACTTAAATAAGTAATAATTTTCATTTAACACTTAATGTGGAAAGGAACCGTCATACAGATACCTGCTCTGTGACTTACCAGGCTCCAGTTTTACTTAAAATCTCAACTTGAGATTTTCCTCAAATGTTTGCAATGCTATAACTTAGTTTATGTTGATCATTTTGCATGTAATCCTTTACCACTGAGTAAGTATTTGCTATGACTTCTGTGTAGTCATTTATGAATTCAAGTAATTATTTGGAGAGTTTGAAATGTTTTAGTTGAGGAAAATCTCAAGTTGAGATGTTCATGAAACTGGTGCCTGAATAATGTTTTAACTTAAATTTAAAAAAAAAATTAATTTAACAAACAAATTACTATATAATACTTGTATTAAGTTTTAACGATTATGTAACAAACAACAATATTTGAAACACTGTTCTTTCTCAAGCTCTGAGTCTTGAAATTGATCTAAGACTCAACATAATTTAGATCCATACTGATGGATGTTGAAATGAATTTAGAGCCAGACTGTTAAATACTAAATGTTGATATCAATTTAGACCCAGACTGATGAATGCTGAATGTTGAAATTAACTTAGACCCAATCTGATGACTGCTAAATGTTGGAATGTATTTAGACCCAGACTGATGAATGTGAAATGTTGAAATGAATTTAGACCCAAAGTGATGAATGCTAAATGTTGAAATGAATTTGACCCAGACTGATGAATGTTAAATGCTGAAATGAATTTAGACTCAGACTGATGAATGTTTTATGTATTAATTTAGACCTAAGCTGATGAATGCTCAATATAAGAATGAATTTAGACCCAGACTAGTGACTGCTAAATGTTGGAATGAATTTAGACACAGACTGATGAATGCTAAATGTTGGAATGAATTTAGATCCAGACTGATGAATGTTAAATGTTGAAATGAATTAAGTCCAAGAATGATTAATGCTTAATGTTGGAATGAATTTAGACCCAGACTTATGAATGCTGAATGTTGAAATTAATTTAGACCCAGACTGATGAATACTAAATGTTGGAATGAATTTAGACAAAGACTGATGAATGATAAATGTTGAAATGAATTTAGACCCAGACTGATGCATGCTAAATGATGAAATGAATTTAGACCCAGACTGATGAATGCTAAATATTGAAATGAATTTTGACCAAGACTGATGAATGCTAAATGATGAAATGAATTTAGACCCAGACTGATGAATGCTAAATGATGAAATGAATTTAGACCCAGACTGATGAATGCTAAATGTTGAAATGAATTTAGACCCAAACTAATGAATGCTAAATGTTGAAATGAATTTTGACCCAGACTGATGAATGCTTAATGTATTAATTTAGACCCAGGCTGATGAATGCTAAATATAAGAATGAATTTAGACCAAGACATAAATGTTTATTGTTGGAATGAATTAAGACTGAGACTGATGAATGCTAAATCTATTATTTAAGACCCAGATTGATGAATGCTAAATATAAGAATGAATTTAGACTGATGAATGTTTAATGTAGAAATGAATTTAGACCCTGACTGATGAATGCTAAATGTTGAAATGACTTTAGACCCAGACAGATGAATGCAAAATGTTGAAATGAATTGAGACCCAAAGTGATGAATGCTAAATGTTGAAATGAATTTGACCCAGACTGATGAATGTTAAATGCTGAAATGAATTTAGACTCAGACTGATGAATGTTTTATGTATTAATTTAGACCTTAGCTGATGAATGCTCAATGTAAGAATGAATTTAGACCCAGACTAGTGACTGCTAAATGTTGGAATGAATTTAGACACAGACTGATGAATGCTAAATGTTGGAATGAATTTAGACCCAGACTGATGAATGTTAAATGTTAAAATGAATTAAGTCCAAGAATGATTAATGCTTAATGTTGGAATGAATTTAGACCCAGATTTATGAATGCTGAATGTTGAAATTAATTTAGACCCAGACTGATGAATACTAAATGTTGGAATGAATTTAGACAAAGACTGATGAATGATAAATGTTGAAATGAATTTAGACCCAGACTGATGCATGCTAAATGATGAAATGAATTTAGACCCAGACTGATGAATGCTAAATATTGAAATGAATTTTGACCAAGACTGATGAATGCTAAATGATGAAATGAATTTAGACCCAGACTGATGAATGCTAAATGATGAAATGAATTTAGACCCAGACTGATGAATGCTAAATGTTGAAATGAATTTAGACCCAAACTAATGAATGCTAAATGTTGAAATGAATTTTGACCCAGACTGATGAATGCTTAATGCATTAATTTGGACCCAGGCTGATGAATGCTAAATATAAGAATGAATTTAGACCAAGACATAAATGTTTATTGTTGGAATGAATTAAGACTGAGACTGATGAATGCTAAATCTATTATTTAAGACCCAGATTGATGAATGCTTAATATAAGAATGAATTTAGACTGATGAATGTTTAATGTAGAAATAAATTTAGACCCCGACTGATGAATGTTAAATGTTGAAATGACTTTAGACCCAGACAGATGAATGCAAAATGTTGAAAGGAATTGAGACCCAAAGTGATGAATGCTAAATGTTGAAATGAATTTGACCCAGACTGATGAATGTTAAATGCTGAAATGAATTTAGACTCGGACTGATGAATGTTTTATGTATTAATTTAGACCTTAGCTGATGAATGCTCAATGTAAGAATGAATTTAGACCCAGACTAGTGACTGCTAAATGTTGGAATGAATTTAGACCCAGACTGATGAATGTTAAATGTTGAAATGAATTAAGTCCAAGAATGATTAATGCTTAATGTTGGAATGAATTTAGACCCAGATTTATGAATGCTGAATGTTGAAATTAATTTAGACCCAGACTGATGAATACTAAATGTTGGAATGAATTTAGACAAAGACTGATGAATGATAAATGTTGAAATGAATTTAGACCCAGACTGATGCATGCTAAATGATGAAATGAATTTAGACCCAGACTGATGAATGCTAAATATTGAAATGAATTTTGACCAAGACTGATGAATGCTAAATGATGAAATGAATTTAGACCCAGACTGATGAATGCTAAATGATGAAATGAATTTAGACCCAGACTGATGAATGCTAAATGTTGAAATGAATTTAGACCCAAACTAATGAATGCTAAATGTTGAAATGAATTTTGACCCAGACTGATGAATGCTTAATGCATTAATTTGGACCCAGGCTGATGAATGCTAAATATAAGAATGAATTTAGACCAAGACATAAATGTTTATTGTTGGAATGAATTAAGACTGAGACTGATGAATGCTAAATCTATTATTTAAGACCCAGATTGATGAATGCTAAATATAAGAATGAATTTAGACTGATGAATGTTTAATGTAGAAATGAATTTAGACCCCGACTGATGAATGCTAAATGTTGAAATGACTTTAGACCCAGACAGATGAATGCAAAATGTTGAAATGAATTGAGACCCAAAGTGATGAATGCTAAATGTTGAAATGAATTTGACCCAGACTGATGAATGTTAAATGCTGAAATGAATTTAGACTCAGACTGATGAATGTTTTATGTATTAATTTAGACCTTAGCTGATGAATGCTCAATGTAAGAATGAATTTAGACCCAGACTAGTGACTGCTAAATGTTGGAATGAATTTAGACACAGACTGATGAATGCTAAATGTTGGAATGAATTTAGACCCAGACTGATGAATGTTAAATGTTGAAATGAATTAAGTCCAAGAATGATTAATGCTTAATGTTGGAATGAATTTAGACCCAGATTTATGAATGCTGAATGTTGAAATTAATTAAGACCCAGACTGATGAATACTAAATGTTGGAATGAATTTAGACAAAGACTGATGAATGATAAATGTTGAAATGAATTTAGACCCAGACTGATGCATGCTAAATGATGAAATGAATTTAAACCCAGACTGATGAATGCTAAATATTGAAATGAATTTTGACCAAGACTGATGAATGCTAAATGATGAAATGAATTTAGACCCAGACTGATGAATGCTAAATGATGAAATGAATTTAGACCCAGACTGATGAATGCTAAATGTTGAAATGAATTTAGACCCAAACTAATGAATGCTAAATGTTGAAATGAATTTTGACCCAGACTGATGAATGTTTAATGCATTAATTTGGACCCAGGCTGATGAATGCTAAATATAAGAATGAATTTAGACCAAGACATAAATGTTTATTGTTGGAATGAATTAAGACTGAGACTGATGAATGCTAAATCTATTATTTAAGACCCAGATTGATGAATGCTAAATATAAGAATGAATTTAGACTGATGAATGTTTAATGTAGAAATGAATTTAGACCCCGACTGATGAATGCTAAATGTTGAAATGACTTTAGACCCAGACAGATGAATGCAAAATGTTGAAAGGAATTGAGACCCAAAGTGATGAATGCTAAATGTTGAAATGAATTTGACCCAGACTGATGAATGTTAAATGCTGAAATGAATTTAGACTCAGACTGATGAATGTTTTATGTATTAATTTAGACCTAAGCTGATGAATGCTCAATGTAAGAATGAATTTAGACCCAGACTAGTGACTGCTAAATGTTGGAATGAATTTAGACACAGACTGATGAATGCTAAATGTTGGAATGAATTTAGACCCAGACTGATGAATGTTAAATGTTGAAATGAATTAAGTCCAAGAATGATTAATGCTTAATGTTGGAATGAATTTAGACCCAGATTTATGAATGCTGAATGTTGAAATTAATTTAGACCCAGACTGATGAATACTAAATGTTGGAATGAATTTAGACAAAGACTGATGAATGATAAATGTTGAAATGAATTTAGACCCAGACTGATGCATGCTAAATGATGAAATGAATTTAGACCCAGACTGATGAATGCTAAATATTGAAATGAATTTTGACCAAGACTGATGAATGCTAAATGATGAAATGAATTTAGACCCAGACTGATGAATGCTAAATGATGAAATGAATTTAGACCCAGACTGATGAATGCTAAATGTTGAAATGAATTTAGACCCAAACTAATGAATGCTAAATGTTGAAATGAATTTTGACCCAGACTGATGAATGCTTAATGCATTAATTTGGACCCAGGCTGATGAATGCTAAATATAAGAATGAATTTAGACCAAGACATAAATGTTTATTGTTGGAATGAGTTAAGACTGAGACTGATGAATGCTAAATCTATTATTTAATACCCAGATTGATGAATGCTAAATACAAGAATGAATTTAGACTGATGAATGTTTAATGTAGAAATGAATTTAGACCAAGACTGATGAATTTTTAATGTTGAAATAAATTAGACCAAGACTGATGAGTGCTCAATGTTGAAATGAATTTAGACCCAGACTGATGAATGTTAAATGTTGAAATTAATTTAGACCAAGACTGATGAATGCTAAATGTATTGATTTAGACCAGGGTTGATTAATGCTAAATATAAGATGAATTTAGACCCAGACTGATGAATGCTAAATGTTGAAATGAATTTTGACCCAAACTGATGAATCTTAAATGTTGAAATGATTTTAAACCTAGATAGATGAATGCTAAATGTTGAAATGAATTTAGACCCAGACTGATGAATGCTGAATGTTGAAATTAATTTAGACCCAGACTGATGAATGCTAAATGTTGGAATGTATTTAGACCCAGACTGATGAATGCTAAATGTTGAAATGAATTTAGCCCAAAGTGATGAATGCTTAATGTTAAAATGAATTTAGACCCAGACTGATGAATGCTTAATGTTGAAATGAATTTAGACCCAGACTGATGAATGCTTAATGCATTAATTTAGACCCAGGCTGATGAATGCTAAATATAAGAATGAATTTAGACCAAGACTGATAAATGTTTATTGTTGGAATGAATTAAGACCGAGACTGATGAATGCTAAATGTATTATTTTAGACCCAGACTGATGAATGCTAAATATAAGAATGAATCTAGACTGATGAATGTTTAATATTGAAATGAATTTAGACCAAAACTGATGATTTTTTAATGTTGAAATAAAATTAGACCCAGACTGATGAGTGCTCAATGTTGAAATGAATTTAGACCAAGACTGATGAATGCTAAATATATTAATTTAGACCAGGGCTGATGAATGCTAAATACAAGAATGAATTTAGACCAAGACTGATGAATGCTAAATGTTGAAATGAATTTTGACCCAAACTGATGAATCTTAAATGTTGAAATGATTTTAAACCTAGATAGATGAATGCTAAATGTTGAAATTAATTTAAACCCAGACTGATGAATGCTGAATGTTGAAATTAATTTAGACCCAGACTGATGAATGTTAAATGTTGGAATGTATTTAGACCCAGACTGATGAATGCTAAATGTTGAAATGAATTTAGCCCAAAGTGATGAATGCTTAATGTTAAAATGAATTTAGACCCAGACGGATGGATGCTTAATGTTGAAATGAATTTAGACCGAGACTGATGAATGCTAAATGTATTATTTTAGACCCAGACTGATGAATGCTAAATATAAGAATGAAACTAGACTGATGAATGTTTAATATTGAAATGAATTTAGACCAAAACTGATGATTTTTTAATGTTGAAATAAAATTAGACCCAGACTGATGAGTGCTCAATGTTGAAATGAATTTAGACCAAGACTGATGAATGCTAAATATATTAATTTAGACCAGGGCTGATGAATGCTAAATATAAGAATGAATTTAGACCCAGACTGATGAATGCTAAATGTTGAAATGAATTTTGACCCAAACTGATGAATCTTAAATGTTAAAATGATTTTAGACCCAGATAGATGAACGCTATATGTTGAAATGAATTTAGACCCCGACTGATGAATGCTAAATGTTGAAATGACTTTAGACCCAGACAGATGAATGCAAAATATTGAAAGGAACTGAGACCCAAAGTGATGAATGCTAAATGTTGAAATGAATTTAGACCCAGACTGATGAATGCAAAATGTTGAAATGATATTAGACCTAGACAGATGAATATGTAATCCTGGTCTCTAAGTATCACTACGGGGATCATATTTGTGCTACCTGTTGTGTATGGTGTTGTTTTAGGAATGTAACAGGACGAGAAAAATATGCAGCCGGTCTGGGATTGGAACCCGGGACCCTTCGCGCACAGGGAGAATGCGCTTCCATCTGAGCTAACCAAACTGCTTACATAAATTCCTCTCCTATTAGGTTACGTACACACTGTGACAAATACAAAATGTTGAAATGAATTTAGACCCAGACTGATGAATGCTAAATGTTGAAATAAATTTAAACTTAGATAAATGAATGCTAATTGTTGAAATAAATTTAAACTTAAATAAATGAATGCTAAATGTTGAAATAAATTTAGACTTAGATAGATGAATGCTAAATGTTGAAATTAGAAATATCCTATAGCTGCACGTGTGGTGCCACAATGTTCTGATATATTGACATTTTTTATAACAACCTGAAACAATCAATGAAAAATTACACTTTCCACTTGTGCCAGTGTTTGAATGACACTTCGATGAAAATATGACATCTAAAGCATGACATTGTGGTGATATACTTGAAGAAAGCTGATAACTTAAGCCATAACAGAGACATAAATGTGTTATAGTTTTCTGAAGCGTACAGCGTTTCTCTTCTATTATCTCAGTCTGGAGATCATTATGCTATGCTGCAATTGCATGAGATCGATTTCGGGCAGAGAGTATTGTACAGGTATCATGTTCCAGCCACATATTATTTGGTATTTGTTTTTTATAGTATATTCTTACAACTATAACTACAACCAGTACATTCAAAATCATGTACCAGGATATTTAAGTGATTAATAAAATGATTTATCTTTTGGAAGATTGTTAGCTAAAACATATTTTTCAGTAAGAACTGTTTTGATAGGTTGGGATACATGCAGGACAGTAAAAGTGTATATTATTGGCAATATTTGGTATATGTATTTTTTTTATTTTCACTAGAGATTTGTAAAACAACTTGATATAGTCCTGTGAGATTTTTACTCACTCGTATAGGAACTACTCTACTCGTTTGGGGAATACTCTTCCCACTCCGATGGGAACTACTCCCACAAAATACAAAAAAACAAAACATTTTTATTTAGCACTGAAATACTGAAAATACTTATACTTTCTTCTATCGCTCTGACCCAAACCATCATCTTCCGCAAAAAAATAAGGACAGTTTGAAATATCTGTTTCGTACTGTTAAAAATATATATAAAAAAACAATGTCATTGTTTCCGCGTGAAAATGATCCTTTAATTACCTACTATTAGATATTATAAAGTTATTATCGCGGACGAACATGAAAACTTCTGTTGATTTTTTTTTATAAACAGACAAGCTAAAAAAAGATGAAAAAAATAGAAGAAATGGGAGATAGAGAAAGACTACACAAGAAGACAACAGATATTAAATATTGGCTTAATATTAAATAGTGTAAAGAATTTACATAAAATACGTATAAATCTTACCAAATAAATCCTCAAAATTATTTAATGTACCGGATTGTTTGTAAAAATTAAATATGCTTATAAAGAAATAAAAGTTATCACAGGAGTTGTTATGCTGTTTGATTATTTTGATTTCGATCTCTGCAATGCTGCTGCAAACTCTTTCTTGATGTCTGGCTTATCATCGTTTTGCAGCGACATGTCGGAAACTATTCCACACTCTGTCTTCTCGTTATTACTAGTTTGTAGATCCTTCTCCATCCAGTCCGATGACAGAATCGCGTGAATGTCGGGTCTCTCTTTATACACATTCTTAAACAGTTTAAGAATCATACCTTTCACCTCCTCTGTCAACTTAAACTTGTGCCACGGGAAATTCAACTTCTTTTGCTCTTCCAAAACTCCATGATTCCCTTTGCTCTCATCGTAAGGCATTTTTCCAGTAACGAATATATAAAAAATAACCCCGATCGCCCATATATCGGCCTTCTTCGGATCATAGGGCTCTCCTCTTAAAATTTCAGGAGATGCATACGATTTGGAACCACAGTATGTTTTACTCAGCTCTTTCATTGAGTCATCCTTAACGAATCCAAAGTCACATATTTTTATATTATAGCTCTTGTCCAGTAACAGGTTTTCAAGTTTGAGGTCTCTGTGTGTAATGTCTTGATCGTGTAGGTAACGGACGGCATCACATACTTGACGGATCCATATTCTGGCAAGGTTTTCATGGATTGCTCCCGATCTCTGAATATAGCGAAGAACATCTCCATTTTCAGCGTATTCTAATATAATATACACACGGTAGTTGTCTTCAAACATTTCTTTCATGCGAATGATGTTTGGGTGCACCATTCGTGGCCAAATTGCAAGCTCTCTAGGAAGGAATCGTGTTTGAAAGTCTCTTGGGGCTTTGTTTCTGTCAATGATTTTGACAGCAGCCTTAGGGTAATCATAATTTTCCAAACAATGGGTAAACTTTACCTTTGAATAACTTCCACTTCCAAGAGTTTGTTTCACCAGAAGGCCCTTTTTAGCTAACACGGCCCTGTACGTTGGACGGTATGTAACTGTTTCAATTTTGGTCGATGGTGATTTTTTCACTTCCACTGGCTCCACCTCGCCTTTCATATTTTCTAAATCTTTCATCATGGCTGACTCCCATGATGAGGATTCTTCATCCATTTTTGGTCTTTTACACGGAAGCATCGATATGCTGTACCGTTGCAATCATTGGTTATCTACCGGTAGGCCTATTTTGTTCCTTATTTCTTGCTATATTGTTAACAAACTCTTTAAATCATGTAAGGCAACATTTGTATTTTTGCCGCTTAGCAACTACACAAGGTTGTCACGTGATTATTTTGTGTGTTATTTTCATGACAACATGTGTACACAACGTAGGAAATACTGACGTTTTTGTGTGGACGTCATAAACGTCGCGAGGGACAGCTTGGAAACATAATAATTGCTGGCGTTTTCCCGCCGTATTGTCCTGTAATGTAGAACTGTATTAACTGAGGATTAAATGCATTGTTAATGACTGGCGGTAAAAGCGTTATTGTCGTCACCGACGAGGAGGCGGAATTAAAGAAACGCGGATATGCCGTCGGTACATCACTCGGAGAAGGATCATATGCAAAAGTCAAGAGCGCTTTCAGTGAAAAGATTCAGAAACGAGTTGCCATTAAAATAATAGATAAGAAACATGTTCCTAAAGATTTTCGAGAAAAGTTTCTACCAAGAGAATTAAAAATCATTGCGTTAGTAGACCATGCAAACGTTATTAAAATGCACGAGCTGATGGAGTTTAACAATAAGGTAATTAAACTAATTTCCTTTTATAATTTAGTTTTTAAAAAGCAATTATTTTATCTTAACTTACTGTAACGAGACTATATGTAAGCCTTCTGTTCTCTTGTGTTTCTTCTTTGATTTCTTTTCTTGTGTTTCTTCTTGGTTCTCCGAAACTTGGTTTCATTAATTTTAAGAAGCATAGGGCCTATATGCTGCTGGCTATATATCGGGGCATGCAAAGACCCAACACAGAAATAGCAATTTAGAATTTTTTTTTCATAATTCAGTAATTAATGTAAGTGGGCTACTGTTTCTAGATGAAGTACATGTATATGCCATGGGTTTTAAAGTGGTCTGAGATGCGATTATACCTCAAGCTCTACCCTCTAGTTGGATGCTACATAGATATAAAACTCCAGAATAAAGAGACGCATTTTCAAACTCAACATGAGGAATTGCTGTGGTCTAGGCATTGGCATGCTTGCTCAAAGACCCAGCGCCCCGCTTAATAGCTGTCTCGAAGTCTGTATTAGTCCAAAACAAAGCATCTTTTATATGTTGTTTCAAAGATTTTTCTAACATAATCTCAATGCGTTGCAGAGAAAATAAATCAAGAAAAATATATTCGAATTACTATTAAAAATGTTTCTTTAAAATATCCAATACTCCGAAAACGAGGCTGTTCAATGTTATCCTAAAGCCAATTACAAATACCCATTCAGTTCTTCAGTATATCCAAAAAACACTTGCCACTTTCTGTCCAGCAGTTGATACATTCAGGGCTTGATTCCTGTACAAGTCTGTACTCTTAAACACATATAGAAGTTGAACGTCAGCAGAAACATCAATATTGAAGAAGTATTTGGTAATAGAAGAAGAGGAAGAATTTCGTTCTGAATGTGTGTGTTTGTATATTACACTAAATACATCATGTAGAGCGTTCCTCTTATCTAGATATTTTATCATTCATTAACATTTTCATTGTAATTTTCATTATCATTTTCAGTATCATTTTAATTATCATTTTCATTATCACGATCATCATTTTCATCATAATCATCGATGATATAATTGGTGTTATATCGTTCATGCATCATGTTGCCATACTTTGTATGTACATTTATTACCAAAATAAATATATCTATGTCGCCGTCGTCTGTGTTGTCATCATAACCACCGCACAGCAGCAACATCATCAGCATCAAGTAACATTATCATCAATTTTAAATTCACTCACTTACTATAGGTGTACATCGCAATGGAGCATGCTGGTCATGGCGACCTCCTGGAATTTATTAAATTACGAGGAGCCATACCAGACGCCAAGGCCAAGATTTTGTTCAGACAGGTGACGGAGGCCATCCAGTATCTGCACGATAAACAAATAGTCCACAGGTAATCTTTACTGTGTTATCCAGCAAACTACCATCAAATAACATTTAACTATTAAACTTAAACTGCTTGCTGCAAGAACATCACCTGCTGCATCTCCAAATCACTGTTTTACCCTTAGTTTATTTGTAAGAGAGGTTCCAATCTAGCATCGACAGCGCCGGTACCGTAGTAGGTCGCTATTGTGGGTCCGTTTCATGACCGGGTCGTGCCAAATACTTACATGGTACGAGTAGCTTTGACAATGGCTTTGACTTATGACCGTTATGTTATAGATGTATCACTGATATGCACGTGTTTTACAATTTATGTGGAGCGTAAATTATACCGTGGTTTGGTCACCTTCCTCTCTGTCCAACTCCACGACGCGCAAAAATATTAATGACATAATCTATAACTTGCACATTTCAAGTGTATTGCTAATAGGAATTGTCGCAGTTTTTTTAATTAATATTTGGGTCTCTATAACGGAGTTTCCACAAAATATACTCAACGCCATCTGTCTGGTTAATGTTTAAATTCTGGTAGACCACAGGTGCGTAGCAACGAATTTGATATAGGATAAATATTTTACATAACTTGTAATATTGTATACTTTAAATGAGCAGCACAAGTGGTGGCAGTCCACAAATGTCATTATCGTCACAATTAAATAAGAAAACATGAGAACTTATTGGTGTGGCATACAAAATAAATGAAATAAAAAGGAAATTAGCTAAACAATTGGAAATCATTGGTTTCCTAGCAATATTAATATAAATAGGCCTATTCATCCCCTGAAGAAGGAATATATATTCCAAAAGCGCTCGGGTTTTTTTAAATATTTTTTTAAAAGAATTCAGTATTGTTTAGGTGTATCAATTTATTTCTCTCTCTCTCTCTCTATATATATATGGTGCGATGGCCGTTTCAAGTAAACTATATAGAGAAAGTGTTTTTTTCAGGGATCTGAAGTGCGAAAATCTCTTATTAGATAACGAAAACAACATCAAGGTTAGCGATTTCGGATTTGCTCGCAATTTTGTTGCCGGAGACATCAGCAAAACGTTCTGCGGAAGTGCTGCATACGCAGGACCGGAAATTCTCCAGGGACAACCATACCATCTTCCTCTCCACGATGTATGGGCCATGGGCGTTATTCTATTTATAATGGTAATGACTCACATTTAATTGTAAGCAATAATAAGTTAGCCCTTATTGTGACAAAGTTATTTTGTTTTTCATCGTATATGGACATTACGTCATCAACAGAAAACGAACTATATCCTGTTATCAAATATTGACCATAAATTACCTCCACGATCCATTATCTTACACGTATATTCTGCCTAAATAGTTGATAAGTAGCAGCTTTTGTGACTGGTTATATCATGTAATAGCTATTGTGATGGTTGTATCATGTAATAGATAGTGTGAATGGTTTTATCATGTAATAGATATTGTGACTCGTTATATCATGTAACAGCTATTGTGACAGGTAATATAATGTAATAGATATTGTGAATGGTTGTATATAATATAGAAGCTATTGTGACTGGTTATATCATTTAATAGCTATTGTGACTGGTTGTATCATGTTATAGCTATTAACTGGTCATATCATCTAATAGCTATTGCGATTGGTTGTATCATATAGTATCTAGTGTGACAGGTTATATAATGTAATAGTTATTGTGATTGGTTGTACCATATAGTAGCTATTATTACTGGTTATGTCATGTAATAGCTATTTTGACTGGTTGTATCATGTAACAGTCAGTATGACTGGTTGTATTTTGTAATAGCTATTGTGACTGGTTATATCATGTAAAAGCTATTGTGACTGATTATATAATGCAACAGCTATTGTGATCTGTTGTACCATATAGTAGCTATTATTACTTGTTATGTCATGTAATAACTTTTGTGACTGGTTGTATCATGTAATATCCATTGTGACTGGTTGTATCGTGTAATAGCTATTGTGACTGGTTATATCATGTAAAAGCTATTGTGACTGATTATATCATGTACTAGCTATTGTGCTTGGTTGTACGATATAGTAGCTATTATTACTGGTTATGTCATGTAATAGCTATTATGACTGATTATATCATGCAATAGCTATTGTGACTGGTTGTATAATGTAATAGCCATTGTGACTGGTTGCATTGTGTAATTGCTATGGTGACTGCTATCATGTAATAGCTATTGTGACTGGTTATATCGTGTAATAGCTGTTGTGACTGGTTATATCGTGTAATAGCTATTGTGACTGGCTGTATCATAAAGAAGCTATTGTGACTGGTTACATAGAGTGATGTTATTGTGACTGGTTATATCATGTAGTAGCTATTGTGACTGGTTGTATCATGTTACAGCTATTGTGACTGGTTATATCATGTAGTAGCTATTGTGATTGGTTATATTATGTAATGGCTATTGTGATTGGTTATATCATGTTATGGCTATTGTGACTGGTTATATCATGTAATGGCTATTGTGATTGGTTATATCATGTAATGGCTATTGTGATCGGTTATATCATGTAATGGCTATTGTGATTGGTTATATCATCTAGTAGCTTTTGTGACTGATTGTATCATGTAATGGCTATTGTGATTGGTTGAATCATCAAGTAGCTATTGCGACTAGTTATATCATGTTTAAATGGCTATTGTGTATGGTTGTATTGTGTAGCAGTTATTGTGACTAGTGGTATCGTGTAGCAACTGTTGTGATTGGTTGTATCGTGTAGCAACTATTGTGAAACGTTGTATGTGTAGCAACTATTGTGATTGGTTGTATGTGTAGCAGCTATTGTGACTAGTGGTATCGTGTAGAAATGTTGTGATTGGTTGTACCGTGTAGCAACTATTCTGAAACGTTGTATGTGAAGCAACTATTGTGATTGGCTGTATGTGTAGCAGCTATTGTGATCGGCCGTATGTGTAGCAGCTATGGTGACTTGTTGTATGTGTAGCAGCTATTGTGACTGGTTGTATCATGTAGCAACTATTGTGACTGGTTGTATGTGTAGAAGCTATTGTGATTGGTTGTATATGTAGCAACTATTATGATTGGTTGTATGTGTAGCAGCTATTGTGATTGGTTTAATCGTGTAGCAACTATTGCGATTGGTTGTATGTGTAGCAACTATTGTGATTGGATGTTTGTGAACCAGCTATTGTGATTGCTTGTATTGTGTAGCAACTATTGTAATTGGTTGTATGTGTAGCAACTATTGTGATGTATGTTTGTGAAGCAGCTATTGTGATTGCTTGTATGTGTTGCAGATAACAGCTATTGTGACTGGTTGCATGTGTATCAGCTATTGTGACTGGTTGTATCTTGTAGAAGCTATTGCGACTGGTTGTATTTTATAGCATTTATTGTGACTGGTTGTTTGTGAAGCAGAAATTGTGATTGGTTGTATGTGTAGCAGTTATTCTGACTGGTTATATGTTTAGCACTTATTGTGACCGGTTGTATCGTGTAGCAGTTATTGTGACTGGTTGTTTCGTGTAGCAACTAGTGTTATTGGTTGTATTGTGTAGCAGCTATTGTGTCTGGTTGTATTGTGTAGCAACTATTGTGATTAGTTGTATCGTGTAACAGCTAGTGTGGCTGGTTGTATCGTGAAGCAACTATTGTGATTGGTTGTATGTGTAGCAGCTATTGTGAATGGTTGCATGTGTAGCAACTTTTGTGATTGGCTGTATGTGTAGCAACTATTGTGACTGGTTGTATCGTGTAGCAGCTATTGTGACTGGTTGTATCGTTAAGCAGCTATTGTGATTGGTTGTATCGTGTAGCAGTTATAATGACTGTATCGTGATGCAGCTAGTGTGATTGATTGTATTGTGTAGCAGCTATTGTGTCTGGTTGTATTGTGTAGCAACTTTTGTGATTGGTTGAATTGTGAAGCAGCTAGTGTGGCTGGTTGTAGCGTGTAAAGACTACTGTGATTAGTTTTATGTGTAGCAGCTATTGTGATTGGTTGTGTGTGTAGCAACTATTGTGACTTGTTTTATCGTGTAGCAGATACTATGACTGGATGTATGTGTAGCAGTTTTTGTGATTGGTTGTATCGTGTAGAAGACACTGCGACTAGTTGTATGTGTAGCAGCTATTGTGATTGGCTGTATGTGTAGGAGCTGTTGTGATTTGTTGTATCGTGTAGCAGCTATTGTGACTGGTTGTATCGTGTAGTAACTATTGTGATTGGTTGTCTGTGTAGCAGTGATTGTGACTAGTTGTATCGTGTAGCAACTGTTCTGACTGGTTGGTTATATGTGTAGCAGCTATTGTGATTGGTTGTATCGTGTAGCAACTGTTGTGATTGGTTGGTTGTATGTGTGGCAGCTATTGTGACTGGTTGTATCGTGTAGCAGCTATTGTCACTGGTTATATCGTGAAGCAACTATTGTGATTGGTTGTATGTGTAGCAGTTATTGTGACTAGTTGTATCGTGTAGCAACTATTGTGATTGGTTGGTTGTATGTGTAGCAGCTATTGTGACTGATTGTATGTGTAGCAGTTTTTGTGATTGGTTGTATGTGTGGTAGCTATTGTGATTGGTTGTATCGTGTAGCAGATATTGTGTTTGGTTGTATTGTGTAGCAGCTATTGTTGTGACTGGTGGTATCGTGTAGCAGCTATTGTGATTGGTTGTATCGTGTAGCAAATACTGTGACTGGATGTATGTGTAGCAGCTATTGTGATTGGTTGTATCGTGTAGAAGATACTGTGACTTGTTGTATTTGTATCAGCTATTGTTATTGGCTGTATGTGTAGGAGCTGTTGTGATTGGTTGTATCGTGTAGCAGCTATTGTAACTGGTTGTATCGTGAAGCACTTATTGTGATTGGTTGTATGTGTAGCAGTTATTGTGACTAGTTGTATCGTGTAGCAACTATTGTGATTGGTTGGTTTTATGTGTGACAGCTATTTTGACTGGTTGTATCGTGTAGCAGCTATTGTGACTGGATGTATCGTGTAGCAGCTATTGTCACTGGTTATATCGTGAAGCAACTATTGTGATTGGTTGTATGTGTAGCAGTTATTGGGACTATTTGTTTCATGTAGCAACTATTGTGATTGGTTAGTTGTCTGTGTAGCAGCTATTGTGACTGATTGTATGTGTAGCAGATTTTTGTGATTAGTTGTAAGTGTAGTATCTATTGTGATTGGTTGTATCGTGAAGCAACTATTGTGATTGGTTGTATGTGTAGCAGCTATTGTGATTGGTTGTATGTATAGCAGTTAATTTGACTGGTTGAATGTGTAGCAGTTATTGTGATTGGTTTTATCGTGTAGCAACTATTGTGATTTGTCGTATCGTGTAATATCTATTGTGACTGATTGTATGTGTAGTAGTAACTATGATTGGTTGTATATGTATCATTTTTTGTGACTAGTTGTATCGTGTAACAGCTATTGTGATTGGTTGTATCGTGTATCATCTATTGTGACTGGTTGTATGTGTAGTAGCTATTGTGATTGGTTGTATCGTGTAGCAGTTATTGTGACTGATTGCATAGTGTAGCAGTTACTGTGACTGGTTGTATCGTGTAACAAATTTTCTGATTGGTTGTATAGTGTAGCATCTATTGTGATTGGTTGTATGTGTAGTAGCTATTGTGATTACTTGTATCGTGTAAAAGCTATTGTGAACGGTTGTATAGTGTAGCAGTTACTGTTATTGGTTGTATCGTGTAGCAACTATTGTGATTGGTTGTATTGTGTGTATTAGCTATTGTGACTGGTTGTATCGTGTAGCAACTATTGTGACTGGTTGTATTGTGTGTATTACCTATTGTGACTGGTTGTATCGTGTAGCAACTATTGTGACTGGTTGTATCATGTAGCAGTTATTGTGATTGGTTGTATCGTGAAGCATATATTGTGACTGGTTGTATCGTGTATCGTGTAGCAACTATTGTGTCTGGTTGTATCGTAAAGCAACTATTGTGGCTGGTGGTATCGTGTAGCAGCTATTGTGATTTGTGGTACCGTGTAGCAGTTATTGTGATTGGTAATATCGTGTAGCAGCTGTTATTGCGACTGGTTGTATCATGTAGCAGCTATTGTGATTGGTTGTATCATGTAGCAGATATTGTGATTGGTTGTATCGTGTAGCAGCTATTGTTGTGACTGGTGGTATCGTGCAGCAGCTATTGTGATTTGTTGTATCGTTTAGCAGTTATTGTAACTGGTTGTATCGTGTAGCAACTATTGTGATTGGTTGTATCGTGTAGCAGTTATTGCGACTGGTCGTATCGTGTAGCAAGTATTTCAACTTGTATCGTATAGCAACTATTGTATTTGGTTGTACCCTGTAGCAGTTACTGTGACTGGTTGTATCGTGTAGCAATTATTGCGACTGGTTGTATCGTGAAGCAACTATTATGACTGGTTGTATCGTGTAGCAGATATTATGACAGATTGTATCAGCTATTGTGACTGGTTGTATCGTGTAGCAACTATTGTTGTGACTGGTGGTATCGTGTGGCAGCTATCGTGATTGGTTGTATCGTGTAGCAGTTATTGTGACTGGTTGTGTCGTGTAGCAGCTATTGTTATTGGTTGTATTGTGTAACAGCTGTTGTGATTGATTGTATCGTGTAACAGCTATTGTGAATGGTTGTATGTATATCAGTAAGTGTGATTGGTTGTATAGTGTAGAAGTTATTATGACTGGTTGTATCGTATAGCAGCTTTGGCGACTAGTAGTATCAATTAGCAACTTTTGTGACTGATTGCAACATGTAGAAGCTATTGTGACCAGTTGTATCGTGTAACAGCTATTGTGCCTAATTGTATCATTTGGAGTTATTGTGACTTTTTGTATCATGTAGTATCTATTGTGACTGGTTGTATCGTATAGCAGCTATTGCGACTAGTTGTATCGTGTAGCAACTTTTGTGACTGATTGCAACATGTAGAAGCTATTGTGACCAGTTGTTTTGTGTAGCAGCTATTGTGCCTGGTTGTATCGTTTGGAGTTATTGTGACTGGTTGTATCGTATAGCAGCTATTGCGACTTGTTGTATCATGTAGTATATATGTGACTTGTTGTATCATGTAGTATCTATTGTGACTGATCGTATCATGTAGTATCTATGTGATTGCTTGCATCACATAGTATCTATGTGACTGTTTGTATCATGTAGTATCTATGTGATTACTTGTATCATGTAGTATATATGTGACTGGTTGTACCACGGAGTACCTATGTAATTGCTTGTATCATGTAGTATATGATTGCTTGTATCATGTACTATCTATGTGACTGGTTGTATCATGTTGTATCTATGTGACTGATTGTATCATGCTGTATTTATGTGATTGCTTGTTTAATGTTGTATCTATGTGATTGCTTGTATCGTGTAGTATCTATGTGACTGGTTGTATCATGTAGTTTCTATGTGATTGCTTGTTTCATGTAGTATCTATGTGACTGGTTGTATCATGTAGTATCTACGTGACTGATTGTATCATGATTGCTTGTATCATGTAGTATTTATGGGATTACTTGTACTATTTAGCAGCAGTTTTACTGGGTTGACTTAATTGATAGCTTATTGGCTGTTCTTGGCAGAGGTAGTGGTTTCAATCACAGGTTCAAAACAATGGCCTTACAAAAGCAATATCCAGTACTGGTTGTACAGATTTATTCACTTTTACAACTTTAATTTATCGAGATATCAGTCCAGGCTGCGGAAATTAAGACATTTGACTTAAACATTGGCTATGTCCATATTTGCCACTGTTTTGATTTTGAAATTAGAGTAATGTATGTATGTACATGTATCAATGACATAAATATTTACATTTAAGGTTTGTGGTTCAATGCCATATGACGATGCCAATATCAAGAAAATGGTGAAGGATCAATTAGAGAGGAAGGTTGTATTCCCCAAAGGCAAAGTTGTTTCAGATGATTGCAAGAATTTGGTGCATAGAATTCTTGAGGTGAACAGCAAGAAAAGAGCAACAATATCTCAAATCCTGGAACACCAATGGGTAGCAAGTATTACAAACCCATCAACTAATAATTCGTCTGCAAACAATTCCACATCTTTTTTATTAACTTCTGCTGGTTTATTTATGAACAATTTATCCTCCAAGAAAATGTCTGCGAACAATTTGATCAGCAATGATTTTAACATAACCAATCCGTCTGCTCAAATTTTGTTCCAGAATAATTCTTCTGCTGTATCTGTGAATGTTTTGAAACACAACATCTCGACTATCAACTTTTTTCCCAACAACGATTCGTCTGTTAACTATTTGTCAACCAGCGATTCATCTACCAGTTATCTGTCAGTCGACGATTCTGCATATTCAGATCTTGGTGAACAGCCCTTGTATGATGATTTTGATACGATGATGATAAGATGTTTTGATTAAATCTGTGTTTGCTTTTTTACATTTGGTTTTGTTTTCTGTTGTTCACCAGTCCTTTATATCAAAGCATAAAAGGATATATATTTTTTTTCATGTTTAAGCACTATAAAATGGTACATTTCTCCACTGTTTAATTATATGCATGTATGCTGAAACATTCTACAAATGATATCAGAACAGGTTTCGTCATATTCTGCCAATGATATCATAATAGGTTTTGTCATATTCTGCCTATGATATCATAGCAAGGTTAATTATATCCTGCCAATGATTTCAGAACAGGGTTCCTCATATTCTGTCAATGATATCATAACAAGGTTATATATATCCTGCCAATGATATCAGAACAGGTTTCATCATATTCTGTCAATGATATCATAACAAGGTTGTATGTATCCTGTCAATGATATCAGAACAGGTCTCATCATATTCTGCCAATGATATCATAACAAGGTTACTTGTATCCTGCCAATGATATCAGAACAGGGTTCCTCATATTCTACCAATGATATCAGAACAGGGTTACTCTTATCCTGCAAATGATATCAGAACAGGGTTCCTTGTAATCTGCCAATGATATCAGATTAGGGTTCCTCATATTCTGCCAATGATATCAGAACTGGGTTCCTTGTATTCTGTCAATGATATTAGAACAGGGTTACTCGTATCCTGCCAATGATATCAGAACTGGGTTCCTCGTATTCTGCCAATGATATCAGAACAGGTTTCCTCGTATCCAGCCAATGACATCAGAACAGGGTTCCTAATATTCTATCAATGATATCATGTGAATGAACTTTACACATTTGCCTATTATTTTCACCTATTCATTTATACATGTTGACCACTTACCATGTACACTTAGAAGTATGCTATGTTTAGTTACATGTCAAACTGCACCAAAATAAAAACCATAACTACCATAGCAGTGTAAACATTTTAATATTGTTCCATATGTGATATCTAAACAGTCATTACAATAATAATTATATCATGTTATTCTTATACAGAAACATCTACATTTATCCTCACCCTTTGTCAAAAATTATAATTTGGTCTGTTTTCTTTCACCCTAGCTACCTATAAAAACTACCTATCTAAATTATTGTTTTCATATTTTCGTGACATTTTCTTTTCATTAAGGCAAATGAATAACATAACTGTATATAATAGCATAACTGTATATAATTGCATACCTGTATATATCAACATACCTGTATAACAATATACCTGAATATAATTACATACCTGTATATAATCACATGCCTGTATATAGTATTTATCGTACTTTGTATGCTTATAATCATCATTCCACATTGTAAAACTGTCTCAAAAACTATCTCAATAACAATATTTTATGTAAATGTTGGCTTAATTGTGTTTTGTTTTCTCATTAATTAATAAATGCCACCAGTCTTCTGTGAATATAAATAACTCATTAAGGACAACTCTCATTCAACAACACACAATTAAGATTACAATTTGAAATTTGATATAATTCTCATTATTTCAATGTTACAATGTATAATTAAATATGCATCCCTGCGGTTGCCCCTGCTTTTTGCTTAGACATTGAAAACAGATTTCAGTTTTTGAGTCTGTGAAATTTTTATCCAAGGAGTGCAAAGCAGTCGATATACACCTGCAACAAGTCAATATACACCTGTAACAAGACAATATAAACCTGTAACAAGTCAATATACACCTGTAACAAGTTGATATACACCTGTAACAAGACAAAATACACCTGTAACAAGACAATATACACCTGTAACAAGTCAATATACACCTGTAACAAGACAATATCCACCTGTAACAGATCAATATACACCTATAACAAGTCAATAGCCATCTGAAACAAGACAATATACACCTGTAACAAGTCAATATACACCTGTTACAAGTGAATATACACCTTTAATAAGTCAGAAGTATCATAAACTAGACCTAAAAGTGATGTATACCCCAGCAGTGCTACCTTGACAGACAAAGTGAAGAACTGCATTGACCACAGAAATGTAGGATTTACAACTTTGCAACAAGTCATTCAATTTCAATTTTGTAGTACCCTTTAGAAAAACATAAAAACTACACATCATATTGATTGTGTTACCAAATTTTATTGAAATCCAACAAAAACTGTGGAAGTAGTTTATGCCACAAGGATAAATATGACCATCAACAGAAATATATACATGTATATAAGTTCAAGGGCACCAACGCTGCATGGTTAGGGTTAAGGTAAAAAAGAATGGCATGTCCAACTACACATGATGCTGCTCAAGTACACAGCTAATTACTTGGTGCCACAAGTTTCAATATGACAATCAACAGAAGACAAACATAGGTTGAAGGTTCAGGTACAATAAATCCACATGGTTAAGGTAAGTCATTAATTCATTTACTGTTGATTACATATTTATTAAATGTACAATATCACAGATAAAACAGTATGGATTTTGTTTACATATCATAAATACATTATATAAAACTAAATTTTGAACAATAGGCAATTTTCAGCATAAAAGAAGTAATAATACCATTGTGAAATATTTAATGTAATAAATTGTAAGAAGAAAAAAGACAGAAAATTAAATATAAAAAGTACATCTGGGTTCCCTGTGAATGGGTGGACTAAGGTATTATTTCGCTGGATCCTTATTTAGAATGGACTAAGCCTATAATTATAAAGAAGTTTGAATTTGGAAGGTCTCATGACATGTGGTATATAAAATATGCAAGCCTAAGCCCTCCCATGTGTTTTCTGATAAGATTTTAAAAAGATAACTTTTGGTGACCCTGAATTGACTATATAAGCTGATGTAAACAAATGAACAAAAAAATCAGAATATAAATCCTTTCGTGAACCCGAGGTCCCTTATGGATATTAAAGTCCCTTACAGACATTATATCAGGGTTTTTGAAAATTTTAGAATAAGCAAAAAACATCTTTTTTCTAAAAAAACTACCACTATCTATCCTATCTATTAAAACAAACCAAAATAATGTACTGAAAAAGGGTTTTCTTGATGGGGGTTCCTTCTGGGTGTACGTGCCCTGATTAGAAAAGTTCTGCTTAATACTGTAGTAAATATCATTATTGATTCATCTTAGAAAGAGTTCTACTGAAAAGTTGAAGATCGTTAAACAGTGTGTGTATGATAATTATTTTTTTAAAATTGGATTTGAAATTTTAAGACATCTGCATGCTAGTTATTTTAACCCTGCAGTCATGGCTTGAATAAAACTGAAAATCGTTAGGTGATACTACATGCAAAATATTTTGGAGAAGTTTTCTGTAATTTAAAAACGAATAAAAATTTCAATCCAAAATCAACTTATGAGACAGCTTCACACCAAATTTGGTGAAAATCTATTCAGCACTTTCACTGCAAAAGGGTACTGATGGACACAGTGTAATCATAGAAGCTGAAAAGCTCTTCTGTGAACCTTTGGCTCAGATGAGCTAAAAAAAACAATAAATAAATTCTTCGGAAATCAAAAAAATGAGAGTGAAAATGAGAAGTTTTCACAGAGATTTCCTATGTAAAAAGTCAAGTCCCCTTACAGGGCCAATAGAGATTCTGACCCCTTCCTTTGTAAACACTTGAATCCCACTACTCACAATATTTTTGCCAAATATGAACAAATTTGAAAGACCAGTTCTTGAGAACATTGTTTGAAAATTCACAATTTTAACCTCAATGACAGCAAAGATCAACAGATGACAGAGAGCATTCATCTGACCCATAGGTGGTGTACTTCCTGGTCATTGCAATTCATCTATCATAGGTGGTGTACTTCCTGGTCGTTGCAATCCATCTATCATAAAGATCTGTTTTACTGAGTCCGAGGTCAGTATAATTACCTCAATATAATGCTGTGATAGTCCACTAAATTTCACTTCTGATAAAAACTTTTTAAAGAAAACGCTACAAAACTTCCAAAATGTATCAAAACATAGCACTGAAATAAATCACAGTAAATTACTTCATATATACATCATGTTATAATAATGAAAAAGCAAATTTCATTTTAATCTGGTGAAAATTAACAAAATCTATTGAGGAAGTTGTTTATTTAAGAATGGACGGACAATAATACAACACCCTACATCCCCCCTCTAATGTAACATCATCAGTTCCATCTCTAACACAACATCATATGTCCCACCTCTAACACAAACATCAAAACCACTTCTATTATCCTACAATACATACAAACAGCACCATTAAAATAAATTTACAAGTTTAGCTACTAAAAACTAAAAAACACATATTTAAAGAGAACATATCAATATTTTGACATTCATAAATATTTTGGCAATTGAAGCATTACAAAAAAATAATTACATACACAATGTATATAAAGAGAAACTCATCAACAGTTTAACATGCAAGTTCAACAGCCCAAGAACCTTGATACATGTGCCCCTTGCAGAACTGCCAAGATTTGGCAAAATGCTATATGCATTGCTAAGGCCAGAAAAAATAGTTCCTGATTAAGGGTTGCTTGATAAAAAATAGGGTAGGTAGGTATACATTTTTTTCTTTTCCTTTTTTTTCTCTAATTTTTACTTCATGGAGAAAATGTCTTATAATAATGAAATAATAAGCAAAGCTTTTCTGTTCTATAAAACACTAATTATGATAGTAAATCAATAAAGAACAATACAAATATAATTTTCTCGACAATGGAATGATTACAAGTAAACACAAGAGGCCCAAGAGGTCCTGAGGATGCTCTACTGACTCATAGTGGCCATAGCACTTTTTGAAATTCTCCTTTGCAATAGAAATATTGGGGCAGGGTCATTTTTAACTCTAGGGACAAGATTTGAACAAATCTAACAAAACTATAGTCGGTCATCATTACTACATAAACATTTTGAAATTCTGCTGGGAAGTTCATAAGAAGAAGATTTTTTAAGTTTTGGACTATTTTTAGTAACGGCGGCCATCTTCAATTTCAGATCGAAAATAAAAAATCTTCTGTATAGTTTCCTATGCAACAGAAACATGCATTTGAAGTTTCAGTTTAATTGGCCTAGTGGTTTCAGAATAGATGAAAGAAAAAGAGAATTTTCTGTTTTTCCATAGTATCCCTATGTAAAATTCTAAGTCTCCTTACAGGGCCCCTATAAATTTTAGCCCCTTAATTCTTATCTGCAATCAAACCCCTACACATAGGAATAATTTATGCCAAATATGAACAAATCTGACATACCAGTTCTTAAGAAAACGATTTTAGTAATTCCCAATTTTTACCCTTTTGGGGCCCCTCCTGTCCCCTTAAGACAGTGGAACCCATTCATTTTTACAAATCTGAACCTCCTTCACCAAACAATGCTTCTGTGAAGATTTAGGCAAAATCATTCCCATTTAAAAAAGAAATAAAAAAAAAATATTATAATGACATGTGTCCCCTAATTGAACCCTCGGGGCGGGGTCATATTTAACCCTAGGGACGCCATTTGAACAAATCTAACAATACTATAGTTGGTCATCATTACTACATAAACATTTTGAAAATCTGTTGGGTCGTTCATGAGAAGAAGATTTTTTAAGTTTTGGACTATTTTTAGTAATGGCGGCCATCTTGAATTTCAGATCGAAAAAAAAAATCTTCTCGATAGTCTCCTATGCAACAGAAACATGCATGTGAAGTTTCAGTTTAACTGACCTAGTGGTTTCAGAGAAAGTGCTGCTAACAGACGACAGACAACTGAGGACAGACGACGGACGACAGACAACGCGCCATCGCATAAGCACTTCTGGCCTTTGGCCAGTGGAGCTAAAAACCAACAAGAATTGAGTTATGAGCACTGCCACAGTCAATTAAAAATCCATTTATTATGCCATCCTTTTGTAATGAGGAAATTGCAACTAATGACAGGTGGCCCTCTCTTTCACAAACATATATTGAGTAGACGGGTGGCCCTCTCTTACACAAACATATATTGAGTAGACGGGTGGCCCTCTCTTACACAAGCATATATTGAGTAGACAGGTGGCCCTCTCTTACACAAACATATATTGAGTAGACAGGTGACCCTCTCTTACACAAACATATATTGAGTAGACAGGTGACCCTCTCTTACACAAGCATATATTGAGTAGACAGGTGGCCCTCTCTTACACAAGCATATATTGAGTAGACAGGTGGCCCTCTCTGACACAAGCATATATTGAGTAGACAGATGGCCCTCTCTTACACAAACATATATTGAGTAGACAGGTGACCCTAATCACACAAGCATATATTGAGTAGACGGGTGGCCCTCTCTTACACAAGCATATATTGAGTAGACGGGTGGCCCTCTCTTACACAAGCATATATTGAGTAGATGGGTGGCCCTCTCTAACACAAGCATATATTGAGTAGACGGGTGGCCCTCTCTTACACAAGCATATATTGAGTAGACGGGTGGCCCTCTCTAACACAAGCATATATTGAGTAGATGGGTGGCCCTCTCTAACACAAACATATATTGAGTAGACGGGTGGCCCTCTCTAACACAAACATATATTGAGTAGACGGGTGGCCCTCTCTAACACAAACATATATTGAGTAGACGGGTGGCCCTCTCTAACACAAACATATATTGAGTAGACGGGTGGCCCTCTCTAACACAAACATATATTGAGTAGACGGGTGGCCCTCTCTAACACAAACATATATTGAGTAGACGGGTGGCCCTCTCTAACACAAACATATATTGATTAGACGGGTGGCCCTCTCTAACACAAACATATATTGAGTAGACGGGTGGCCCTCTCTAACACAAACATATATTGAGTAGACGGGTGGCCCTCTCTAACACAAACATATATTGAGTAGACGGGTGGCTCTCTCTAACACAAACATATATTGAGTAGACGGGTGGCCCTCTCTAACACAAGCATATATTGAGTAGACGAGTGGCCCTCTCTAACACAAGCATATATTGAGTAGACGGGGTGGCCCTCTGTAACACAAGCATATATTGAGTAGACGGGTGGCCCTCTCTAACACAAACATATATTGAGTAGACGGGTGGCCGTCTCTAACACAAACATATATTGAGTAGACGGGTGGCCCTCTCTAACAGAAACATATATTGAGTAGACGGGTGGCCCTCTCTAACACAAGCATATATTGAGTAGACGGGTGGCCCTCTCTAACACAAGCATATATTGAGTAGACGGGTGGCCCTCTCTAACACAAGCATATATTGAGTAGACGGGTGGCCCTCTCTAACACAAGCATATATTGAGTAGACGGGTGGCCCTCTCTTACACAAGCATATATTGAGTAGACGGGTGGCCCTCTCTAACACAAGCATATATTGAGTAGACGGGTGGCCCTCTCTAACACAAACATATATTGAGTAGACGGGTGGCCCTCTCTTACACAAACATATATTGAGTAGACGGGTGGCCCTCTCTAACACAAACATATATTGAGTAGACTGGTGGCCCTCTCTAACACAAACATATATTGAGTAGACGGGTGGCCCTCTCTAACACAAACATATATTGAGTAGACGGGTGGCCCTCTCTAACACAAACATATATTGAGTAGACGGGTGGCCCTCTCTAACACAAACATATATTGAGTAGACGGGTGGCCCTCTCTAACACAAACATATATTGAGTAGACGGGTGGCCCTCTCTAACACAAACATATATTGAGTAGACGGGTGGCCCTCTCTAACACAAACATATATTGAGTAGACAGGTGGCCCTCTCTAACACAAACATATATTGAGTAGACAGGTGGCCCTCATTAACACAAACATATACATGTATCGAGTAGACGGCCTATAAATATTCAATAATGTGGATACCTGATCCATCAAAATTGTAATTATTATGCAAGAACTAGAACTCCATTTGAAAAGTTATCCCCCTGTAATGTGCCAGCCATGTAATAACTTGACCTACAAAGGTGACCTTGATACCGAACACACATACCTGGGTGCATAATATTTCACATTTGTTTAAATGTTTCAGCGTAGTTTGATGGAGTTCCAATCAGTTATTTGACTGAATCATGCCCAAGTCACTTCATGGCTCTGTTTTTTTTATCTCCAAGAATGACCCTGTTCTTGAACCTGTGAGTTGCTGTGACACCATGTACAAGTGGTCTATATTTTTACATAGTTGCTATAAAAAACATGAACACATGGTCTCCAAATGTTTATAGTTGGTGTATAATTATGCACAAAGTGTCAATAATATAAAACCATGTACAATGGTTTCCAATTTTTCATAGTTGTTCTTAAACCATGTACAAAGGTTTCCACTGTTTCACAACTTCTATAAAACCATGTACAATGTTTCCACATTTACATAACTTCTATAAAACCATATACAATGGTTTCCACATTTACATAGTTGTTATAAAACCATGTACAATGGTAGCCACTTTTTCATAGTAACTATAAAACAAAGGTTTACAGTTTTTCGTAGTTGCTGTAAACCATGGTTTTCACTTTTTCATAGTTGCTCTAAAACCATGTATAATGGTTTCCCAATGTTCATAGTTGCTATAAAACCATGTACAAAGGTTTTCACTTTTTTTATAGTTGCTATAAGACCATGTACAATTGTTTCCATTTTTCATAGTTGCTATAAAACCATGTACAAAGGTTTTCACTTTTTCATAGTTGTTATAAAACCATGTACAAAGGTTTCCATTTTTTCATAGTTGCTAGATAGGTTTCCAATTCTTCATAATTTGTTTTAATGTCATGTACCAAGGGTTGCAACTTTTTCACATTTGCTATAAACTATGTATAAAACTAATGCTCTCCACTTTTTCATGGTTTCTATAACTCCATGTTGAACGGTAACTACACTTTCATAGCTGCAGCAAAAGGAGTCCAGCAACAAACTGAAATCCACATGCCATACTTGCCAATATGGCTGCCCACTGAATCTCTGGATAGTTGTTTGCCTCTCGTGGAAATTCGTCAATTATGTAGTAAAACAAATACAGTCCACCGGACAGGGCAAAAACTGTAAATAGAAAATACTTGAATGTTTTGTAAGAAACAAGTAAGTAATATGTTAACACTTCCACTAGCTAGAGAAGGAATGATTTCATAAACTCAATGTGGAGAACACCTGTAGTTTTATTTATTGAGCGACATTATACAATCACATGAATGCATACATTTTACGAATTTTTTCCATACATTATTTGAATAATATATTTAAATGAAATGAATCAACAAATTGATTATTTTAAAATTAGGCAAGAGTATCTGAGGAAGTGCTGATTAAAGAGACACACGCTGCAATGTTGAAAATAATTTAAATTCATGTTCACCTATTAAATAAAAAAAGTACACCTATGGACAAATAACAATATGGAAAAAAGATTATGAGTGGGTGAATTTTTTGAAGGGTAGGTAGGGAGAGATAGAAAACAAACACTATTTTAATTTTAGCCTTATAGTAAATTTCCTTTATCAAAATTAATTGCTTTTCAAAGTGTTCACAGTTTGTTGTTGTTGTTTTTTTAAACAGCTCCTCTTCGTCTGCAATGTAATAAATATAAAAGCGGGTATCAAATATTTAAGTGTTAGATTTAATTGTTTGAATAATTAGTATCATTTTTATTCCATTGACGCCAATCAGTTAACTTAATAAACCTTTCCTGGGATCCTGGATGGTTAACAAGTACTTGAGTACACCCATCTCCCCAAGAAATTGATAATTTTCCCAGGGCAAATGAAAGCAGTTCTCACTGCCTGTGATGAAAGGTAAGTTGCCACCACAATTATAGAGATACGTGTCTCCACTATTAAATGTCTATAAATATGTAAAATACTATTTGATATTGTGTTACTATATAATATAAATGGAGTCATAGTTTTCGGTTAAAACCATTCTTGAAAGTTTTGGTATATTTAAACATTGTACTGTATTGGGCCACTATAAAAACAGTATCATCCTTGATAATTTAGTCCTTAATATGTTCACTGTACCAATATTTTATGCCAATAAATGATCTGATTGAATTTTTTAAAAAATTTCTTATTACCTGAGGCAAAACATATCAGTGCTATAGCATGGTATCTATTCTTCTTGAGAAAGCGTGGAATTGTACAGTCCATCTTGTTTGAGAGCAACATGAACACAGACAACCCGAGACTTCCCCAGACAAACAAATATATTGCCTGCAGTACATGGTAGAAACCTGAAATAAAAATAGTACTGTCATATGTTACCAGAGATCTTTGAATAAAACAGCAGTGAATTGCCCTTTAAAGAAAAACCACTCAATGAAAACTCAACTCACCTGTCAAATAAGATATCAAATTGTCATATAGTAAAGCTTTATTTTAATTTTTCTTTCTATTTTGGGTAATATGAATTTTTTTTTAAAATAGCTTATTTACTATTGTCTATTTATTTAATATTTTAATTAATTAAATACTTTAAAATTAAATTCAAAAAAGTTTACCACCCAGATATAATCAATCCCATTACCTGGTATCAGAATCACAAAATTCTGTTGCCTAGCTAAAGTGGATTCATGTTTGCAAAACACCAAAATTAATGTGCTACCCGAAATTTGATACCTGAATCTACTATAAATTTCTGTTTGTGTGTCTCAAAGTTGTCATAATAAGCACGGAACACTATGTTTTTACCGATCCCAAGTGCTAAATTTAAAAGCCGGGTAATCACAAAGTGCTCCATGCTTACATTTATCTGACAATATGACAACTCTACATTAGTGGATTTCCATATACTAGAAGAAGCTTAGAATGAAAGATAAATGTTATAATGCTTTCGTAATTGCCTACCTGGTTCATTTGTGAAGAATGCAGGAACAATGTGACATTCACCAACTAAGTCACAAAATTTGGCATACCACAGTCCATACCACGCCACGCCTGGCAACTCAAACCAAAAGTGTGTGGAGAATGCAACCAAAAACAAAATGTTGGCTGGAATTAACAACAAAAGGGAAAGTTGCACATAACTATCCATTCTGCGAAACTTTCTGGAAATGTTATTTCGCATCATGTTTGATTAGACATCTCTACAAAATCTACGAGTACGATGCAACTAGTAAAATTGTATGGGTCTTTAGAAGTCTTTCTTGTATCCGAAATACTGGTTACATCCGAAATGTCAAATACATTTACACTAAAAGTTCTATATTACCAATGTTCAACTATAAATATACTCAGCGCATATTTTAAAAAAAATCATTAGAGAAAGATTCGAGCGAACGAATTTTCAAAAATGACAAGCACAGTAACTGTTAACAAATGCAATAATTAAACAAATTAAATGCTAGTTAAGATCTGTGTCTGCAAAACGGACTGATTCCAAGCTTCGTGATCACTTTGAAAACAAAAGATACATCCGGTAAAGTTACGTGTCGATTAAACATGCAAATAAAGATGTTAAACGAATAAAAACAAAACAACATACACTTTTATAACCTTTACACAGGTTGAATGCTAACATATGATCTTTCTCAGAATTCAATAACGGTTTCAAATGTAATTAATGACTTCTAAAAGTGTTATATTGGGTTTTCGCGACTATTGTTTTGTAAGTGTCAATGTTATGAACGTTTCGACTTGGCAACATTACAGTTGTTTATAGAAGTTTCGAGACAACATTTTAATTTGATTAACGAATTAAAGCAGCTTAATTATGAAAGGTAGCTCGTGCAACATTTTTTTATTTGCATCCACTTGAAAAAGTTTGGTGGATACTTTTTTAAAGACATTATGAGGTTATGAGTTCATATAGACATTGTTTGACATGGGCAAATATTGTTACACTATTATTGATTTATTTAAACTGTGCCTTAACAAGAGATGTGAGACCTCAGAAGGAATTTTATACACCAAACTATCAAAATTACCACAATACTTCTACCATTGGATTGACCCTGGATAAATTTGTCAGTCAAAATCCAAGTTTCATTAAGTATTATCCTGAGTATGTTTCCAGACAGAAACGAAGTCAAAATGTCGTTCGTATAACAAATTACAAAACCATGAACAAAAATGATATTTCAATCAAAGATAGAGTAAATATATTGTTTTCGTTTGGAGAACATGCTAGAGAATTTCTTCCTATAGAATCATTCTTTTATTTACTAAAAAAGTTAATAGATAGTCAAGAAGCAAATGTAAACCATCATCCGGATCTTGATTTAAATAAACTAGATATCTATGTTATTGTGCTGGGTAATCCAGATGGAAGACAATATGTTGAGACAACAAAGAATTACTGCTGGAGAGGAACAAGTACCGGCGTAGATATGAACAGAAACTTTGACTGGGAGTTTGGAGGGAAGGGTAGTTCTCCCAGTCAGAAAGATGAAGAATACCGTGGAGCACATGCTTTCTCAGGTTGGTTTTACATGTATAACTTATGATGTATACCTTTGTTTATTTGCTTAAAATTTATACTATTCTCAAATTCAATTCTATACTGTTGTCTTTTTCAAATTTGAGTCATCTTTAAACATTAAAATTAATGCTATATACATGTAATTAAAAAGATGTATTTTTTTCTTCAAACTATTCATGCATTAAATTTTACTTTTAAAGTAGTCAATCAAACTTATTACCTTTAATTTTAAAATCTATGTTTATTCATGTACAGAAAATGTACAAACTTTTTATATATATTATGAATGCACCCATTCACTTTTTGTTGATTTTCAATTTGTTCGGGGGGAAAAAGAGGTTATTTTATTTTAGTTAATAGTTTTTCACTAACTTACCAGTATATCTGATGTTGTTTTAAAATTTAAATTCTTTCAGAACCAGAGTGTAAGGTTTACACAGATCTCACAGAGAAAATTCAGTTTGATGCATTCCTCTCCCTTCATTCCGGTATAAGACAGATATACATTCCATATGCTGGTAAGTTTTAATATCTAATCTTACATCTGGTATACAATAATTACTGTTAATATCAAATAAGAAATCTTACCCAGGGGCAGGGAATCATTCTAAAAGTGGGATGATAGTGCAGTGGATAGAGGGTTGACCACCCACACCAGAGGTTGCAGATTCGATTCCCAGCTCGACCTGATGCCTCTCTTAAAGCAACATTCAGTAATGGCTCTACCCAAGAAACGGACTCGAGAACGGTTTATATAAGCCGTAAGCTTTCATTGCAATCAAGCTAAAAAGTATAAACTAATCATCATAAATCATGATCATAAATTATTATAACATTATCATGCCTGATTTCAAGTTTTGACAGTGAAAGGGAACCATTATTAAACTCATAGTAATATGAAGTCAGATAGCAGGTCTCAACCAGCTGGCAAGGAACCATTATTATAGATTATTTTATATTATGTCTCAGCAGACTGGCAGGGAACAGTTAAGGTAAATTATTTTGTGATATGATGAATGAGTATTTAACGCTTTAAATTATACTTAACTGGAGTGGTATAATAACTGTAGACAAAATGTTGAGTTCTAAACAATAACAAGACAGTTGTTATTTATAAGTAAAATTATAAAATATCTTTTTCTTTTTTTTGTAGGATATAGGTAATTGATAAATTTGTTATCAAATTGTTGAATAAATACATGTATATTATATGATAATGATATCATGTGAGTTATCTATCTTCTCTGTAATTCGTGAGTGTTTTGTAACCGATCTTGTTTAAGGCAATATGTATACTTGTATTATACATGTATATCATGTTATGCTGAAAATAAAATATTGAATTGAATTGATATCATGTCAGATACCAAATCTCGACAGACTGGTAGGGAACCAGAAAATTTGGAAAAAATGATGGAGCTGGCCAAACTACTAGCTACGTCTACCAAGCATACCTACCAGTATGGGAAAGCAGCGAGCCTGAATGAGTACACAGCAGACGGTACTGCATTTGATTATATGGCTGGTGTACGCAAGGTAGGTATGGATGTAAATTGATGTACCATTCTAATTTCTTGATTTACTTTTCCAGTTTATTGAAAACCTATCTCAACATGAACAAGAGATGTTTAAGGAATATGTAGTTAGACTATTTTACACTTTGTCTGGCATTTACAATGAAATTTGTATTCCTGGGGTATGTCATCAGAGCAAAAGTCATAACATGCACTATTCTCCATATAATATTATGTGACTGGACCTTTTAGTCCAAGAATCACTAAAAGCCTATTCTGTCGCCAAAACCTACCCTATATTTACGATGAAATGTGCAGTTGTTTGGTACCTACTAAATGTCTTTAAAACTGTTTACGATTTGTCGAGAATTGATAATGACCATGACCATAATATTGGTTGCAATGGTTACAGCTGGATATGATATATGCAATAGCATAAACAATTTTGGTAAATAATCATTTTATTTTTCAGATACCTTTCTCATATGCGATAGAGCTGTGGGGACCAGATCATTACAAGGGGTCAAGTTGTTTTAACATGTTCAATCCCCTCAGTGGCAATGTTATGGTATATTTTCTTAGATTACTTTGTGTATTCAGTATATTTCCATAGATAATTTTGTGTATCCAGTATATTTCCATATATTACTTTGTGTATCTTCTTTATTTCAGTAGATTACTTTGTGTATCCAGTATATTTCCATAGATTACTTTGTGTATCCAGTATATTTCCATAGATTACTTTGTAAATCTACTATATTTCTATAGATTACTTGTGTATCTGCTACATTTCCATAGGTTACTTTGTGTATCTACTATATTTCCATAGATTACTCCATGTGTCTTCTATATTTCAATAGATTACTTTGTGTATCCAGTATATTTCCATAGATTACATGTATATCAGGTATATTTCCATAGATTACTTGTGTATCCAGTATATTTCCATAGATTACTTGTGTATACAGTGCATTTCCATAATTTACTTTGTATATCTACTGTATTTCCATAATATATTTTGTGTATCATGTATATTTCCATAGATTACTTTGTGTATCCAATATATTTCAATAGATTACTTTGTGTATCCAATATATTTTCATAGATTACTTTGTGTATCCAGTATATTTCTATAGATTACTTTGTGTATCCAGTATATTTCCATAGATTACTTTGTGTATCCAATATATTTTCATAGATTACTCTGTGTATCCAGTATATTGCCATAGATTACAAATATGTATCTGCTATATTTCAATAGATTACTTTGTGTATCGTGTAATGATTATTCTCACTATTTATATGTACTCATAGAGTTTATGTTTTTATATAGTATCACCACTGTCCATATGTACATACATATGTAGGTACGTCCCATACTCTGTGTATCATGTATATTGCCATAGATTACTTTGTATATCCAATATATTTTTAAAGATCACTTTGTATATCTACTATATTTCCATAGATTACTTTGTGTATCCAATATATTTCAATATATTACTTTGTGTATCCAGTATATTTCCATAGATTACTCTGTGTATCATATATATTGCCATAGATTACTTTGTATATCCAATATATTTTTAAAGATCACTTTGTATATCTACTTTATTTCCATAGATTACTTTGTGTATCCAATATATTTCCATAGATTACTTTGTGTATCCAGTATATTTCCATAGTTTACTTTGTGTATCCAATATATTGCCATAGATTACAAATATATATCTGCTATATTTCAATAGATTACTTTGTGTATCATGTAATGATTATTCTCACTATTTATATGTACTCATAGAGTTTATGTTTTTATATAGTATCACCACTGTCCATACGTACGTACATATGTATGTACGTCCCATACATACGTACGAAAATAGTTTCCTACTTATATCTTTAGTTGTAATGAACAGATTTGAATTAAATTTGGTATGTGACTTCACATTCAGGTAATACACGTCAAATTTGTATTTTGTTCTGGTCTGATGATTTTTGATGGAGTTATGCCCCTTTTTGGACTTAGATTATTGACAAATGTCAAGAAATTGGTTTCCGCTTGATATCTCTTGAAGGATTGGATGGATTTGATTATATTTAGTAGAAAGATGTATGGTGATAAACAACAGATCAAGTTCGATTTTTGTCAAAATCCCTGCATATTAATTAGGTGTTCTGGGCTCTGATTGGCTGATAGTTTCCGACCTCTTAAAGTCTTTATTTATGGAACGATTTTGACGAAAATTTATATTTGGCTTTATATCAACAATACCCAGGTCATGTTTGTCAAGTTCGACAATGGATGGAATTGGCGCATATTAATTAGGTGATCTGGACTCTGATTGGCTGACGGTTTCTAACCTCTAAAATCTTTATTGATGGACCAATTTTGATGAAACTTGATATTTGGCTTTATTGATATCTACAATGTAGTTACAGAGTGGGGGCATCTGTGTCCCATGGATGCAATTCTAGTTGGTGTTTGTACTACTTATAATTTTGCTTTAGTATACATGATAAAGAGTGCATGTCTGTCTACATTTTATAGTGAGCCTGGTCTGGTTAGCTTAGTTGGTAGCTTGTCTGATACCAATCCAGGTGTTATGAGTATAAATTCCCATCCTGTCACAGTCTCCGTGATGATTGATATACTACATTGTATTTCATTGTCATTTGTCTCTCACTACTGACTCAAGTGGGAAAGGTTTTAGTTACTTGCAGAGATGAGTGTGCTCGAGTACCGGGTACTAGCTCATCTTCCAGAATCTCTCAGATAAATTTGTTGTTGTATTTTATTTAATACTAGATTCCCTGTTTCTTTTCAGTAAAATAACATTTAAACATTTTGTTCTATAACAGTCCCAATATCTTATCCAAATCCTTATATATTCTCCATTTTTATACTGAAATCAATTCTTGTTTAATCTATAAACAAGAGGTGATCCAGATGATCATAGACACTGGTTATAAAATAAAAACTTAAATGGATATCTTTATTAAACTTTTTTTATATTAATTTTCAATAATCAATATGGCGTCAAAATATAGCACGCAGATGTAAGTGATGTCACAAAGCCCATATACCGTCTGGCAGAGTAATTTAACGTACCGTCTTTGAAGTTAATAGGCATTTAAAATATAACCATTGGTCAATTTTAATCAGGTGGTCTGCTAACAGGACAAGTAGTTACTACAGTGATGTGAAATTGATTGTGTGTTGCGTGCAACATTAAAAATATAAAATGAGCCCTTGTCAACATGGAAATTCTAACTTACTGACACATTTTAGTTGTGTGTGGTGTATGATTTTAATTTAACTAAAAAAGTTTGCATATTTCTTGATCATTCCTTGTATTTGTCAATTTTATAGATGGTGTCCACGAATTTGTGGATTACTCCTCATACATCTCTGTAAATTCTAGCCAGTACTGCTGCAGTACACTTTGCGCTTGATTATTACTGATTGTTGTGGCAATGCCATGTCAGATGATGTGTCTAGGAGTGAATTCAGTGGCATCAAATTTGTTAAAGGCTCCAAAGAAATATTTAACATGCATGATTGTCAATACAAGTATAGCATAGGCAGAATTATGTCTCTTTTTTTAAATTGATTATTTTGTCAAACTAACTTCAGGAACGATATCTCAGTAACTATTGGTCATACATCAGTGAGACTCAATAGAAAATTACATCCAGTGAAATTATATATTTAAATTAATGCTCTGATTTTCAACATTTTGGTTTTAGAGGCCTTGTTTTAGGTACCGTAATGCAGAACTGTTCCACTATTTTCTGCATATTTCCAGGCTGTGGTAGAGGAAATCTATCCTTTATATACAACGTTCTTGGATTATATGATCAAATGGAAGGAACAGTCATCAGGGGCTATGTCAAATATCTCTAACATTGAGAACACCTACAAGCCCTTGGAGGTTGCCAGTCAAGTTAACAACAGACTAGCACATCAGCTAATACACATTTCTAATCAATCTGGTGTCAAACATTCGGATACCACAGAAACTGTTCATTCCCTACCGTCTATGGCTGGGGCAAAACAGGTTAGTATATTGTTGTTTATCTTTTTGTGCTTTAGTGTCAGTTTCACTTTGTAGGTGCAGGCTAAGTCTAAGGTGGAGGCTAAGGTAATATTTTTTAGCTCCCTGGGACTAAGTCCAAGTAGAGCTATTGCCATGACCCCAGCGTTGTGGGCGTCGTCTGAAGACACCCAGGTTAAACTTTTGCATTTAAGTTTAAGATATCTATGCAACCACTTATTGGATATGAATGAAACTTCGCATGTGTGTTCACCATTGTCAGTGGAACACACCGAGACAAGAACCATAACTCTGGATTGCATTTTGGCACAGTTATGGCTTTTTATGGACTTAGACATCCAGGTTAAAATTTTGCCTTTAGTTGCATTTATGTTTAAGATATCTATACTACCACTCATTGTATATGAATGAAACTTCGGATGTGTGTTCACCATCATCAATGGAACACACAGAGACAAGAATCATAACTCTGGATTGTATTTTGGCAGAGTAATGGTCGTTTTTGGACTTAAATTTCATGTTAAAGTTTTTTTTCAGGTAATATATCTATGTAACCACTCATTGGATATGAATGAAACTTTATATGTGTGTTCACCATCATCGATGGAACACACACGGACAAGAACCATAACTCTGGGTTGTATGTTGGCAAAGTTATGGCCCTTTTGGACTTAATTATTCGCCTGTAGATACCTAGGTTAAACTTTTGCGTTTAGTTGCATTTTAATTTTGGTGTTTACCTCCAATCTCAATCTTTGCATGGGTGGTGAGTTTTATCCCATCGGCGAGCTTTGTTGTCATCTGACAACTCTTGTTATAGTTTTGGAAGAGGTGAGGTTAGGATGAGGAATCACTGGGGAAAATTTACAATCTACATACATTACTATGGAAATTCTTACTACATATTTTATATAAATGGTTAAAATCATCCTTTTCCATATACTAATATATAGACAAGATGGTGTCACATTGAGTGTAGAAATATGCAATCGAGGCAGAACAATTATTATCATTGTAAGATTTACACGAGGCAGTGCTTGGTTCTCAATCTGAACCACTGAGCCAGGCCGAGCCTGTCTGACTGTCAACCTAGGTGTCGTGAGTTTTAATCCCTACCCAGGCATAGTCTCCGTGATGATTGATATTTGACATTGCATCATTGTCATTCGTTTCTCACTGCTGATGCAGGTGGGAAAGTTATGAAGTTATTTGGGGAGATGGGTGGGCTGGAGGACTGGTTAGACTTCCAGAATCCTAGGAAACAGTTGTTAGGTCAGTTGATCTTCCATTAGTCCTCAATGCCATAAAAATGACCCTAAATATTCAAACAATGAATCACTTGTCAATAACATAGATAAACCCCATGTTATATGGTGTGTTGTGCTGCAACTCTCAACAACATGCAGTTTGGATTTTCCTTAATTTGTAACACAATGTTATTCATGCATAGGATTTGAAAACAAGATACTTATTTATAAAATTATTGTTTAATGTGAACATAAGGAAGCATGTTATGTTCATGACCCTGCCATTGGGTGTTATTTCTGTCTGTTCATACGCACTCATTAATTCGTCTGGGGTCAAAGTGGTTTCTGGTCAGTCATTTCTAAAAGGGTACATGTATTTAATAATAATTTGTGAGTTATGGACCCTTTTCAATTTAAAATTTAGTAAAATAATGTCTTTTTAATTGGTCTATGTCTTTAATTAATATATGGTGTGTAGTCATATAATTATAAAACACAGAATAAGTTTGATATTTGCCAACATTGGTCAATTTTTACAGTAGTTTTTTATCATTTTTAATTTTATGTTACTTCGATTGTGAAACAAGATGTACTTATACAAATAATGCAGTATAATAAGTACTAGGCATATGCGGAAAAAGTGTCTTGCTCAAGGACACCACACATATCCGTGTGTTTGAATCCCCAACCGGCAACAGTCTCATTGATGATTGATATATGACATTGTATCTCATTATCCTTCTTCTCTCACTGCTGATTCAAGTGGAAAAGTTATCAGTTACTTACGGGTTTGCTTGAGCATGGTTAACCTTTCAGGGTCCCAGGAAACAGTGGTTAGGTTAACTGATCATCTGTTAGCCCCTCGATGGCATAAAAATAACACTAAATATTCAATCATGATCAAGGTTCTCAGTTTAGCTTTAGTTTTGTGTACTTAAGAACCTCCATTTTGATAAATCTTTACGAAACTTACATAAAGTAGTTACATAACCATTATATCCAGAATAAGTTCTCGAACTGGCCAATTATGAGAGAATTATTGTCAGAGTTATTGCCCTTGAAAAATAAAAAAGCACTGTTTGACCTTGTGTGCAACAGCAACCATAATGTTCATTTGATTTTCACCAAACTTACACAGTAGTTATATTACTATAATATCTTGAATGAGTTGTTGAACTGGTCAAATCTGGTAATTAATGTTTGAGTTATGGCCTTGGAATTGTCAAAAATTGTGTTATTTGACATTGCGTTGTGTGCACTCTTTTATTCACAGCTTTCATTTGATCTCCACAAAACTTACACAGTAATAATATAATCATAATATCCCAAACAAGTCAAAATAGGATAATTAAAGTCAGAGTTATGGCTGTTGAATAGTCAAAAGTTGCATTATTTGACTTTATGCGCAGATTAGCACCTTCATTTGTCATTTTATCTCCATCAAACTTAATCAGTAGTTATATTACCATAATATTTTGAACAAGTTCTTGAAGTGACTATAACAGGTAATTCATGTTGAGTTATGGCCCTTGAATTATCAAATATTGTGTTATCTGACATTATGTGCTCTCTAGTACTCACAGTTTTCACTTGTTGTCTACCAAACTTACATGGTAGCATTATATAGCTAAAATATCATATTTGTCTAAAAATAACAACCAAATCTTTCCTACAAATTGTTTTAATGGTATTTTTAATTTTCAGGCTGATGTTCCATCCCTCACACCTGGGTTGATACTATTGTGCATTGTTGTCATGGTAACATTGGTGGTCGGTATCCATGGCAAGTGTCCCATTAGTCGGCGGATGTATCAAAGAAGACGTGTTGTCAGTTTACGTGCCCTCGGCTCATCGTTCTCCACCAATTTTTTTACAACATATCGAACTTGAAACTGATTTTATTACATACAGAGGCATTTTAGAATCAATGTGAAATAATTTTCTACTAACCCTTTACCTGACAGTTGTGATAGAAGCAACACTATTTATGTACATTTCAAGGTGTGTTAAACCATGGAACATGATGTTCTACATATATGCATAATATAACCATGTTTATTTTATGTGCCAGTATGTTTTATTTACTGGTAAAAGGGTAAATTTGAATTCAATACTGTGTTAATTTTTATATTTCATGACTGATCATATCAAGGTTAGTTCTAGAGGTGTATCTGGTGTCAGTGTAATGTGACTGGGTGGGGTATCATAGCACATGTCAGGTTGACCTGGTGTCCGTGTAATGTGGGTGGGGTATCATAGCACATGTCTTGTTGACCTGGTGTCCGTATAATGTGACTGGGTGGGGTATCATACCACATGTCTGGTTGACCTGGTGTCCATGTAATGTGACTGGGTTGGGTATCATAGCACATGTCTGGTTGACCTGGTGTCCGTGTAATGTGACTGGGTGGGGTATCATAGCACATGTCTGGTTGACCTGGTGTTCGTGTAATGTGACTGGGTGGGGTATCATACCACATGTCTGGTTGACCTGGTGTCCGTGTAATGTGACTGGGTGTGGTATCATACCACATGTCTGGTTGACCTGTTGTCAGTGTAATGTGACTGGGTGGGGTATCATACCACATGTCTGGTTGACCAAGTGTCAGTGTAATGTGACTGGATGGGGTATCATACCATGTGTCTGGTTGACCTAGTGTCGGTGTAATATGGCAGTATAATGCTGTCTCAAACAGACACCATTGTGATACATCTGAAATATGATTTTTGTATTTGAGAAACATTCCACTTTTTCACTATGTATAAAGTTATATAAATTCTGCAATCATATATCGTATTTCGATGGAAAGCTTGTCTACATTCCACCAGTGATAGGGAATGTTACATTTTGTTGTTGTCTAATAGTTTCAGTTTTATTTGATGACATACACGTACATGCATACTGATAAATGTGATAGTAATTCTTTGCAAGAGTTCATCTGTGACTTTTTATTTTGTTTGATATTTGATATTTTCATCATTTTTGGGAATATGGTGTGTTATTGAAGCAGAATAAAATCAATACTAATAATAGTTCTGTTGTTGTTTTTTGTGTTGCTTTTCTTGAATTTCGAAAAAAAAGACATGTTAAATAGGGTTGTGCACTGTAAATAATTAAATTTTGTCTGAAATTTTAAAAACCTACACTTTTAAAATGATCAATTTCTTAAGTGAAGCACTTGGCCACTCATGCCAGAGGATGCAGGTTTAACATTACACTCGACCCAATGGCTTGTGGGGGGGATTTTGCCATGTGGGGTTACACATTTATTTTAAACATAGATTATGTACATTTCAAACTATTTGTGTGGATACATTTGTACACAATTTAGATTATGATGAAATCTGTGTTTGTATAATACCCCAATCTGCAGTAAATTTATCAAACCTACCATTCTTAATGTTAATCCACTTGTTTACCTCATACAATGCTCTTATATTTCCTGTTAGCCAGCCTGTGTGGTTCCGGCTAAGAATAGAATCACTGCCAATCTCTGCAGATGGGTAGGAATCCTCCGAATGGGTGTCGTGTTCATTTTAACATTTTTTGTCATGTTCACTATTGTGGTTAAATTATCAAACCATGTGTGGTTTCAGGGAGCCATATGAGTGATAGCAAGAATAGGACCACTGTGGCTCACACATGTCGTAAGTTCTGCAGGTATCAAGGATCTAGGTTCATTCTGTATATTCATTTATTGGTGTATTTTCTTTTTAAATCTGTATGTTAATTTGTTGTTTTTGTACATGTAGAGTAAACCTGGAATCTTCCTTCTTGTTGGCATCGAATAACCTATAATGTGTTGGTACTCTGTAAAACCCTATTCATTCATTCCATCAACTTTGACCAGCTGATCTGTCATTGTTTTTATTCAGAATGTCGTAAATTGGTTTAGTTCCCGTCTTGTTCTGTAACACTGGGTTGATATGAGATGGGATAAAAGGAGCTGGTTCTTTTGTATTATCATGTTCAAATCCATTTAAATTTTTAAATGTTTTTATTGATTGCAATATGCCATGAAAATGCAAATAGTTAATTTTAAGGTTTGTATTTTTTTCAAACTCTTCCTTAGTAAATAAATGTCCATTTTCATTAATAATATCATTTATATATCGGACTCCTTTGTTATACCAACTTTACAGGAAAAAACTTTGCTTTCCAATTATGTAATAGATTCTGATTGTAAAAAATTGGCATCTTGCTCCCATACAGCCCGTCTGGTTCCGGCTAAGAATAGAATCATTCGATCTCTGCAGAGGGTTAGAAATCCTCCAAATGGGTGTTGTGTTAATTTTTAATAGGTATATAGGTTCTAGGTTCATTCTGCATATCATTTGTTGATGTGATTTTTTAATATGTTTGTTAGTTTGTTGTTTTTATGCCTCATCCCCACAAAATTTTTGAGGTGGCATATAGTAATCGCAGTGTCCGGCCTGTAACTTTGTCATGCATAGATGAATTTTATAAATACCTTATATAAACTTATTATAAATGATCAGCATATAAACATGATGATGTGTCATGCGTAAAACCCAGATTCCCACTTCAAAGGTCAAGGTCACACTTTAACTTTGTTTGACAACACTCAGTCTATTTGAGATTTTGTGTCCGGTCTGTAACTTTGTCAACTATGGATGAATTTTAAAAAAGCTTGGCTCAATTCATCATGACATGACGACATGTGGGCATACCTCAAAGGTCATGGTCACACTTTGAGTCTGTTTGACAACACTTTATGTCTGTGTGTCTTTAACGTGGCTCACTTGATCAAGATGATATGACGACGTGTCACACGTAAGATCCTGACCTGAACCTCAAAGGTCAAGGTCACACTGAGTTTGTTTGAGATTTCAAGTCCGGTCTGTAACTTTATCGTACATGGATGGAGTTAAAAAACACTTAGCTCAATTGATCAACATGATATGATGAGGTGTCATGTGCAAGACCCAGAACCTTACCTCAGAGATCAAGGTCACACTTTCAGTTTGTTTGATATTTCATGTCTGGTCTGTAACTTTGTCTTACATCAATAGATTTTAAAATAACTTGACACAAGTGATCAACATGTCATGATGATGTGTCACCTGCATTTACCTGTATGTGGGTCTAGTCTGAAACCTCAGTCCATTTCTCTTGATATTCATAGATACAGTTACCTCAAAGGTCAAGGTCACATTTAGTGTGTTTGACAACACTTGAGAGTCTGAGATTTTGTGTCCAGCCTGTAACTTTGTCATGCATAGATGGATTTTATAAATACTTGCTACAAATGACCAACATAACATGATGTGTCATGTGTAACACCAAGACTCACTTCAAAGGTCAAGGTCACACTAACTTTGTTTGACAACACTTTCAGTCTGTTTGAGATTTCGTGTCAGCTATAATTAAATTTCAAGACATGACATGATGACGTGTAGTGTGTAAGACCCACACCTGTACATCAAAAGTCAAGGTCACACTTTGGGTTTGTTCGACAACACTTCGAGTCTAAGCGAGATTTCATGTCCGTTCTGTAACTTTGTCATACATGGATGGATTGGCTTGGCTCATACTTAGCTCAAATGATCAACATAACAAGATGAAGTGTCACATGCAAGACCCACAACCTTTCCTCAAAGGTCAAGGTCACACTTTCAATTTGTTTGATATTTTGTGTCTTGTCTGCAACCATCTTATATGGAGGGATTTAACTTAGCTCAGTTGATCAAGATGACATGACGTGTCACACGCAAGACCCAGACCCGTACCTCAGAGGTCAAGGTCACACATTGAGTCTGAGATTTCAATTCCTGTCTGTAACTTTGTCATACAATGATCGATTTCAAAAATACTTGGCTCAATTGATCAACATGACATGGCGACATGTAACATTTGTCTTACATGGAGGGATTTTAAAATATCTTAACAGAAGTGATCCACATGACATGATGATACGTCACCTGCATTTACCTGTAAAAATACCCAGATGTTTACATCAGATGTCAAGGTCATGGTCACACTTTAATGTAAAAAAACATTGCATGTCAAGTCTGAAATGTCAGTCCATTACTCTTGATATTTATGGATACATTTAAATCCCTACCTACTATAAAATATATTATTTTCAGACCATTTGGGGGGCATGTGAAACTTACCAGTGACATTTCTTGTTTCACATGTAGAGTGAACCTGGAATCTCCCTTCCTGTTAATGCTAAATAACCTATTATGTGTTGGTACGCCCGTAAAACCCCATTCATTTCCTAATTTATTGTTCACATACTTCCAGTTTCCAGGTAATGGACTTGAAACTTTGCATACATGATCAACATCAAGTGTAGATGATGTACTTGACATAAATTTTGTGACTGTGGCTTTATTTCATGCAGAGTTATTACCCCTAACACTTAATAAAATAGCTGTTTTTACCATATTGCAGTTCTTGTAGAGCAAACTACTTCCACAGTTTTCAGGCAATCAACTTAAAACTTTGCATACATCAAGTGTAGATGTGTATTAAATAAATATCACGACACTGACTAGATTCCATCCGAGTTATTGCCCTTGTTAACTAGAATATTCTATTATAGGGGAATTTTGTACTTGACCCTTCGACTGCATCTGTTGTCCCACCTGTGGTAAAGTTTTTAATTGTTTATAGTGTGCATGGCTTGCAGTTTTATGGATGGAGAACTTGGCATAATTGTGCATGCTTATACTCTGTGGCAGTATGTAACATATTGGGCTCCTCACTTGAAAGTCAGTCATATTGCAGGGCAAAATCGTAATATTTTGTCCTTAAACTGTGTTAAAGCTTTGATGTAACTTGTGATACACTGTGCATGTTTACAGTTTTATACCTTGAAGAATTTTATATCATAACCAAGCTGCTATATTTAAGTTTAAGGTAAAATATTGGCATAAAGGAAGAAATTGGGCATATAACTCTTATGTTAAGGTTTAGGTGCAAGTTGTATGAATAGAAATTACTTTTATTTTTGTATTATGATTCCTATCTCTTATATTAATTTTCAACCAAATGTTGGCTGTATCATCCCATTCCCTTTTTTAAAAAAAAATTAAACTCTACACCATTTCATCTTTGAAACTGACCCAAGACCCTCACCTCCACCCCATTGTTCTCCAACGGCTTTTGTTAAAATTCAAGGATCACAATTTTGACATTTTTGTCAAATTTGGCAGTTCAAGAAGATGGGATACCGGTAAGTAACTATATTATAACTACATTGTATATGTACTGTGTAAGTAAAGTGAAGGTTCAATGCAAACTATGAATGGTCAAATAACACATATATTATAGTTGTATAGTGAAAGTTTGGTGAAGATCAAATGACAAAAATAAGGGGGTCTAGAGTGTACACATAGTCAAATAGTGCAATTTTTAGCTTGACTATTCATAGAATAGGGGGGCTATTGTACTCACCCCGGCGTCGGCGTTGTTTTTTCAGGTTAAGTTTTTATCGGGTAAGATATCTATGCAACCATTCATTGGATATGAATAAAACTTTACATGTGTGTTCAGCATCATCAATGGACCCATGATACAAGAACCATAACTCTGGGTTTCATTTTAGCAAAACTATGGCCCTTTTAGACCTAGAAAATTTGGTTAAAGTTTTTAGTAGGTTAAAGTTTTTGAGCAGGTACACATTTCATCAACCTATCATTGAACATGAATGAAACTTCACATGTGTGTTCTGCACCATCAACGGAATGCACAAAGATGAGAACCAGAACTCTGGGTTGAAATTTTACAGAGTTATGGCCCTTTTGGACAAAAAATTGTTTAGAGATTTTTAGGCCTATATTGTATATATGTTTCAAGAGCCACAACTTTGACATACTTGGGATTTGGCCAACTCAAGAACTTGTCCAAGATGGTATGGATATATAACTATTGTGTAGTTTTGGTGAATATCCAAGAAAAAAATTTGGGTGCTAGAGTGCACACAACTTCAAGGTGGGTATATCAGCACAATAGCATATTTTATAATTTTTGTGCTATATCAATGTCGTGTATTTGCATTATCAGGAAGAAATGCCATAAATGTCTAAAAAAACTGAATAATTTTTAAAATGGATAAAAAGCATTTCATTATCATTAATAAATAAAATCTGAATGGTTTGGCATATCAAATCCACCTAAATGTGACAAAATCTATATCTAAATTTGAGTGGTAAACAAAATCCCCATTCTAAAAATAGATAGCACTTCGTTATTCACTCTTTCTAAGATGAAACAATTTTACTATGTGTATAACCAGTCAAATTGGAATCAAAATGAAATCATGCGACTCATTTAAAACGTCACAAAATATGTTTTAGTCTAACCTAGGTGCTAGCCCAAGTTAGGAAATTCCTTTTCAGTATATTATTCAGCTTGTTTAAATAGATATTCTTTTGGCAATATGGGGTCAGCATGATATATTGAAAAAAATGTTTTAAATCAATTTTATTTTTTTTTAAAAATTTCGATATATATTGCCTTTAACATCTAGACACAGACAATTAGAATAGCTCACCTTGAGCTTTGCTCAGGTTATCAAAAAAATATGGCAGTTTACTTGGACAGTTATCCAGACTTTGGAACTTGAATAACATTTCTCACATGTTTTCTAATTATTAGAGCCAGGCCTGATTAGCTCAGTCAGAAGTGCATTTGACTATCAATCTAGGGGTCGCGAGTTCCAATCCCCGCTCGGACAGTCTTTGGACGATTGTTATACGACACTGCCTCTCATTATCATTTGTCTCTCACTGCTGATTCAAGTAGAAATTATCAGTTACTTGCAGAGATGGGGTGTGCTTAAGAACTGGTTAACCTTTCAGGATGCCAGGAAACAGTGGTTTGGTTAACTGATTGTCTGATAGCCCTCGACGGCAAAAAATAACGCTAAGTATTCAATCAATCAATCAAAAAATCTAATTATAAGCCATTTCTAGATAACAACTAGTTCCATCTGGAAGGTACTGAAAGATGTAATCAAGTCAAATGTCAAGGTCGTTGGAGGCCAACGTCATTCTTATGTATGGTTGAACAGGTTTGAAAGATTACAACACTGGTGTCAATTTTGAGCATTTTATTGTAAGAGACTGTAAATGATAGCAATACTGAAAGATGAGAATGGTTTACGTATTCAGTGTGCACTATATCTAACAAATGGTAGGAGACCAGTCTGCAAAATGAACAAAGGTGAAGATATGAATTATTGCCTAATTAAAGCAACTGTGGATTTGCAATAATATATTGAGCATTTCACAATGTATACCGAACTGCACAAAAAGTATGTCCAACCAAGAGTCCCAGAGATTATATGCTTGCTCTTTTATGATTCTCGACATCGCTCGTCCTTAAAATAAAGGTCATTCATCAGGTTTAGGAAATTACCAAAATGACAAACAATTTATTGATCGAGAGGTAATTTGACTAAGGGTGATCATAGCATTTGTTGTTCAACAAAAACAATGTCAATATCTGTAGTTATTTGTTGAACTACAAATTTTTATTCATTTTTCATCTCATTTGTTTGTAAATTAAATTTTTCTTTTACAGATGTGTTTATTGTTGATTGTCCTCATTTAAACAAATATATATTTTATAGAAAAAAACATGTGCCAGTAAGTTAACATTAAAAAGAAATCACACAATGGACATCCTCAAACATCCTAGAATAGAAAGACAGTTTGTAAAAGCTAAAAAAACATCAATAATATCAACATCGCAACTGGGTGCAAACATTTCTTATAATTTAATTATCTTAAAAAATTTATTTGAAATTTGTAGAATGACAAATTATTTGGTGATTGACAAATAATTTGTCGTTTGTGGGATTTCCCAGATCTGCCAATGGCAAACCTACTAAAATTAACTGCAGTTTTGACAGAATTCATTGTATATAAAATAGTATAAACATGATAAAATGGAAAGATTCAAACAACATGTCTTGCTAAGTCACATGGATTTATAAATATAATTGTTATATAAATAAATGCCTAAATCACAAATTAAATTAATTAATTGCTCCAGACTAATTTTGGAGAACAAAATTTCCAGTGAAATTGAAATATTAATAAATTAATTGATTGATTGCCTTCAAACATAAATTTGACAGTATCACAACTGTACAGTTATTTATCTGATTGGGGTTATCAAAAACTTTTCACTACTCTTTCAATAAATCAATCTGATTTACTACTCTGTTGATAAAACAATCATCTTGGTATAACAACCAGTGATATGTGATTTAGCAATGAATGATGAATATTAGGACACTATGGGCAGTTTTGTCATTAAAGGGATGGATCAGTCGGCGCCCAAAAGCATAAATAAACGACTATCCCTTGTATTTTACAAGCATATAACCCCCTTGCGCTCCAATTTGTTTTTTATTCCAGAATGATCATACAACTAACATCAGTGTGGCAAACACTGTTTGATATTAGTCTAGTGAGGGTAATAGTACAATGACTCAGACTGTATACATGAGAAATCTCATATTCAGGTGTGTAATGATTCGATGAGCAATGTTTTATGATGCGGCGAGACCTGTATATGCTACAAAGTGTGTACGATCTGCGAGTGTATGTACGAGCTGTATACAGACTGGCCGGGTAATGGTGAAGATATGACAAATCACACAATATAGGCAATACAAAGTAAATAGAAAAATATGCCATCTAAAAATTCTGTACAAAACATTGGTTTTGCAAAATTCAAATTCCACATAAATAAGACAAAAGCATAATACACAATATGTTAACATGTTATAATGGCAATATGCTGATACTATTGTCTAGTATTTGATCTATGAGTAATTACATAGTGGTTAATGAGCACAACCTAACTGAAAAAACAAAACATAATACTTGGTATCAGTGCAGCTGGAAGGGTCCTCCATCGCCGAGTGGTCTAGGGCACCATTGACCTATGACCATTTACCTCGCCATCAAGGTCATTGGTTCGAGCCCAGTTCTGTTCAACATTTTTGCAAGAAAGTTTAACAGTTACTTGCAGAAAGGTGGTGGTTCTACTCAGATCCATTCTGAGTTCTAACTCCACCAATAAAACTGGATATGCCTTATATAATCTGCCATGTGTTGAAAATAACTTCAAATCCCATTCTGGATAAAAGTGTTACATGGAAAACTGATGTAACTGCATTAAAACAATGAGAATATACAGTATTATTGCATTCAGCTCTCATCTCACTGCTTAAGTCATCTACTGACATAATAGTAAAGCTTATCAGTAACAAGATATCGGTGGAACCGATGGATGCTCCCTGAACAAGTGCTTGATTGAGTAGTAGCTGCAGGGAAAGAGGGTGTAAAGGGAAGATAATGTTTGGAAGAGATGTTTGTTCTTCACTCTGCATCACCACACATTAACCTCTATTGCATTATTCATGTTCCCAGTCTCATTGCACTTCCATGTTCTTGAAGATCAAAACAATGATGTGTGGTAATGGACAGAATCAAAGGGCCATAACTCTGTGAATAATCATAGAAATAAAACACAAAGACAATACACACACTCTCCGCTTGGTAGTGATGCTTGCTGGCAAGTTTCATAAAATTCCAGCTACTAGAATGAGAAATGGAGAGGACAAGGATATGGTAATGAATGCAATCTAAGGGCCACAAGTCTGTAAAAAATCATCAAGCGTAAACACTAAAAAAGTACATGTATGTATATCTTCACTTGGTAATGATACATCATAGCTAGTTTCATAAAATTCCAATTAATGGTTCTAGAGAAATAGCCTGGACAGGAAATTGGGGACAGACGGACGCGGCTATGTATGACAAGCATGTAAAACAAGTTTTATAAAATTCCAACCTGAGGTTGTAGAGAAATAGCGCAGACAATAATTTGGTCACAGACAAAATCAAAGGGCCATAACTCTGTGAAAAATCATTGAACCAGAACACAAAGACAATATACACATCTGCACTTGGTAATGATGCATCCTAGCAAGTTTTATAAAATTCCAACCTGAGGTTGTAGAGAAATAGAGCGGACAAGAATTTGGTCACAGACTCAATTAAAGGGCAATAACTCCATGAAAAATCATCAAACCGGAACATAAAGACAATATGCGCATCTCCACTTGGTAATGATGCATCCTAGCAAGTTTCATAAAATTCCAACCAGAGGTTGTAGAGAAATAGCCCGGGCAAGAACTTGGGGATGCACAGACAAAGCAGCAACTATAATGCTTCCCCCCTTTGGGGACAAGAATTTGGCCACAGACAAAATCAAAGGGCCGTAACTCCTTGAAAGATCATCGAACCGGAACACAAACAATATGTGAATCCGCACTTGGTAATGATGCATCCTAGCAAGTTTCATAAACTTCAAACATGGGGTTGTAGAGAAATAGCACGGACAAGAATTTGGTCACAGACAGAATCAAGGGGCCACAATTCCGTGAAAAATCATCGAACCAGAACACAAAAACAATATGCGCATCTGCACTTGGTAATGATGCATCCTAGCGAGTTTCATAAAATTCCAACTTGAGGTTGTAGAGAAAAAGCACGGACAAAAATTTGGTCACAGACAGAATCAGGGGGCCACAACTCTGTGAAAAATCATCAAACCGGAACACAAAGACAGCATGCGCATCTCCACTTGGTAGTGATGCATCCTAGCAAGTTTCATAAAATTCCAACATTGGGTTGTAGAGAAATAGCACAGACAAGAATTTGGTCAAAGACAGAATCAAGGGGCCACAACTCCGTGAAAAATCATTGAACCGGAACACAAAGACAATATGCGCATCTGCACTTAGTAATGATGCATCCTAGCAAGTTTCATAAAATTCCAACCAGAGGTTGTAGAGAAAAAGCTGGGACAAGAATTCAGTCACAGACTCAATCAAATGGCCATAACTCCATGAGAAATCATCGAACGAGAACACAAAGACAATATGCGCATCTCCACTTGGTAATGATGCATCCTAGCAAGTTTCATAAAATTCCAACCAGAGGTTGTAGAGAAATAGCCCAGACAAGAACTTGGGGATGCACGGACAAAGCAGCAACTATATGCTTCCCCCTTTTGGGGGAGCATAAACACAATTCTATAAATCGTGAAAAAGCAGTTTTAAAGCGAGGTCTTAACATATATTATAATGGCAAAGTCTATGGAAGTTGAGGGTCTCAATTCATCAAACATTTGAATCTTACAACTCCCAACTCAGTTTGACTTTTTAAAATTAATTCTAAATACATGTAATATATATTTGACATTAAAATGCAAAAATGACGAAACCTGAAGAAAAAAAAATCAACTTAAGTGTTGTACACAACTGATAGATAGATAAACTATCACTATTATTGAAGTTTTACTGCTATTTTTTTAGTTTGAAGTGTTAAATTCAAATGATTGACAAACTGAGGCCCAGATATATGCATATACATAGTTATACATTCCAAAGCCAAATTTAAATATTGCCAAATCGAGGCCCAAATAATTATATGCATGCATATTCACACATTTTATATTCAAATAAAAGTCACAGATGTTTCAATTTTACCCCAAAATTCTCTTACTGACAATGAAAAACAACAGCACATATTTGTACAGTTTAACATTACACACAGAAGAAGATAATAATTCAAACAATGGATCGGTTTTCATGGTGTCAAGTTTTAAATATTCAATGATTCCCCATCACAAATTCCTCTTTTGGGATGGAGGTACAAAAAGTGGAATGCTTTAGATTTCAGTAGACAAATTACTGACAACCACATGTGTACAGATCGAGACCATACATTAGTCAATATAGATCACAAAAATTTAGAGAAAAATCAATTACAGACGCTATACAATGTGTCAGCATTAACATTTTCAGTTTGCCTCACTGATTTTTATAATAAACTCTTCTATTCTTGTTTTGAACCATACCATTAATGGGGTGTTAAAAGGAATTCACAGACTGAGAGGCAAAAATGTACATTACATGTTTATTAAGAATGAGGTTTACTACTAGAAATGCGTCCATGGGACACAGATGCCCCCACTTTGTAACTACATTGTAGATATCAATAAAGCCAAATATCAAGTTTCATCAAAATCGGTCCATCAATAAAGATTTCAGAGGTCAGAAACAGACGGAAATCGAACTTGAGCTGTAGTTTATCACCATACATATATGAATCAAATCCATCCAATCCTTCAAGAGATACCAAGCGGAAACCAATTTCTTGACATTTGTCAATAATCTTAGTCCAAAAAGGGGCATAACTCCATCAAAAATCATCAGACCGGAACCAAATATGAACTTGAAATGTATTGCCTGAATGTGAAGTCACACACCAAATAAAGATATAAGTTGGAAACCATTTTCGTACATGCGTACGGACAGCTCTGATACTATATACCCCCCTATTGAAAATGGCGGGGGCATAAAAAGACTGGTTTAGAACGAGGTTTATTAATAGACTGGTCCAATTCTATCATTATTTCATTGTTACATGGTAAAGGTATGATTTTCTTTCGGTAACTATAATATTTCACCTCAAATTTCTAAAACTGTCATTGTCTTCCTAAGAATACATTATTTTTCATTGTAATTTCTAGCTACATGTAGTTTGTATGTAAACTAAATCTGTCAAAACTCCATTTCAATGTTCCGAACACTGAACAACTATACCAAATAAGCGAACTTTAAGAGCAGTATTGGCGCCAATGCAATTTGGTATGAAAATAACAAAAAAATATTTTCTCCCAATATAGACACCTTTGGACACCTAATATACCTGGTAGAAGGCTTTTGAATTATTGGGTGAATTATGTTTATATTAACTGACAGAGTGGAAAATAGTGCAGGAAGTGTTCAGATTGCTCGTTACGAAAACGCGTATCTATGGAGTAAAGGGTTAAATAATATTATTCTAATGTGACTTGAGAAATCAAATGAATGTAATCCCTATATCTTTGACCAGCTTATATATTGAATATTGAAACCTTGTATTGACCAGCATACACTCACACAAGCATTCTTGTACAATTGACCATGACCTTATGCCACGCCTTTAAATGACCTTTATGAATCTTAACAAAATTCGACAATAAAAATAATTGATTTTTTTTCACTATTGCACAAAAACATGAAATGAATGACACATTCTTCCACAAGACATTCACGACAGCAACAATTAAGCAACATCACACTGTAAGAATGAGCTATATAACTATTACATAATATTATATACAATTACTAAGTTATTTTACAATTTTGTTTTAAATATAAACAAAATCATTTCATTTTAAATATCTTTTAACAGATCATCTAACATATGATAACTGATCTATACACTAATAAAGTATCTACGTTAAAATTTAGATTAAAAAAACAATTTTACGATATTCTTTAATTGTACAAACACTGTTATATAAAACTTTCAAATTTCAACATTGTATCAACACAATAATTTCATAACGAAAATAAGGACAAACTGATTTAAAACAAAAAGTAGTTGAAGAAGACAATACAGTGTAATAAAACAGTTATTTTAAGTAAGGTACAAACAAATACAGTCTTTGATATTCAATCATTGCAGTAACACAATTCTCTTTGGTTCATTAAGATACACATCCCAAGTAGCTCTATTGTTCATGGCATATGTTTCAGTCAAAGTTTTTTTTGGCTTATGTAACATCACTTTTATTGGTACAAATAATTATAAATGATGTGGTAGGATGTACCTTTTTTTCTATTGGTAAATTAAAATGTTTCCTGTTCAAAAATTAGAAGAGTAAACCATCTGGTCCAGTTTCACTATACACATCAACTCGAGATTTTCCTCATGTCAAAATTTATATTGATTATTTTCAATGTTATCATTTACCAATGAGTAAAGATTTTTCAGATTTCAAATTAATATATGGTCGTTTTATGTGTAATAAGTTTAAGTTAACTTTAGAGAATTGAGTTTTTTTGAGAAACTATCAGCTTAAACTGTTTAGTGAAACAGTCTTTGGCCACCAACTTCTAAAACCAATACTTCAGTTCTCAGCATAATTCATGCAAATTTTGAATCCAAAACTCATACTCAAACATTTAAACAATGTACTTAGTTTATATAAAAAGGAATTAATTGCGAAATCAATCAACGATACTTGACCAGAAAATTAAAAATGTTACTGATGTATTGCTATTTGAGAGTTTTTAGAAATTGGTGATTTTGGGTATAGTCTGTGTTTTAGAAAAGAATTGTTAATGAATAATCTGGATCACTGACTGCTTCCTTTAGTTCTTTGTTCATGTTCACTTAGTGTTAATTATTCATACCAGTAACTGTACAGATCTTGTTAGTCTGCCCGCATGTCCATAACTTGGTGTTAATTATTCATACCAGTAACTGTACAGATCTTGTTAGCCTGCCTGCATATCCCTAACTTGGTGTTAATTATTCATACCAGTAACTGTACAGATATTGTTAGTCTGCCCGCATGTCCATAACTTGGTGTTAATTATTCATACCAGTAATGTACAGATCTTATTTGTCTGCCCGCATGTCACTAACTTGATGAAAGCAAAACTGAGCAAGCTTTGCAACAAAAAAACAACTTTTTGTTTATTTCAAATAGGTCAACTAATGTTTGTTTCCTTAAGTGAAATCTTTTATCGTAACATTTATGTCCGTATTGCATGAAGAAATCCAGTCCATTTAGGATATGTCATTTGAAAACATTTTGACACGTAAATTATTAATTACTGTCATCAGTAAATGTGTCTATCAGCAGACCAAGGTGCCAATCAGTAAAGCAGTTGCAGTTGAAGTCTAGTTGCACATATATGACCCTTTACTTAATTTTAAGGTTAATTATCATCAAATCTACAACTTTCACCAAACTAGAACCCACTCTCATATATTATACTGCAACTAGTATGTATAAAAATTATTCACTGATCAACACAAACACTATACAAGTAACATAATTACTGTCATAAATAAATATGTCTCTCAGCAGACCAAGGTGCCAATCAGTAAAGCAGTTGCAGTTGAAGTCTAGTTGCACATATATGACCCTTTACTTAATTTTAAGGTTAATTATCATCAGATCTACAACTTTCACCAAACTAGAACCCACTCTCATATATTATACTGCAACTAGTATGTATAAAAATTATTCACTGATCAACACAAACACTATACAAGTAACACAAACAAAGTTTTGACTAGATAAGGGAGTGAGGATAGAATGAAAAGTAGGAAATAAAACATGAAAAAAGATATAAAAAATCTTAAAAAGCAAGTTTTATGTACAACAGATAAGAGTATGGTTTAATTCGACTTTTAACTTTAAAATTCATATTGCACACCATTTGTAGTAAGAGATATAACTGTAAAGTGTAAACCAATGAAACACCTTCCTACCTAGTCATGTTTTACCCAGTTGAATTTTATGTCATTCACAGTTGCAAGAAATGTCATGCGTTGAGTGACCTACAGATAAAAAATTATACCATTTTAATATCAGAATTTACATAAATGAGCACAACATTTTTATATGCAAATTCACTGATAAAATTTATTGTACTAAAACATCAATAATTGTTGCAGGGAACTGATGTCAACACAGCATATTTGTACCGTTTACTTCATTACAGATTAACAATACTCTATATATGTTCCAACAAAAACAATATGAATATGTCCTTAACATAAATATATTTATCACATATTTTATGACGCAGGAGTATAATAAACCAATGGCATATTTTTTTTATATTAACCTGGTGTAATATCACTGTTTGTATAACCCAGCTGTTGTATGCATAATGCTGGGATTCTTTCCCACTTAATACCCAAATTCCCACTTTAAATACTAGTACCTAAATTCCCACTTAAAATACCCAAATTTCCTCTTTAAATACCTAAATTCCCACTTTTAATACCTAAATTCCCACTTTATTCCCCAAATTCCCACTTTAAATACCCAAATTCCCACTTTTAATACCTAAACTGCCACTTTTAATAACTAAATTCTCACTTTAAATACCTAAATTCCCACTTGAATACCCAAAGTCCCACTTTAAATACCTAAATTCCCACTTTAAATATTTAGTTAAATTCCAACCTTTACTACTAAATTCCCACTACTTCTAATACATAAATTTCCACTTTAAATACCTAAATTCCCAAATCTCCACTTTAAATTCCCACTTTAAATACCTAAATTCCCACTTTTAATACCTAAATTCCCACTTTAATACCCAAATTCCCATTTTTAATACCTAAATTCCCACTTTAATACCCAAATTCCTACATTAGATACCTAAATTTGTTTTGTTCCTTAAATCATAATTGAATTATCAAAGAATCTCACAGTTAAATTGATTTTTTATTTAGTAATTAACTCATTGGCATAAAGTACAAAATGCTCAGCATATATCCTTATAAATTCAATAAAACAAATGAGCACTTCACATCCTCTGTTTATCACAAGTAAAATTTGTCGACTACAAATGCAAGACGATTAATTTTTCAAAGGACTTGAGTATCTATTACAGCTGTGACTCTGTGTTTACTCATATAATCCCATACTGATGGCTAAAGCATTTATTACCAATATCATTATCATAAATACTTCAGTTTTATCACCTAAAAGCATCCACAAAAGACTGGTAGGTGAAGATGAAAGTGACAAAGTCCTCCTTAGGATTGTGTATCCATGTTTGTGGTATTATACAAAACCAGACTATGCAAATAATGTCCATAAATAATTTTCTTCACTTTCATCCAACTTGAACAATGGAATTCTTTTGAACAATACTTAAATAGTAATAACTTCAACTTCCTCATAAATACTTAACAAATCATACTCAAAAATTGAAAGCGTGGAAAAATCATTAAACCATTGCTACAAAAGTGTACAAAAATTATAAATGATTTCCAAAAAATTCTAACAATCTTAAACAGGTAAAACTGTTTAATCCAGGGTAAAAAATCAAATATATAATCCAGGACAAAATCAGCATAGTATGAAATGTTTAATCCAGGACACAATCAGCACAGCATGAAATGTTTAATCGAGAACACAATCAGCATAGCAGGAAATGTTTAATCCAGGATACAATCATCATAGCAGGAAATGTTTAATCCAGGACACAATCAGCATAGCATGAAATGTTTTATCTAGGACACAATCAGCATAGCATGAAATATTTAATCCAGGACACAATCAGCATAGCATGAAATGTTTAATCCAGGACACAATCAGCACTGCATGAAATGTTTAATCCAGGATACAATCATCATAGCAGGAAAATGTTTAATCCAGGACACAATCAGCATAGCATGAAATTTTTAATCCAGGACACAATCAGCATAGTATGAAATGTTTAATCCAGGACACAATCAGCATAGCATGAAATGTTTTATCTAGGACACAATTAGCATAGCATGAAATGTTTTATCTAGGACACAATCAGCATAGCATGAAATATTTAATCGAGGACACAATCAGCATAGCATGAAATGTTAAATCCAGGACACAATCAGCACAGCATGAGATCAGCATAGCATGAAATGTTTAATCCAGGACAAAATCAGCATAGCATGAAATGTTTTATCCAGGACACAATCAGCATAGCATGAAATGTTTAATCTAGGACACAATCAGCATAGCATGAAATATAATCGAGGACACATATCAGCATAGCATGAAATGTTTAATCGAGGACAAAATCAGCATAGCATGAAATGTTTAATCCAGGACACAATCAACATAGCTTGAAATGTTTAATCGAGGACACAATCAGCATAGCAGGAAATATATAATCCAGGACACAATCAGCACAGCATGAAATGTTTAATCCAGGACACAATCAGCATAGCAGGAAATATAAAATCCAGGACACAATCAGCACAGCAGGAAATGTTTAATCCAGGACACAATCAGCATAGCAGGAAATGTTTAATCCAGGACACAATTACCATAGCAAGAAATGTTTTATCCAGGAGACAAAATCAGCATAGTATGAAAATGTTTAATCCAGGACACAATCAGAATAGCAGAAAATGTTTAAGAGATCAGAAGAAATTAATTGCATATAAAGCAAATCAACAATATAGATTTTACTTCATGTAGAAGCGACAGACATAAACGTACACATACAAAATAAGAACATTAATTTTTAATAAAAATACATCAATTCACCAACATGCACATCACCTTTGATTACATAGACTTTGAAAATATTAATAAAATGTTAGTAGCACATAGACAGCATCAAGGATGAATACAAACAGAGACAATCCCAACACAACATATAAAACACATACCTTTCATATACATGACAGACATGTTTACACAAAATGTACAACATAAATACACGCAGTCAGCTGCCATATACATGTATATTAAATATACATGATCATTTGTCATAGTCTCTCATGAAAAAATTGTAGCCTTGTTCATGAACATATAAAAAACATCCATATCAACCTTTATATCAAATATCATGTGAATGATTTACAAAAAATTTACAATTTATTATATTACATACAACTAGTTAAAGATATATAATAATATAATAGTGACATATTGCAAATAGAAACACCTGTAGTTGTACATGAATAAATATCAGGCATCTCAAAGTACAACTATTTATATATATGTAAAAATGTATTTAATTCCACAAAAAGTGGAGCTTTGGAAGATAGGGAGTTAAAATATACAAAATGTCATTGAAATATTTTAACTAGCCATACACAAGTACATGTAAGAATCATGTTTTGGCAAATTTCATTTAAAGACCTGGACATGATCGTTTTTGATAAAAATAACTTATCAAAGATTCAAAATTAATGAAAAATAACAACTTCATTCAAACTTTGAAAAATATTTCCAGGTTCTGTCTTAAGAACCATTCATTACACTTTAAAAACATCTTAAAAATGTTTTTTTTTATGTTTCAAGTATTGCAAAGCATTTCTTATTCATATGGCCTGAACAAGTGACTAAACATGTTATCACAAAGGGGATATATTTAAATGGAAACACACCTACACTGTATTTAATTAATGCCAAAGTAAAAAAACAAAAACAACAGACACATTTTTGCAATTATGGCCTATCTGAAAATGACCTTTTAAAATATGAACCTCGGTAAAAAAATAAAAAAATATTTCTATGCAGTCATCAAACATGTTCCTTCTGTTTATAAAACTTTCCTATAATACAAAACATTTACATCTGTTTTTATCAAAGATGTGCCAAGCTTGGAAATTTGACCTTGACATTAAACTATTGCTTAAAGGGACACACAGCAATTTTATATTTTTTCATTCAACTCTCAATTTCTAAAAATATATATCTACATGATGCAAATTTGAAATTAAATCAGCATATGGACAGGCCCTTAATTTTGCTAATATTTCAAAAATGGCATACATTTTGTAAATGGAAGAAAGGCATCATACATTTATTTCACATGCTCTTGATCATGTGACAAAATGTGCAACATTAATTATTTTATTCAGTTTTTATTGGCAAAGAAGAAAAAATCCAAATAATTATAAATTGGTTCAAAACTAAATTTACATCAGAATTTTTATAAAGAATGTTAATTATTTGTTTCAGACAGCAATACTTGGCGATTAAAGTTTACATATGGTTATGTGTTCATGTGTGAAAAGATTGTTCCGATCATGAACATGAGTGAAAACTCAATTTCAACACTGCCATGTGTCCCTTTTACAGGTTTGTCAGAACAAACATTGCTGTGTGTCCCTTAAATAGGTATGTCGAAACAAACATTGTCGTGAGTCCCTTTAACTGGTATATTTAACAAAACATTGCCATGTGTCCCTTTAACAAGTATGTCAGAACAAACACTGCCGTGTGTACCTTTAACAAGTATGTCGGAACAAACACTGCTGTGTGTACCGTTGACAAGTATGTTGGAACAAACACTGCCGTGTGTACCTTTAACAAGTATGTCGAAACAAACATTGCCGTGTGTCCCTTTAACTGGTATATTTAACCAAACACTGTCATGAGTCCCTTTAACAAGTATGTCTGAACAAACATTGCCATGTGTACAGTTAACAAGTACGTCGGAACAAACATTGCCGTGTGTCCCTTTAACAAGTATGTCAGAACAAACATTGCCATGTGTACCTTTAACAAGAAGCATGTTGGAACAAAAATCTTTTGAGTATCAAGATAAGCATAACAATCCAAAGAATACCATGCAATGCACAAACTACAAAAAATAACAACTTATTAAGTAACAGAAGAAATGAAAAAAAAATGGGAAAAAGAAGATCTTTTAAAATCAAAAGCATCTAAAACTGTATGGTCCAGAAACGTAATCTATAAGTTCTTGATAATGTCAAATTAAGTTTGACAGCGATTGTCATTGTTTGTATAATTCTGTTTGTTTGAACGACTGCCAATATGATGTCCAATAATATGAATATTCAAATGACTTTTTGTGTAGTAACAATACTATTACTTATAAGTCCTACAGGTCATTTAGGTAGAACGTCATCAATTTTTATTGGTATACAGTTAGTTATTTGAGATATCTGTATAAAATATCGGTAAGAATGACAGAATAATCTATATCATATGGACATGATCCTGGTTTATAAATAACTAGATTACAGCACCAAATACACCACTTCATGTACCAGATGTTAACACATTGATGCTAAACTGACACTGGCCTGATGTCACAACTAGAAACCTGCCGTCAAATATATCACATCCAAAGTTTAACAGGCCATTTGTAGACAACAACTGAGCTGACTTACTGGCCCCGCATCATTGTCACAAATGCATGGAACCATTTGTAAGAAACGCATCACTTTTTGTGAATTTATAGCGAGTTAACATATATTACAGTCACAAATGTGATGGTCCATTTGAAGGTAATGACGTAGTATACGCCATGTTTTCTAATGATGACTTCCCAAGGATGGCTGCCGCTTGTTTCGCAGCTTTTGCTTTTTTCTCCCTCTCCTTGTCCTGATCTGGTCTATGTATCTTCATATGGGCACTGCGGCTCTTCACCTTGGCGAACACTCTGTAAAAGTGTGTATATTCAAAATTGTAAAAAGGAACTTTCAATGTGCATGCACCTTATACACAAAAATGCCAACTTGCTTTGGCCACAATCATATACTCAAACATCCTATGAACATTGAATTGCAATATTTTATAACATTTTAAGTAAATGAAGATTCATTTGCAAGGTTGAATTTACACATTTTTTGATACATTAGTGAAATCATATCCTGATACAGCACATCAAGATATTCAGCATTTTATGACAAAATTTGTAAAAACTCTATCATATACATCAATCTTTCATGCCTTGATCTTTGAGTTAGTTACTGGAATTACGACAAATTTAATCACATACATTATCAATGTTATAAAAAGTGTGTTTAGGCCATACAAACATATTAAATGTACATTGCAGAAGATTTAAATGACAGTAGGATTATCAGCACGTAACCGTGAATGAACTTTAACCTTTCATCGGATTACGCATCAATACCAGAGGGCCTACCTTGGCATAAATACATGTTTATCTGTACGTCATACATGAATGTAAAGTTTCGGTTCTTTGTATATAAATGTTTGTTTTCACAATCTGTTGTTAATCTCCAAGTTATCCCCAAGTAATCACTGCTTTCTTTTCACAATGAACTGATACACCTTTGTTTGGCTATATTTAGCACAAACTGTGTTAATATGTTGATCAGGTTTAGACAAAAATGGTAGGCATACAAAAAACAAGAAATGTCACTGTTAAGTGTCACATGCCCCCCAAATGGTCTGTCAAAATAAAAATATGTTATGTTGATCATTTGTAGCAAGTATCAACAAAATCCATCAATGCATGACAAAGTTACAGGCCGGAAACGAAATCTCACAATTTGAGTTTGTCTGACAACACTTTCAGTTTGTGTGAGATTTCGTTTCCGGCCTGTAACTTTCTCATGCATAGATTGATTTTGTTGATACTTGCTACAAATGATCAACATAACATGACGACGTGTCACGAGTAAGACCCACACCAATACATGTACCTCAACGGTTAAGGTCACAATTTGAGTTTGTTTGACAACACATTGAGTTTGTGTGAGATTTCGTTTCCGGCCTGTAACTTTGTCATGCATTGATGGATTTTGTTGATACTTGCTACAAATGATCAACATAACATATCATATATTTTTATTTTCACAGACCATTTGGGGGGCATGTGACACTTAACACAGACATTTCTTGTTTTTTTTTTACATTGCCACTGGTTTCTCATATGAACAAAAACAATCTGAAAACAACCTAATTTTACATAATTACAGTGTTTTCTCCAGCTCCAATTTTTTGGGGGTCATTGATGACCGACTGCCTAAAATCTGGGGGTCATTTTCAAAATCTGGGGGTCATCAGTTGACTAGTTTTAAACTTAATCAACATGAAAAAAATGGAGTTAAAAAATACATATTTTACTAAAACAGTTTTACTTCCTGTAATACAAATTTCTCCATCAAAACTGCAACTTATGTTAACAATGTCATAACAAGTTTCGCGTTATATCAGACCGTAGTATAACAGGAACCAAGAGTATGTATGCGATACAACCAGTCATTGTAAGTAGTAACATCCTGCATACATACCTGCCACAGAGTTTACATGGAAACATTTCCTCCTGTCCATCACTACATGCTGGTGATCTAGATGGAGAAATGGTCGCAGCTTTAGGTTTAGCGACACCCGGAGGGCTAGGATGTGAGGCAGGGGGTCGACTCACTCGAACATGAATCTTAACATGGGCATTTAAGGCAGGTTTGGAAGAAAAGCTCTGAAAAAGAAGAAAACATCAAATTGAACATTCATGGATCAGTGAGTGGATAACCATGGTAGATAAAACCCTCAAATTGAACATTGGTGGATAAATGAGTGGATAACCATGGTAGATAAACCCACAAATTGAACATTGGTGGATAAATGAGTGGATAACCATGGTAGATAAACCCTCAAATTGAACATTGGTGGATAAATGAGTGGATAACCATGGTAGATAAACCCTCAAATTGAACATTGGTGGATAAATGAGTGGATAACCATGGTAGATAAACCCACAAATTGAATATTGGTGGATAAATGAGTGGATAACCATGGTAGATAAACCCACAAATTGAACATTGGTGGATAAATGAGTGGATAACCATGGTAGATAAACCCTCAAATTGAACATTGGTGGATAAATGAGTGGATAACCATGGTAGATAAACCCTCAAATTGAACATTGGTGGATAAATGAGTGGATAACCATGGTAGATAAACCCTCAAATTGAACATTAGTGGATAAATGAGTGGATAACCATGGTAGATAAACCCACAAATTGAATATTGGTGGATAAATGAGTGGATAACCATGGTAGATAAACCCTCAAATTGAACATAAGTGGATAAATGAGTGGATAACCATGGTAGATAAACCCATAAATTGAATATTGGTGGATAAATGAGTGGATAACCATGGTAGATAAACCCTCAAATTGAACATTGATGGATAAATGAGTGGATAACCATGGTAGATAAACCCTCAAATTGAACATTGGTGGATAAATGAGTGGATAACCATGGTAGATAAACCCACAAATTGAACATTGGTGGATAAATGAGTGGATAACCATGGTAGATAAACCCTCAAATTGAACATTGGTGGATAAATGAGTGGATAACCATGGTAGATAAAATCCTCAAATTGAACATTGGTGGATAAATGAGTGGATAACCATGGTAGATAAACCCACAAATTGAACATTGGTGGATAAATGAGTGGATAACCATGGTAAATAAACCCACAAATTAAACATTGGTGGATAAATGAGTGGATAACCATTGGTAGATAAACCCACATGACAACAAATAGTTGATGATTCAATGAAGAACGAAAATGCTCCCAGAATTTCAATAAATAATTAATTGGTTTCTTACTAGGTGGATTCCTTTTAAGTAAATCTTTTCTTAAAGTGACACCTGCATTGACAAATCGATATAAAAAATAAATGAACATGACACATTCAACCCGATTTGCCTATAAGTCAATATCGACAACACAAAGTATCATATTATATAAACAGGATATGAACAGTTATGGCAATATTTAATTCAAATAAATAAAGAAAATGGTTATATCATATATAAATGTGTTTCACAAAATTAATATCAATTATTATTTTTATAACAAGTTAACAAATAATAATGAATAAATGAAAAGTTATCAATTTTTGTTTAAAAGCCGAGTTTCTTCTTTTCAGCAACACTTCGAATTAAAACTTTCCTTTTGTATTTTATTATCATTGTATTTATTGCCATATCATATTGCTTGCCAGACAATTAATTGACTTCATGAACTGTCAATCATATCACATGCATCAATCTTTTGTATCTGTAAACCATTCCACATACATCCAAATTTTTCCATCAAAGTGTTACTGTTAAAGTCAATGGCTGTATATCAAACTGCACAGACTTAAATTGCTAAATATGAAAATGTGTGACAATGATCATAATATTGCTGGTTACTACTTACAGAATTGCACTCTGGATAATCACAGTGAAACATTGGAGGTGGGGCAACAACAGCAGTAGGGGCGGGTATATGGGCGGGACTAGGCATAATGGTCAATTCTGTTAGGGCTTGTGTTTCCAAGTCCTCCTTCTCCTGTAGATTGAAAAAGATAAAACTTTTTAGCATTTACATTTTGTGAGAAGAAATATCAAACAGTGTAACAATTGTTTTTTTTATTCATATAGTGTGTAATCTAAACTAACTGGAAATGTGTACATAGGACACAGATGCCCCGGCTATATTTTAGTAAATTTTACCAAAATTAAGGGCCACGACTCTTGTAGAATTTGACTGACGTTGATAAATATCAAATTTACCCTTATTTTATAATTATATAGCTACAAACCAAATATTTAATAAAAAAATAAACCTTTCAGGAGTAATTTGTCTGGAAACAATTTGACAAACAGACAGACAGGTAATAACCCTTCACCGTTCTTCAATTAGAGGGGCCATAAAAATGAACAACAAGATTTGTCAGAAGACAACAAAGCTCGCCTCTGTGTGTCTAAGTCCAAAAAGGGCCATAACTCTGCCAACATGCAATCCAAAGGTATGGTTCTTGTCTCTCTGTGTTCAACTGATGATGGTGAACACACATGCGAAGTTTCATTCACATCTAATAAGTGGTTGCATAGATATCTTAAACTTAAATGCAAAAGTTTAACCTGGGTGTCTACAGACGACGCTGACAAAGACACCGACGACGCTGAGGTCATGACAATAGCTCTCCTCGGACTTCGTCCTGACAAGCTAATAAAAAGTAAATCAGTACAGAAACTATAATAAAATCATGACAGAAATATTAGAATTGTGTCAAACTTTGTGGAATTAACAAAGACATAATGCCTAAATATATGAGAGTATTTTATGTTTAAATTTTCATTTCATGTACATTGTACAATCTTACATTTAGATGAAATAATATTTTCTGATACTTTTAGATACTTACAGATTGATCATCTGCAGCTATACAAGTAGATGTGCTGGACTCCGACTCCGAATCGTCATCGTCCTCTATATCTCTGTTAACATCATCGTCTACACCGGGTACCTCCATCGTCACATCTTTGCTTCCTGCAGCTGCCTGCTCTGCCTGCTGCCGTGTAGATCTCAAGTTGTAGTCTTGTTCACGTTTACGTCGCAGCGTCCGTAAACGTTTGTGGTCATCTATAAGAACTTTTTTCCACAAATAGTAAAACTGTACACACTGTCGTACAGTTTTAGTTTTTACCTATAAATATTACAAAACAAGAACTGGAAATTGGTTTGAAAAATATGCTATTAATAAGTACATCTTCATAACAAGTAGTGGAAATATCTTGTCTTACACTTTTTATACATTATGGAGAATTCCCTTCATACAATTAAAAATTGGAACGAAAAATAAAATGAATATATGCACATCAATGCTTCACATCAATCATTTGTAGCAAGTTTTGTTAAAACATGATTGCTGGTTGTGAAGAAAAAGCATGGGCAAGACTCATTTAGAAAATTTAAAGGGCCCTAACTCACCCAAACTAGATTCCCAAAGTTTACAATGTTGAGTCTGCCAGTACAGACCTATGGTAAAACGTCTCATCATGGTGAACATTTTTGACTTGTTATTTAAAATCTATCAATTTTTTCTTTCTCAAGCCTAGCTCAAACCAATGACCTAAGTGATAAAAGATAATTGCTAATTGGATAACATGGTCTTAGATCACTCAGCCATGGAGGACCATGATACATATTGTGAATCTGCATAATTCTTGTTATGGGAAATCCCGGACATTCAAAAGTACTCAGTTTTATTTGTATAGCGACACCTGTAACTATATAGTTTCCTTGTTACACAACACACCCATGTTGTCCTACTCCTAACTAAACCATGTAATCACCTGTTTGGCCAGACTGAAGAAGTCCTTGTCATGCTTGAGAAGTGCTTGAGTATAGCTGTCAATCTCCTCGCAACTCCACACATCACATTCTACAACAAGATCAATATATTAAATACCTTGTTGAACTCCCATTAACTCCAGTAACACAACAGCATCTCCATTAAATGTGTATATCGATTTGTAAACAGAAAGCTACGAGTCTTAGTGTGTATTCTTAAATACATTTCTTATATACAGCTGTTAGACTTTTAAATAGGTACACAATATATAACTCTATAACAGAGTTTATGCGCAAACTTTAAAACATTTCCTTGTTCATGGTGTTGATTTAAATCCACCTGTACTGAAGTTGTACATGTAACATTTGTATCTGGCATACTTTGATCAAAAATATCAAATCATTTTAAATTACTGAACAACTCTAGAAATTTTTTTTTTTTACAGCAACATTTGGCAGTTTTACCCCTTTTTGACAGTATTTCAGTTAAATAACAGTGGTAAGTATACCTTATTATTGTTACTTGGATCTGCTATGTGGTTAAACATTACAAGACACACCTTATCTCTGCAAGTCACTGAGTACTTCCAAACATATTTAGAGATGGGATATTTATGGTCGTAAAACAAAGTTCATGGTCAATTATGACAGAGACTGACAACGGGCAGAGATTAGAACTCACAACTCCTAGATAGAGTCACGACACATTACTGACTGAGTTAGTCAGGCTCAGCAAACCCATTTCACTTTTGTATTTATTCTAAATTTGTTTAACATATTTTTAGACAAATACGAAAAAAATGCACATATTCTGTAAATATGCATGTGTTTATATATTATCAATTATTATACATGTAAGCTCATTCCGGTTCCAGAGATTCAAATATTGAGCCAAATACGAGCTAGATACAGCTGTAAGCAAGCATAATTTCACCTTTGGTAGATTTTTATCATATTTTTCTTGACAGACTGATTACAACATGTTTGGCTGCATCTTAGCAATGATATAAATGAACATAAATTTCACTCATGCTTGCGCATCAAATAAATTTTTGCATCTATGAATGTTTCATCATAAAAAAATAATCATGTCCAAATACAGATACAAACGGATAAAAATGAAATATTTGTTACACATTTTGCCATGCATGGCCACGGATATGTGAAAAACGATGCATTTTAACCATTTACACGAGTTATGTAATGTAAAAACTAAACTAAGGGTCTGCATGTATTCCAATTTTATATTTACATCATGTAGATATCTTATTTTAGTTTTAGAAATAGTGCTAAGTAAAAACCTATTAAAAACTGCATCATTACATTAAGATCAGACCAATTTTCCAGTTTTACAGAGACTGCTTACCTTGGTATGTATAGGTCGTCAAGGTGTGTTTGGATGGAAACTTACACGACCCGGACATCAACATTAACATAGCAGTCTGCAAAATAAATACATTTACAGTTGTTCCTTTAATATTACATGCCAGATGCCTTAACTAAGAATACATGTAGCTGTCCATTCCAAACTGCATGTCTTCCATACTGCTGCTGTGATTCTAATACAGAATGATTATTTTAATTCCGAAATTAATAACAGAACAGTACTATAATACTTAATCATGGTTCTTTTTCATTTGTTACTTTAAAATTATTCTGAAATTTTACTAAACTTAAAAAAAAGAGAAATGTCACATGCCCCCCAACATGTCATGATGTTATGTTGATCATTTGTAGCAAGTATCATTAAAACTCATCTATGCATGACAGGCCAGAAACAAACTCTCACATAAACTCAAAGTTACAGGCCGGAAATGAAATACCGGACGGAAGGACAGACGTACATTCTCACGAAATGGTATTTAAGTGGCTTCTTTGCGTCAATCGTATTCTTGTGTGGCTAAATTTTAGAAAATTTTAGCCACGTAAGAGAAAAAAAGCCATATAAAAGCTGTTTTTTAAGTGTCTAGAAACAGCATAATTATTTTTCAACAGCTTTTTCAACTGTCCATAAAAATTACTAACCCTAAACCCTAGACACATAACTACCCATTTTTTGCCCGGACGGACGGCGCTGCGATAACTGTATGCCACCCAAAAATTTTTGGGGGGGGGCATAACAACAAGAAGCCCTTGAGGGTCTGAAATGCTCTACTGGTAAAAAAGTTTCGGTTTTACCCAGGAAACGGACCCCGAGAGGGGTTAAAAAAACCAAAATTCATTGCAATTGAGCTGAAATGAATCAGTATAAACTTAACGACGAATTATATTTACACAAATAATTGGATACTCACATAACTGATAATCAATAAAGCCATTTTAATTACCAATATTTTTTATACTAATTGGTAATTCTTTTATCAGATGCATGTACATTTATATACTTCTCAATCAGGTTGAAAGTATAATTGTAATTGTTTACACCTCCCTCACAATACCCGTCACATTAACGTTATGTCTCATTTGCTTATACGTGGACAATTTCAATCATGGAAATCTTTGCAAGCTCTATGGAGAATATGTAGAGCATGTTTCAACTCCTCAGTATTTTCCATTTAGATTCAAAGCATGTATATTTCCATTAAATCTTTGGATGAGATATAGGGCAAGATCCAACTCACCTGTATCTTTTCACCAGTTCTATGGAGGTGATGTAATGCATGTTTCTACTTACATGTATACTTTCACCAACTCTAATGAGGAACATGTTCCAACTCACCTGTATGTTTCCACCTGCTCTATGGAGCAGATGTAGAGCATGTTCCATGTTGGCACCATTCCCCCTGACAGATGCACTGCACGCCAGATCTTGATATGCTTGTACTGTAATTAAAAATGTTACAAGATTTTTTCCAATCAAATTTTAACGTTTCAAAATTTGTGTCCCACTCATTGACACTTGATGTTGATCATGTATGCAAAGTATCGAGCTAATCACCTAAAAACTGTGGAAGTAGTTTGCATCACAAGAACTGCAATATGATAAACTATTGCATTTTACCAAGCGTGCAAGGGCAGTAACTCTGCATGGAATAAATCAGAATAATAACATGTACATTAACACTTGATGTTGATTATGTATAAATAGTTTCAAATCAATCAACTGAAAACTGTGAAGTTCACTCCACAAGAAAATCCAGTTGAAGAGCATTAACTCTGCATGGAATGAAGACAGTGTTACAAATTTGATTGACCGACCATCTGACAGACCGACAAGCAGACACAGCGACCCCTATACACACCTTCTCAAACTCATTTGTGGAGGTATATTGCAACAAGAAAATATCGGTGGAACCGATGGATGCTCCCCGAGTGAGTGTTTGCCTCTGTATGGGCTACTTGGTTGAAGAATACCAAACTGTATAGCTGGAACAATATGTGGCTCTGCACTTCACAGTACTAATTTGCAAATCATTTAACTGGAACAAATGACAATATGCGCAGATCCTAGCTAGTTTTACAGAATGAAAACCAGAGGATGTAGGGAAATAGCGTCATGACGACAAAATGCACATCTCCACTTGGTAATGATGCATCCTAGCAAGTTTCATAAAATTCCAACCACAGGTTGAAGAGAAATAGAGCAGAAAAGAATTTGGTCACAGACTGAATCAAAGGGCCATAACTCCGTGAAAAGACATTGAACCGAAACACAAACATAGCAAGTTTCATAAAATTCCAACAAGAGGTTGTACAGTAAATGCGCAGACAATAATTTGGTCACAGACTAAATAAAAGGGCAATAACTCCATGAAAAATCATCGAACCTAAACACAGACAATAAGTGCATCTGCATTTCGTAATGGTGCATCCAAACAAGTTTCATAAAACTCCAATATGGGGTTGTAGAGAAATAGTGCAGACAATAATTTGGTCATAGACAGAATCAAAGGGCCACAACTCCGTGAAAATCATCAAAAAGGAACACAAAGACAATATGCGCATCTGAACTTGGTAATGATGCATCCTAGCAAGTTTCACAAAATTCCAACATGGGGTTGTAGAGAAATAGCACGGACAATAATTTGGTCACAGGCTCAATCAAAGGGCCATAACTCCATGAAAAAACATCAAACAGAACACATAGCCAATATACGCATCTGCACTTGGTAATGATGCATCCTAGCATGTTTCACAAAATTCCAACATGGGGTTGTAGAGAAATAGTGCCGACAATAATTTGGTCACAGGCTCAATCATAGGGCAATAACTCCGTGAAAAATCACCGAACCGGAACACATAGACAACATGCGCATCTGCACTTGGTAATGATGCATCCTAGCAAGTTTCATAAAATTTTAACATGGGATAGTAGAGAAATAGCATGGACAAGAATTTGGGCACAAATAGAATCAAAGGGCCATAACTCCGTGAAAAATCATCGAAACCGGAACACAAAGACAGTATGCGCATCTGCACTTGGTAGTGATGCATCCTAGCAAGTTTCATAAAATTCCAACCAGATGTTGTAGAGAAATAGCCCGGACAAGAATTTGGTCACAAACAGAATCAAAGGGCCATTACTATTGAAAAAACATCGAACCGGAACACAAAGACAATATGCGCATCTGCACTTGGTAATGATGCATCCTAGCAAGTTTCATAAAATTCCAACCAGAGGTTTTAGAGAAATAGCCCTGACAAGAATTGGTGACGAACGAACGGACACACGCACAGACAAAGCGGCGACTATATGCTTCCCCCCTTTGGGGGAGCATAATAAAAAATATAAGTTTTCATTCTACTTATATGCTTATGCGGGAGGCTGTTTGCAAGTTTAAACCAAAGTCATTAAAACTGGTACAAATAACTCCCCGTCCTGACATACAGCATATAGACGAGGTTGGTCAACCCAGTGTCAGTATAATGTCACCAGCAGTACTTTAAATAAGAACTGACTGAATCTGGTGAAAACTCATCAAAATTAAAATAACTGAGTGAAATCTGATAATTAAAGAATTAACTGGGTTATTTTAACTCAATAAGTCTACAATAATTGAGTGAAACACACAGTATTGTCTATTAAAATGAAAGCAATTCAAATGCACAGTATTTACATGTATATTGTAAGGGCTTTTCCAGAACTAAATGTATGAGGGGGTCAGACGGCAGTATAATTAAAATTTTATGCCTGGTTGGTGTTTACATAAAAAAAAATGATGCCATGCCGGTATTTCCTTCTCTGAACTATATTTTTTCTTCAACACCGTTTTTCTTCTCGAAATTTTATACATTTTCTGCCCAGATATTTATGCAACCACCTCCCTTCGTGTACAAAAACACAAAATTGTCCTTCCCGATGTACCGCAGCGAGTCAATATCCCGCAGCGTCAAGATTTCGGCGAGCGTCTTATCACTCGCATATCGGCATTAGATAAAAAGTGTAACGTCGGCATACTTCAAAGAAAGTAGTAATTTTGCAAGCGTTACAATAAGCAAACATTAGAAAGGGGATTTTAGCTTCTTTTATTTTTTTGATATATCACAATTAAATTTTATGCTCTGTGGGTAAAAAAAATAAGTGCCGTCCGACCCCCCCATACATTTAATTCTGGAAAAGCCCTAACATAGTTGCTCTCTGCAACTCTCTTAATAATGTTATTGGTGTGTATAAAATTTGAATAAATTTAAATGAAGTTAATACTATATAAAATTATAGTTCAACCTTTGCATTTCTAAGTCGAGTGTATTGTCTACTAAGTGTTGACACAGAGAGAGTATGCAGCTTTAATACTATTGTGTACCGTGTGTTGACACAGAGAGTATGCAGCTTTAATACTATTGTATACTGAGTGTTGACACAGAGTATGCAGCTTTAATACTATTGTCTACTGAGTACTGACACAGAGAGTATGCACCTTTAATACTATTGTATACCGAGTGCTGACACAGAGAGTATGCAGCTTTAATACTATTGTCTACTGAGTACTGACACAAAGAGTATGCAGCTTTAATACTATTGTATACTGAGTGTTGACACAGAGAGTATACAGCTTAAATACTATTGTCTACTGAGTACTGACACAGAGCGTATGCAGCTTTAATACTTTTGTATACCGAGTGCTGACACCAGAGAGTAAGCAGCTTTAATACTTGTCGACACAGAAAGGATGGTCCTACCTTCATCATCCGTGTTGTCCTTTGAACATTCCGGATCCCAAACCAAATCCTCCTTACTGATGTCATTTTTAGCTAATAATTTCATTGCTGCAATATAAACAAATTATGTGCTATATAAATTAATTAAAAGCAATTTTAAATACCTCAGGCATTTTTTAAACATGATTGTCTCGCTAACAATTTCACAATTGCAAACAGGTGGACTGTTCTATTCTCATAAACAACAGAAAGTCATAAAATTTCAACAACTAGTTATAAAAGTTAATTAGAACACTATGTTGATAGAAAACTTTCAACCTTGACCTGTATTTTACACTTTTATAGGTACACACAAAATGTTAAAGGGATTATATTGGCATATTACCAGCAATTCACTGTCCTAAATACACATGCCCAGCATGAAGATACACTTACAACTTAGAGATAAACGCATCTAAAGTGTCTAATTGCATAACCTCCATATTACAAACATCGGGTTTCTGAAGCCACGTTTTTGTTTTTGTTTACATTTGCCATTTTTAACGAACCACTTTCGGGTTTCTGATCAATCATCGGATAACATCGTGAAGACTTGTTCCCAATCTCGTTTTCGAGGCTTTGTTCGGGAAGTTTACGGAGTTCAATGTAAACATTGCGCAATACTTTATTGCGGGACGTATTAAAGTTTTGGCCAATATTCAATTACTGTTAATTTGATAACTTTCAAGTAAATAAAGGTTATACGTCAATACATAAGCATTATTTTGTGCACTCCACATACAGGAAAAGTCTGGATTAACAGTGTGTTTGTGTTACTTGCCAATATAATCAGAAGTTATTGATTGGAGACCGCACAAACAAACGCACGGATTGACAGGGGTTACTCTTTATGCCCCTGCATCTTCCTTCAAATGGCGGGTTAAAATAAATATCTCAAAGTTTTGATTCTCAGTATAAAACAAATATGGGATTCTTACGATTAAATTGTGGAAGAGCTGCTTGATACTGTGGTCCGATATTCACATGCCTGTGGATAAAATGCAAACGATAAATGAATAAAATGTAGTGTTTCATTCTTGGGAATATTTTAAACATTCAAAATTGTATCAATACTTCTATTTCTGGTTGTTTTATATTTAATTGTTATTAACAACTATTACTAGTATTAAAGGGATTGTAAATGTTTCAGATACATATAAGAATGTCAGTCATTCATTCTGCCTTTTATCATAAAGTTCAGTAAATTTTCTTTAGTTATAAATTCCAACACTCTTCAGAAACTTCCGGTGATTTCATTGGTTGGTGCTTTTAGATTTGCGGGTATTAAAAACTGCATATACCATCAGTAAAGTCATCACATTATCGCGTTCTGTGTATTACTACATCATGTTTACAAGGGTCAATATCACCATAAACAGTAGTTCAAATAGATAACCAAATCTGTTTGTCAATTTGAATTTATTATTTATTTGTCAAAAATATGTATAAAATATTTTGAAAAATTTAATGATTTAGTATGATTTTTACTAGGAACTACTTTTATAGTACATCTATTGCTGATATGAATCATTTGGCTAAGCAAGCTTAATTTGAAAACATAGTTGTTTGAGAATTTGTTTCAGAGAGATAAAACATACAAGTGCGTCAGAATAGGGTTAAGTATAATGTGATTTTGAAATTTGCAACCAAATATGAGGTTTTAAACTACACAACAAATCATTTCAATGCATTTTTTAAGTTCTTTCACAAGCTGTAAGATCCTTGAGACAAAAACTTGAAAGTTATTTAGATATTTTAATAATTTTCTTATGAAAAAATATCTATCTCAGAATGAATCTATTAATTTATACTGATAATTCTACTTTCAAAATTCCCCCTACTCCTCCTTCCTATACAAAACATTTTGCAATTAATAAATTGCCAGGTATAAAATGAGAACATGATTGTTTACTCACGGCAATATATCTGATTCCGGAGGTGGCTGTTCCTGGTCAGTTACTGGAACCAACTCCTCAGTTACATCTTCTGATAATTTCCTCTGATCTCGGATGCTCGCTGAAAAGAAATTCTTGTCTATATATCTTCAATGATTCAGTTCTTCAGTTGACCTTAAAATCTTCTGTACAGAATATTTTAGCAATATAAGAATTTCCACCCATCCCATCCCATCCCATCCCATCCATCCATCCATCCATCCATCCATCCATACAATGGATTTAACATGTTCAAAACTAAACTATATAAATTTTTTTGTCAAATACATGCATTAAACATTTTCAAATACACTTCAACTTCAATGTTCAAACTCACATTAGATATGCTCCAACATAAAATAATATGTTCAAACATACATGGAATGCATTCAAATGTACATTAGATGTGATAAATATAATCATACCATTATTGCATCTTCAAAAATTAAAATTTAATGTGTTCAAACATCTATTGAATGTGTTAATATGTATGCAAATTATCAATAAAACAAGAATTTATTGATGGTGATGACAAAAATAATTACGTGAAAAACTAGTTTGAGATTGTACATACCTGATCTGATGAGTGAAGGTCGTGGAGTTTGAGGCTGGGATGACTGAGGTGTTTGTTGTGGACCATGTAGGGACCAGAACAATCCAGACCCTCTCCGTACAGGGCTCAACATGGGCGGCGGAGTATATGGCACAGGGGCAGAGTTGATCATGTCTGCACCGTCATACCAAATTCTCGGAGATCTTAGGCGACTCTGAAACCCACACTGGTTAGCATGTGTGGGTATGATAAGCGGGGCTGGTCGATTTTTCCGTTTTATTTTGAAAGAACCTGGATTACGGAAGACTCCTGCTCCATCAGATCTTGACAACATATCTTTATTACTCCATTTTGCTAAATGTTCATCAGTTTTACTACGTGGACGGTGTCCAAAATCTTCTGTTCGCACTTTAGGCCTCATAAATGACGGATCCTCACTCTGCCACTTGCCAAGTCTATAATCATCCCCAGATTTGCTCCTCATCCGCGGTCTAAACCCCTCTTCTGAGGGAGTGACAGGGGCAGGTTTAACATATGTCCCGAGCATAACATCTCTACTGATATCTGAGCTCATGCTAGAATGATGCAGAACAGCAGATTTAAAGTCATCCGGACCTGCCGAAAGTCTACGTTTTATCTCACTATTTCTTTGAGTAGGAGAAAGTGGATTATTTGTTTTGAGTTTATGCTTAATATTTGTGTTGTTATTCATATTAGCATTTGACTGGAATGAGAATTGTTGAGTCTGAGCTGCCCGCGGAGATGACGGTTTTGAAGTCAAACGTTTCAATAGCTCTTGTTTCACACTTGCCCTAGATTCAGTATGATGCAATGGATTGTGTGACATGTACGGTGATGTCTGACTCGACGGAGCAACTTGATTATGCACAATAGTATTATGAGCAAAGTCAGCAAAGGAATTTTTCATTAATAAGCCATTTTCATTGGAAGTTAACTGTTGGTGAAAGTCACCGCTTCCAGCAGTATTAGCACTTTGTAAGTCATGTTCATTTTTGTGTATCTGCTGCATGGAACCTGGGGGAACTTCACCCAGGTTTTCTAGACTGGTTATAATTTGAGACACAATTTCACTTGTATGATGGTTCGCACTGGAAGAAACAAGCGGTTCCCCGCCTATCTGCTCAGCACTGGTAGTGAAGGACCCCGATATCTGTGACTGAAATGCACTATTAGCATCATGGTGAATATTCACAGAAGGGTTGTAAGTCAACTGCTGTATGTGGGAACCAGAATTAGCACTTTGCAAATGATTCTGACCACTTGTCTGAACACTATTATGGCATATATGTTGTAAATTCACATTTAAAGCTTGTATGCTATTCACATTAACTCCAGTCTGGGAATTTATCTCCAGTTGTCTATGCAGACTCTGTATTAAGTTTTGATCCACAACACCATCTGGAATTCCGCTGAAGTCTGTAACTCCCTGTTGGAGCCCCTGATGGCCATAATCTACAGGAGGGCTCTGTAAGGGTTCCACAGACCCCTGTCTCTGTAGTAACGGTGACTGAGGCACTTGAGGGGATTGGGGGACGCGTGGGCTTTGGGAGATGTGAGGAGACTGGGGATATGGTGGAGATGCTGGCAGATGTGGAGATTGAGGAACCTGAGGGGAATGTTCTATATTCGTGTAAACATTATTTTGCTCATGTTGTTGTTGCTGCTGCTGCTGCTCATACAACAACTGCTGCTGTTTTTCTTGTTGCTGCTGTTCGTACAACACCTGCTGCTGTTTTTCTTGTTGCTGCTGCTGATGAAGTTGCAGCTGTTGTAACTGCTGTTGACTTAACTGCACCTGCAAATATTCATATTGTAAATTATATAATTTTAAACCTTGAAAAAATCATTTCTATTGTAAGTGTAAGAGTGGTTGAACACACTTGAAATTAATACCCTGTAGTAATTTTTTATCCTGTCTATTAATAAATGGAACTAGTGTGGTAAGAACAGAATCAATGTCATTCTCAGCAGAGAGATAGGAATCTTCTAAATGGGTGTCATCCACTTTTCATTTTTGGTGATGTTGATTATTGCTGCTCAATAATCAACCTGTGTGTGGATTCAGGATGTTAAATATGTAATGACTGTAGCCCATGCACTATGCACAAGAACACATATTGAGTGCTGGATAGAATCTGCAGTTCAAGATTCTAGCGTTTTTGTTTTAAAACATTTATTTTCCCTCGATTGAGAAACAAGTTATGACAACAGAGACAAATAAAGCTCATGGTCTTCCTGAGTAGAACCAGTACTAAGCATCCATGTGGATAAAGTGCCTTGCTCAAGGACACCACACATAGCTGTGGCGGAGGATTGAACCCATGACACTCCAATCCTGGGTCCAATACTCTACCATTGCATATTCACTTGCTGTCGCGATTTTTTTCTATCTGTATGTTAATTTGTTTTTTGTACATGGAGAGTGAGCTGGGAATCTTACACCCTACTAGCATATAACCAAAATCATGTTAGCACGACATAAAAAAAATTTGTTTTGTTTGTTTAATTATTTAGCATCATTTCTATGCCATCGAGGACTAACAGACGAACAGTTATATTTCGTATAATATTCATATATAAAGCTTGGTTCCCTTACAAGGCCCCTTGTGAAAAACTATACTTCCATTAGTGTAAAAGTAAATCTGGCCTTCTGGTTTCAGAGAAAATGCTACTACCAACTGACGACAGACAATGGACAATTACATAAGTCAGAGCTCTTAATATAGATGCGTACTGCGTATTCAAGCATTTATTTTAACTTAAAACACATTCAAAATAATATAAAAGCATACAAAACGCATCGAGTCCAAGGAATTACTCTTATGACAGTATATCACTTTCTTTTTGTATGGTGTATTCCTGCTCGGACATTTTCTCTATCACCAAAAACCTCGAAGATGATCAAATGAACTAAAATTAAGACTGATTTCTAGGGCTATGCATATCCAGGACACTTCCGATACGATACATACCATGATATGGGCAGGGTGATATGGGATATAATACAATACGTACCATGATACGGGTAGGGCGATATGGGATATAATACGTACAACGATACGGGCAGGGTGATATGGGATATAATACGTACAACGATACGGGCAGGATGATATGGGATATAATACGTACCACGATACGGGCAGGGTGATATGGGATTTAATATGATACGTACCATGATATGGGTAGAGCGATATGGGATACAATACGTACCACGATACGGGCAGGGTGATATGGGATATAATACGTACCATGATATGGGCAGGGTGATATGGGATTTAATATGTTACGTACCATGATATGGGTAGAGCGATATGGGATACGATACAAACAATGATACGGGCAGGGTGATATGGGATATATGATATGCTGCTTAACATTAGAAAACACTCTTACTTTTGCTTTCGAATTCCCACTGATATGAAACTTTGATGTGTGTTGTTTCGAATGAATACAATATGACTGTATTGCAACTTGAGACATAACAGAAAGCATGGACTATTTTCATAGAAATATGTTCATAAATTGTCTCATATTTCACAAATCCTTGAAATAAATGTTAATAAATTCACATTTAAAATAAAAATACATAAATGTACTGTATTTCTAAATAAGTTTTAACAATCAGAATATACAATGAATCATTTTCATACTGGAAATATTGTTGACCATGGCAAGTTTTCTGCAAGAGACTGCAGTACCTCTTGGATTCTCCAAACCAGATAATTAAAACAAATTTAGTGCTTGAATGATGCAGATTTGTTATGGGAAAAGCTTGCTATAAAATAGTTCTAATGACAACAAATCCCACAGTTCATGTGTTGGGACACAGGCAAGTGCACAAGCGCCATCTAGTGGTACAACAGCGCATAATTATAGTGTTGTATTTTGTTGTAAACCCTGAACAGTTTATTGTTTGTTTTTATTTATTTCAAATTTCCTTCCGTCCTTTTAATTTTATATGCAAATTAAAATTTAAATTTAGTATTCATTTACGCATATTGAAAAAGTCAGAAGTTTCTATCTAGAACTGATACTAGCTCTACCTGATGTTTATGAAAAGATTACCCTTACCACAGAACAGTTTATTGTCTGTTTTTATTTTTTTCTAATTTCCTTTTGTTCTTTTGTTTTTAAATAAAATTGAAATTAAAGTTTGAATGTCGAACGGGTTTTATTTACGCAAATTTAGTATTCATATACACATACTGAAAATTTGAAATATGAAGTCAGAGCTCTAGAACCGATACTAGCTCTACCTAATTTATAAATAGAATACGAAAACAAGGATATTTGATCTCTCAATATTTGATCATTTGAATGATTTAATGTTGTTCTTTCTGTTTTATTTTAAAGGATATTGAATTATGCATAACCCACGATTGTATCCCAGTATGACCAATACGGACCCTGCCGATACTTTAAACTTATTACTCAGAAACGAACTGAATAAACCGGTATATCGCAACAGCCCTACTGATTTCCGATTTCATTTTATTTTTATAAAATTAACCTGTACATGTATATGATCGGGATTCAGGCTTCATGGGGAAGGCATGATACTAAAACCCAGCTAGATTATGACTGACCCGGCCACATTCTGGCTGCAGGGAAATGGCAAATGTGACGTCTGTGGTAATGGCTATGTTATTCAAATGCACTAATAACAATCATTATGGATAGACATTTACATATTAAATGATCAATATTGCTGCATATAAACACCACAATCACCATTACACACACCATATTTGTTTTTTCCTTACAGCCAGAATAGGGCCAGGTCAGACAGAATCTAGCCATATTTTAGTGCTCAGTAACTTAAATATAAAAAAGGCGCATCATCAGCTTAACTTTCAGAATATGATGCTGTGAAAGAGGTCAGACTTTGGATCTCAAAGAAGAAAAGAAGGAAGGAAATGCTTAATCAGCCATATAAAGCTAAGCCAAAAAAGGAAAAAGGACATTTGCAGTTCTCCTAAAAGCTGTTAAAAGAATTTAAGAACTGGGAGTATTTCCGAATGTAAATATAATCAGTTTTTCAACAGTTACTACAAACGTTTTAGTTTTTTTCTTAATATACACACAAAGTGGGAAAAAAGGTTCTAGTCAACATGGTATTACTAGTCTTATTCTTTATTTCAAAGTAAAAACGTTTATTATAACAAGGAAGAATGTGTTCAGCTAGCATCGGTGTGGTGTTGAAGTACAGACTTATCAAAATGATCAGGTTATTTTAACAGTAATAGTGGTTTGTCTTATTATTTATTGTGAATCATTTGACAAAACATAACCAATATGTATACTGACATATTCAGTTCTTCATGTGTATAAAATACCCCTTAAGTTTTAACTTTTAGCATTAATTTTAAAATCAAGGGATGAAATAATCATTTAGTCAAAACCTTATCTAGAGCTCTAAAATTGAGAAAAAAATGGGCATATAAGTTTCCATTAGTCATCAAATGATGTAACAACCTAAAATAATGTCATTTAATCATGACAACATCATTTTTACATCATTTTTATATTCGTGCAAACTGGTAAAAAGCTCAGCGTTTCACGTACATGTAGGAGAGCCAAGTTAAATAGAAAATGCCAAGCGATGTATCTTAATGATATTACACTGGTTCATATAAAAAGTGTTATTGGTTTATTACACTACTGCACTGTAAATTATGTGATAAATAAAACTATCTATTAGGAAAAATTGATTATATGATGACAAAAATATGTTATAAACTTATTTATTGTATATCAAATGTGAAAAAAGTTCTTGCTACCAATTAAAATCCTACTCAATGTCATACAAATATTGGTAGAGCCAGTACTGAGCAAATGCTGATTAAGTATCTTGCTCGAGGACACATGAATAAAAAACATGAATAAACAATTACATCATTATATCCAAATTGATCAATGATTTTTTCCATTTCAAAATTGTAAATGAGGTAAAAACACCAACAACAACAGAAAGCACAGCAACAACATTCATTTAATAAAGATCAATTTTCAAAGCCAATTATTGCCTCTATTTTCTCAGTTTTATTCTGCTGGGACTTAACTTCCATTGCATATCAAAATGATCTGGTCACGTGACCTGGAACTTACACCTAATAGTTCAAACTCAAGTGGAGTCACATGGATCAAACATAAACTTACCTTTAACTGTCCTATCTGCTGGGGGTCCAGAGAACCCTGTTGTAGTTGGGCCAACTGAAGAATATCTAGCTGATTAAGTTGCTGCTGCTGTTGTTGTTGTTGTTGTTGCTGCTGCTGCTGCTGTTGCTGTTGCTCTACTTGCTTTAAATGTTCCTGTACAGTTTGGGGCGACCGTTGCTGTTGTAGCTGCTGCTGTAAATGATGTTGCTGTTGTTGTTGCTGTTGTTGTAACTGCTGTTGCTGCTGTAATTGTTGCAGCTGTTGTTGAAGTTGAAGATCATGCTGGATCTGTTGTTGCTGCTGCTGCTGTTGTTGCTGCTGAAGCTGCTCTTGTTGTTTCTGCTGCCAGTGAAGCGCATGGAGCTACATAAAAAGTATTTCATGTATTAAGTAATATTTCTTTTAAAATCGATGTATGAGGCATATATAAATTATGATCTAGTATATTTCAACTGAGGATTGTACATAAAAATATGGCAAGATCACTCTCTTCTCATCATGAAGTCAAAGTTTTTCACCAAAGCTCATTCAAACGATTTCATGTGAGAAAGTTTGCCAGCTACACGAGGGAGAACAGAGGTTCTACAAGATTCATTCTATAGTTGTTGTCTAATAATAAAACTGGATGCCGTTTATAACCTGTAATGTGTTAAAGATGGCATTGGACCCAATTCACTTCATCATTTGATAGTATCAAATTACAGAAAAATCTGGTCTATAAGCATGGAGGCTATTATATTTTAAAGATGGCTATAAGCACTTATATCTGATCGCTACTAATTGGTATCTTTTGTAACTTTATATGTGTGGCAGCTGTGTAAAACAGTGCAATCTGTGAGACATCCCAGACTAAAAGTCTATATGAACCATACTCTAATTATCCAAAGATATTTCTCTACAATGCCCAACCCCAAAATATATTGAGTATTTCACTAAACTCTAAACCCCAACACACTGAATCCATCCTAGTCTCTTCATTATTATTATTATTATACTTATTACACAATGATAGAACCTTTTAAATAGTTTTACCCATTAAATTGTTCCTTTCCTCACTTTCAAATATATGTTTCTTTTGTCAACACTAGATAAATGTCTAATGAATCTATATTTATTTAATTTAATAGCATTTCCCCCATGACATTAAATATCAGAGGTATGGAAGACAATTTGAATAAGAAATTTACAACAAAAAGCACAAGGATAAGGTTCTGTTTGTAAAGAACAAAGCTCTGTAAATGTTAATGCTAAGGAAACTTTCAGAGAGATTTTTGAAGTTTCATTTCAGTATCATTATTCATGTACAAATTATAGGCAACTGATGATGTCTTGAACGCTGAATAGGCCATTTTATTCTAGTAACAGAACACGAGTGACTCCTAATTAAAAAGGACACCTGTTTGCAAATAAAATTTGTTTTTCTAAAAATGAAAAAGCTAGCTATAATACATAACAGTACTTGTATTTCAAAAAGAAGGACCACAATGACCCCTAATCGCCCCCCTGTGACAGAGGAGCAATTTTTGATAATTTAAGGACCATACCTAAGATATTTAAATTTAATTAGTTAAGATATATAACTACGTATAAGTTTGGTGAAGATCAAATGAAAACTGAATGTGTTAAGTGAGTGAACAACATCAAATAACGCAATTTTTGGAAATTCAAGGGCTGCAACTCCCACAACATTATCTTATTTGGACAGTTCAGGACTTGTCCAAGATATTATGGTTATATAAATAAGCTTTGTTCAGGTGAGCTATAGAATGACAAATGTGAACATGTCGCTCACCTGAATTTACCTGTCACTTCTTTTCAAATTTTGAGAATTATGTGTTCCCATAGTATTCCTATGTAAAAACTAAAGTCCTCTTCACAATTTTATCTCTTTTTGGGCCATGCTAACCCCTTGTGGATATTAAGTTCCCTTCAAATGATCCAGTCTCAAATGTAATGACAAAACATGTCCCAGACACCAAGATGTTTGAAATATATCTAAAATAAATGAGAAAAATATAATTTCCTATTTTCCCATAGTATTCCTAAGTAAAAATAAAAATCCCCTTACTAGATCCCAATGGAAACTAACCCCTTTATTTGAACTTAAAACCCCTATTCAAAGAGATCATTTAAACCAAATATTAACAAATTTGGTTTGTCAGTTCTGGATAAGATTTTTGAAATTCATAATCTTGACCCTATTTGGGCCACTGCTGACCCCTTATGAATATTAAATCCCCCTTTAGGACCCAGTCTCTACTGTTTTGACTAAACAATACTGAAGATGGTTAAAATAATTCCTAAAATAGATGATAAAAAGAATTTACTTTTTTCCATAGTATTCCTATGTAAAAATCGAATTCCCATTACTGGGCCCAAATATATCCTAACCTCTTAACAAAATTGAAAGTCCTACTCAAAGAGATCATTTATATCATATATGAATGAATTTGGCTCATCAGTTCTTAAAAATAAGATTTTAGAAATTTCACAATTATATCCCTTTTTGGGCCCCTGCTGGCCCCTTGTGGATATCCAATCCCCTTTAAGAGACCCAATCTGAACTGCTATGACTTAACAATGCTTCAGACATTAATATGACTTGTATAATACCAAAATATGGATGAGAAAAACATAATTTCCTGTTTTCCCATACTATTCCTACGTTATGGACACTAGCACCTTTATTGGAACAAACTTGAAACCCCTACTCATAGCAATCATTTATACTAAATATGAACAAATTTGGCTTGTCTGTTCTTGAAAAAAAGATTTTGAATGAAAATTTCACTATGTTAAAGAGATCATATCAGGAGTTTTCAAAATTTTAAAATTTGCTAAAAACGTTTTTTTTTCAATATACCATGCCGATATATACTCACTGACTCGCTATTTCCAAACAAATATCTATTTAAATATGCAAAAGTAATGTATTGAGAAGGACTTTCCTAACTTTGCCTATGCACCTAGGTTAGACGAAAACTGATTTCCCACTTAAAATAGAAACATATTTTGTGACGTATCAAATGAGTCGTGATTTCATTTTGAGTTCAATTTGATACAGGTTAATATGCAGGCCTTCTAAAATTCCAAAATGCAAATCGGTCCAGGTTTTTTACTACCGTAAGAATTGCACTTATTTTAAAAAAATCACTAAAATTGCCTTACATTATGCCTTTACATGTATGCATACCCAACCCACCATGTCAGCTGCATCATGTATTTTCTCCGTTTATTTATTAATAGGAAACGATTTCAAGTTTATTTGTGAATTATTTATATTAAAAATGTTTGATCGAATAGGAAGTGTTGCAAGTTCTGGAAGCTGCGTGAAAGAATCACCGTGGAAACCAATGTAACGGTTCAATCACCAAAATAAATCATTCAGAACCTGACCCACATTAAAACAAAATCGGTCCGGGGTTTTATTACTTTCATTTATTAATGTCATTTATTTCATAATTAAAGTTATTTTTTAAAAAAAATAAAACAAACAAGTAACACTGCACGTTTTATCAAATATTTTAATGACGCAAATAATATTTGGTCCGACCATCCCAGCTTTGGCTAGCGGTATATCAAAGAAATTATGGACGTAAACACAGTCTTTTGATGAACCGACAAAACGCTATGGGTCGCTGATCACACATTGACGGCGTGCTACATAGCGACAGACTCTTCCAATAAACTCCTCTAATACCGTCAATGGTTTAGTCGAAATTGACATCATTTCGCACAGCAGGTGACAAAACAAACGGATTATTTGGTCAAATGATATTGCCACAAGGCATATTTCACAGGTCAGTAGTATGGCATGGTAGGAGCAATTTATGAGATTTTATACGACCGATAGAAAATACTGATTTTTTATTGAACTTTGAAAATATCTGGACCGATTTTTTATAAAACTTTAAAACGAAAACCGGTTCTGAACTTCAGAAATCGGTCCAAAAACCGAAAAACCAGCAACTTTAGAAGGCCTGTTTACATGTAGTAAAAATTGTCAGAATGATGATCTGAAGGTAATCAAACAGCATTTAAGTGTTGTCTATTTTTAAAATGGAGATTTCGCTTCGTGTTTACCACTTCAATTTAGATATCGATTTTGTCATGTTTATGATGGATTTGACATAATAAACTTTTCGGATTATATTTATTAATGATAATAAGATGCTTTTTATCAATTTTGATAATGGATAATAATAACAATAATAAATTATTTTATTTTTTTTAAACATTTTATCATGATACACTCCCTTTAAACTTGTAAGTCTCCTGGGGCGGGGCCAATTTTTTACCCTATGGTCATGGCTTAAACAAATCTGAGACAAACTGATTTGGTGATACTATAAGCAATATATATCAAAGCTCAAAGCCTTGCACTTTTGGAGAAGATTTTTGAAATTTTGAAAGAAAAAAATGGTAAGACCCTGGGGCTGGGTCAAATTTGACCCGAGGGTTATGATGTGAACAAACTTGAAAACGCTCCATGTAACAATGCTTCACATAAAATTTGGTGAAATTCTGTCTAGGGGGTTCAGAAAAGTCATTGGAAGTAAAAGTTAACGATGGACACAAGGCAATCAGAAAAGCTCACCTGTAAGCCTTCGACTCATGTGAGCTAAAAAAAGATACGTATGTTAAAGTTCAAAACGTCTTAAAAATCTCTGAAATTGCAAAGGGTAGGGAAAGTATGCTTTGTAAAGAATTCTAAATACTAGAATATAACCTAACTACTAACAGACCTTTAACCCTGGGCAGGGACACAAACAAAAACATATTTTTAAGAATGACCATTATATCAAGTTTCATACCACAAGAGCGTAAGTTATACCAGTGGATAATTTTGGTAAATCTACATGTATATAAAATTAAAAATAGTTGATTACTTTTTAATAACTTTCTAATATATATATTTAAACAACAAAATAACAACAAATATACATGTATATAAAATAAAATATTTCATAATAAATAAAAATATACATGCAAACAGCAATGCAAAGCTTTGAAAGTAAAACTATCAACTAAGGCTTCATATATTGCAGTCAAATAAAATGTGCAAGTATAGAATTCAACAAGAAATTCATAATTTAGCCAGATGCTTCTTGTTCCTATATAAATAGAAATGGCACTTTGTCAATGTATCATGCATACATTGGTGTGTAGGGGGACTAAAGGAACCATTTATTCTATGTTTTTGTTTTGAATTAATAATTTATCAAACTAAAACTAAAGGTACAGATTTGTTACACTGACGATAACTGATGCAGGCGTAGATAGACATTCCTAATCTGTGTTACACGGAAGCACATCAAGCTTATAGGTGGTTTAGATTATTTTACTTTCAACTGTTGCTGTAATATTTCCTCTACCTCTTCCGAGGGTGGCGACTGCATAGGGGGCGTTCCCTTGGATTTCTTTACCACACCCTGGGGCAGAGTTGTAGATAAGTGGGCGGGTAGACCAAGAACAGATCTAGAAGGCACAACAGTGGGAGGGGCCATCTGCCCCATTTCCCCTTTCCTCTTCTTTTCCTCTTTCAGAGCAGAATCCTGAAAGAAAATGGCCCCCAACACACAAAACATAAGAGTTTCTCCAACTAACCGACCCACTGTCTTTAAATATCTCAATTCCCTTAAACAAAGATAACTTTAAATATCTCAATTCCCTTAAACAAAGACAACTTTAAATATCTCAATTCCCTTAAACAAAGATAACTTTAAATATCTCAATTCCTTGAACAAAGGTAACTTTAAACATCTCAATTTCCTGAAATGAAGACAACTTTAAATATCTCAAAACCCTTAAACAAAGATCTTTAAATATCTCAATTCCTTCAAACAAATATAAAATTGGCAAATTCTATTACAACTTTGTTAACAAATTTAAAACAATGTATTATTAAAATTTTAATTCAACGTTTCAAAAGTTTATATAAAGAAATAAACAAAACATATTTTCCAGCTTTATATAGCTATTATAACTTTCCTTCAAAAAGAAATAGCCTTTGCTTTTCATTTCTTGCTTTCTGAAGTGTCATTAACTTATAAACTTGACTATTTGTTGAGGAAAGTCAATTGATACGCTGAGGTCTATGACCTTGACTGTTACATATTAACCAAGTCAATGGGGATAAAATCTTAAGTTTAATAAAAACTATAATGGATGACAAGTCAATAACACAAGTGATCCCTCTTTGACTCTAAAGCCATCATGATGAAATGAAAAAAGCAGGCCAACCAAATGTAACTTTACCTTCTTAAAGTATCCCCCATGTAACCGCATATGTCCATTTAAAGCTGGTATATTCTTGAACCTTCGTTGACAGATTGTACACACCACTGGCTTTGCGAGTTCATCTCTATATATATATAGATACATATGTAAGTATATCATTAACATGTTTATAAGCTAAAATTTTAAAAAGATATGTAATTATTAAACTAAAACTGCCATTCTTTTTATTGCTTTCATATCAGACAGTGGGACCAGTTAGCTCAGTCTGTAGCTCATATGAATATCAATCTAGAGTCGTTAATGACTGATATATGATACTGCACCTCATTTTCATTCATCTCTCACCATTGATTCAAGTGTGAAAGTTACCAGTAATAAAACTTTACCTAAGATTTTAGAACCCAAAGTATTAAAATTTCAGTAACATATCTTATACATTGTTTGTATAACATAAAATGAATGTGTTTATAAAATTTAGTCACTATAAAATAAGTAGTTTGTTGAGAAACAGAAAAAAGGCTGAGTTAAAAAAAGCTGTAAACAAACAACGACGACAATGCCAAGGTCATGACATTAGCTCTTTGCTTTTTTTTAGAAAAAACAAGCTACAAAGGAGCAAAACCCCATACAAACAATTAAACAAATACCTAGCCCTTGACTGGGCTAAACTGGACTGTAATACTGGTTGGTGAAGCAGTGCTCCAAGAAAAAAAAAATGGGACTAGCCCAGGGCAAGTAGGTTGAAAAAATCTACTTGCCCTGGCTGAAAAATAATTTGCCCTGATCAACAGTTCACATGCTCAGATTTTTATTACCAATACACCTTCGGTATAATATGAAATATGTAAACAAAGACTTAAATGTATTAATTTTATGTAGGGTTAGCTCCCCTTAACAATATGAATGTCTAAATCACAAGTTGAGTTTGAATAAGTCCAGAAGAAGTGAGAGAATTCCGGGAAAACTGACTACGTCTCTATCAGTATGCCCAACTTATTATGTTGTATTTAATCTTTGTTCATTGACTATCATTTCTGTTCTGTCGATTCAGTGGCCGTGTGGCAGCAGGAGTATATTTAAAAAATTATTTTAAATATCTTTCTCTTGTTTTTTCTAATAATTGCTGTCATAACATACAATAATGGCAATGTCAAGCCTACAAAGCTATTCAATCTATCCGAGAGAACTTGGCAATGATAAATAAATGCAGTCTATGATAGCCTTCAAATATCTAGAAAGTGCAACTAGTCAACTATATTTCAAATATTAAAAAAACAACACATAATTCATCTTAATTGTTGTTTTCAATACTATATTAAAATCATGCCAAAGAAAACTAGAGCTATCACTGAAGGTGATGAATACCCCCGAACGCCGCCATGACAGAAAATGGTTTACCATTGTATGAAGTTTTATTAAATTATATCCAATAGTTTTAAAGTTATGCTCCAGACAAAAAAAATACTTAATAAAAGAGAATGTTATGGATTGAGTTTTTTGTAACTACTAGTGTTAATTTTTTTATGGTTTTGTTAAAATTAAAAACGGTCTTTTTAATTATTGTGCAGTGTACAAGCTTTCATAGCAATCAATAAATGTTATGTTTCCTGTACACTGCACTTCCTGTAATTATATTCTACCATTGTATGAAGTTTGATGAAATTCCATCCAGTACTTTAAAAGTAATGCTCCGGACAAGGGAAATATATCAAAGGACAATAACTCTGTAATTAGCAAGAATAGAGTTATGTTTTCTGTACACTGCACTTCCTGTCATTATATTCTACCATTGTATGAAGTTTGATGAAATTCCATCCAGTACTTTAAAAGTAATGCTCCGGACAAGGGAAATATATCAAAGGACAATAACTCTGTAATAAGCAAGAATAGAGTTATGTTTCCTGTACACTGCACTTCCTGTCATTATATTCTACCATTGTATGAAGTTTGATGAAATTCCATCCAGTACTTTTCAAGTTATGCTCCGGACAAGGGAAATATATCAAAGGGCAATAACTCTGTAATTAGCAAGAATAAAGTTATGTTTCTTGTACACTGCACTTCCTGTAATTATATTCTACCATTGTATGAAGTTTGATGAAATTCCATCCAGTACTTTAAAAGTAATGCTCCAGACAAGGGAAATATATCAAAGGGCAATAACTCTGTAATTAGCAAGAATAGAGTTATGTTTCTTGTACACTGCACTTCTTGTCATTATATTCTACCATTGTATGAAGTTTGATGAAATTCCATCCAGTACTTTAAAAGTAATGCTCCGGACAAGGGAAATATATCAAAGGGCAATAACTCTGTAATTAGCAAGAATACAGTTATGTTTCCTGTACACTGCACTTCCTCTCATTATATTCTTCCATTGTATGAAGCTTGATGAAATTCCATCCGGTACTTTTCAAGTTATGCTTCGGACAAGAAAAAATATCAAAGGGCAATAACTCTGTAATTAGCAAGAATAGAGTTATGTTTCTTGTACACTGCACTTCCTCTCATTATATTCTACCATTGTATGACGTTTGATGAAATTCCATCCAGTACTTTTCAAGTGATGCTCCGGACAAGGAAAATTGCAACGGACAGACCGACCACAGGGTGACTCCAATATACCCCCTCAAAACTTCGTTTGTCGGGGGTATAATTATACGCTTAAACTACACAACCGAAAAGCAATTTTTATTACTATAATACCCCACCCACATTTTTCTTTACCGTAAACACATACAATTCCAATTATTGTAAATCTACGAAATATTTATAAAATTACCAGAACATAACGCTGACATTTTACATAATGTGATCGATCGTAAATTATCTGCAAAAACATAATCAGATTTTAGAAATCGTTACCATTTTGGCAAAGGGAGGTAATTTTATACTCTTCATAATGGAGAATTTGATAGACACCTGCGAATTACATTATCGTCTATTTTTTTTTGTCTTTGCTCGGGTATGTGGCAAGAAACTACCTTGGTCGTAGATATCCGACCAATCAGAGTGGTTATTAAAAATAGATTGATTGAGTGGTTATTAGAAATAGATTGATTTATATTCAAAGCTATCCACCAATCACATTAGAGGAATAAAAATGGATAAATGAATATGCATGAGAGGTTTTCCACAGTCGTATTATCGGGCATGTGGTAGATAAACACCGCAGGGGTCAATTGTTTATACTGATTAGTTACGGTCTTTAAACAACAGTTTGACCTGTGTCGTATCAAAATGAGATATTTGCAGACCTGTGTATTGTGAAACTAGCTTGTCCGATTTTTAAAACAAGCCCAACGGGCAAGTAACTTTGAAAAACACACATGCCCGGATCCAGATTTGACAAGCCCTGGGCATTGGGCTATCCTATTCTTGGAGCACTGGGTGAAGACACTGTTGGGCAAATAACTTACGCAATTTTAGCATCTGCCACGGTAACATTGGCTGGAGGAATTGTTGCGGACTGCTGGCTCTGACTTGGTGGGTTGTACCAAATCTGTGCAGGGGACCGGATTGGACTTGTGGGCACCTCATGACTAACTGGGCTCATCTCAGAGTACCCACTAGGAGAATGATCACTGCTTCTTGGACTCTGTATATTGGAAGATTGCTGGTCCTGCCAACTAGGAGTACTCTGCTGATGCTGCTGTTGTTGTTGTTGTTGTTGTTGTTGTTGTTGTTGCTGCTGCTGCTGCTGTTCTTGTTGAAGTTGTTGTTGTTCTTGTTGAAGTTGAGCAGCAGTGGCTATGGCCTGTCTTTCCATTTGGTTCAATTGCATTTGCTACAATAGAATGTTTACAGCATTAGTGTTAAACCATATTACGCAATTACCATCCTTCATAGATACTATGATTTAATGAATTTTACAGAAATTATCATTACAACATGTCATACATATGCAGTACAATAATATATTAAGAATGACACATAATTCATAACACATTTGTGGAAATATATATTACATTCCTAATACCATTATTTTACTGCCTATAATCCTATAAACTTGTCCATTCGGTTACGCCGGGCCCGATTAGGTCAGTCAGTTACGCGTCTGACTCCCAATTCAGTGGTCGCGAGTTCGAATTCCCTGCCGGGCAACACTATCTGTGATGATTGATATACGACATTGTGTCTCATTATCATTCGTCTCTCACCACTGATTCAAGTGTGAAAGTTATCAGTAACTTGCAAAGATGGGGTGTGCTTGAGTACTGGTTAATCTCAGTAATGGTGGTTAGGTTAACCGATCGTCCATTAGCCCTCGATGGCATAAAAATGACGCTAAATATTAAATCAATAAAATCATATGGTTACCTCTTATGAGCGGTTACCTGTGTTAAACCGCCACTTCAAAACTCTCCAGTATAATTTGCCTGTATAAAGTATGTCATGTTTTAAATGGTCACTTTTTTAACAGGGCCAGCCTATTTCATCTCAAACAGTGCCTGTAAGTGCCCCTAACCCCCGCCATGCCTTACTGCCATTAGCTGTCTAACATTAGACAATTCACAAGTAAGTATTGGACATGCATTACCTCTCAATTGATAAATCAATCTACCAATCATGATTTAGGACTTTGGAGTATGTTACTAAACAAAATGAAACATCTGTTATAGCCCAAAGTTTGCATGACTGATTCTCCAATCACAAAGTGGAAATTAGATCAAGACAACTAGAACTAATCTAGTGTATTATTAAGGGCTTTTGCAAAGAAATAAAACAATGAAATCGTATAAGGTTTTCCTAGGATCTTATTTTAACAAAGTTAGGATAAAATCATCACTTTAAGTGATTTATATTAACATATGTTTAAGCTCTTTCATTTATTTTACTCAGGGCTTTTCCAGAATTAAATGTATGGGGGGGGGGGGGGGGGGGGGGGGCCGGACGGCAGTATAATTAAAATTTTATGCCTGGTGGGTGTTTTCATAAAAAAAAAGATGCGTTGAAGGGTAAAAGTTTATTAAAATTTTATGCCTTGTCGGTATTTCCGTCTCTGAACCGAATTTTTTCTTCAACACCGTTTTTCCTCTCGAAATTTTATACATTTTCTGCCCAGATATTTCCACCCGTCATATACAAAACATAAAATTGTCCTTTCCCATGTACCGCAGCGAGTTTGCCACTGACACGCGTGTTGTAACGATTGTAGAACACAACCTCCAGACATCAGGACTAAGTGAATGTTTTACGCGACTACACAATTGGACACTCGATACACTGGTGTTGTTTATGTTAGGGATTATCTTCAATTAACTTTTTCATCTCAAACTGATTGATCTTTTTTTGTAAAGACCACTGTAATATAATTACATCACCCGACAACAACATATGATTTAATTTGTTTGTTTGAAACAAAGTATAATTATCTACCTTCGGACTTCCCGAAAAGTGACAAGAAACATACTCTTGGTCGTGAATAAATTATTAACACATAAATGTACGAGCTAATCAGATGGCGGAATGCACTCGTAGCAGGCCGTAACCACGTCTTCTTTATTAAATTGATGCCGAGATGCCTTGTCACAAAATTATCTCCTCAAATTAATTTCATGAATTATATATCAATATTTGATGTATCGGATATGTTTACAAATACTCCAATACGGATATGAATATACAGATGTGTATAATATTAAATTCTGCAAAAACTACGATTTAACTCTACGGCGGCATTGCTATAATTGTATGTGTATCCCCGCTGTTTGTCAGATGGTGTAAAACGCTAATTTATTCGGCACAAAAAGAAATGCAAAGTCTATAGTGACAAAAAATCTAAATTGGGACATTGCGTTATCAGTGAAAATAAGATCCACATTCTCAGATTTGTCATCCCACGCCCTACGCCTCATTCTTACCCCAGCGTCTGAAAAATTCATGGGGAAAAGCAGATATTTCTTAGCAGTCGTACAGAAACATAAATTGGACTGTGAAATTGTCTTTGAGCATCCATAACCGGATTGTTTGCCATCGGGTGTGCGAAATGAGGTCAAATTTGATTAAACCTTTATCTATAATAGGGAGTAAATAACATGTCATAATAATGTTTGTTTCACTGTCAGAGTGACGTCATCGGACATTGGCACAAGGCGTTAAGGAAAGGGACAGCGTGTTCATTCTGTGCATAAATTTAGGCATGTATAGTTATAAACATAACTCTCTTAACGGGTTGTATCAATTTAATAGTAATTCTTTTTTTAAGAAATTAGTATACTGAAAATAAACATTTTAGAAGACAACTAGTTACAAACAAACACTAACCTTTAATTATTATTATGTTGTTTTTTTTCGTTTGTTATCTGTAGTGCCCCTTTATTTAATTCTCGACCTGAGGTAAATTGTGACGTAATCACTTGCATATCGGCATTAGATCAAAAATGTAACGTCGGCGTACTTCAAAGAAAGTAGGCAACCGTTCAGACATAGTAATTTTGCATGCGTTACAATGAGAAAACATTAGAAAGGGCATTTCAAGTCTTTTTTATTTTGTGCATGGTGGTATTTTATCGAATTAAAATTTTATACATGGTGGTATATATCACAATTAAATTTTATGCTCTGTGGGTAAAAAAAATAAGTACCGTCCGACCCCCCCATACATTTAATTCTGGAAAAGCCCTCAGAAAAAAAAACAACAGAAATACCAGAATGTCAATCAAACGGATCTAAAAGTCAGTACAGACAATGGCTAGCTAATGAACAATCAACAGATAAAATACCATTATATAAGACCTTCTAACCTTTGGCCAGTAGAGCTAAAAACTGTTAGTCCATATCTACATGTCAACAGGTATGATTACAATTGTAGACCGCTAAATGAATTTAGTAGTTTAATTATTTGTATCTTCCTTTGAAAACTTCAACCATGTCAACAGGTATGATTACCACTGTAGCATATTCTGCTATTAATTGGATTTAGTCATTTAATTATTTGTACCTTCCTTTGAAAACTTCAACCCTGTCAACAGGTTTGACCACTGTAGCATTTTCCACTATCAATTGGACTTATCAGTATAATTATTTGTATCTCCCTTTGAAAACTTCAACCATGTCAACATGTCATATATCTTGAATTATGCAAACTTTTGCTTTGATGGTTACTGAGGGAGTAGTACGGAGATCAATTACTTGAATCACACAGCAGCTGGAGTCCTTGTTTTCATGAACAGTAAAACACTTATGCCACCCTTAACAAAAGCCATGTTGGACATGGCCAATCCCCCTGCCGAAGCAAATTCATTGTTTAAGAACATTGTAGTTCCTGCAAACCTAAAAAACCTCCTCCGTTTCTGACTTGATGTGCTGCTGTTGTGTACCACATACCTTAAAAGCCTCCCTTGTTTCTGACTTGATGTGCTTCTGTTATGTACCACATACCTTAAGACTCATCAGTTTCTGTCTTGATGTGCTGCTGTTGTATACCACATACCTTAAAAGACTCCTTCATTTCTGATTTGATGTGCTGTTGTGTGTACCACATACCTTAAAAGACTCCTCTGTTTCTGAATTGATGTGCTGCTGTTGTGTACCACATACCTTAAAAGCCACTTCCATTTCTGACTTCATGTGTTGCTGTTGTGTACCACATACCTTAAAAGCCTCCTCCGTTTCTGACTTCATGTGTTGCTGTTGTGTACCACATACCTTAAAAGCCTCCTCCGTTTCTGACTTTATGTGCTGCTGTTGTGTACCACATACCTTAAAAGCCTCCTCCATTTCTGACTTGATGTGCTGCTGTTGTGTACCACATACCTTAAAAGCCTGCTCCGTTTCTGACTTCATGTGCTGCTGTTTTGTACTACATACCTTAAAAGCCTCCTCCGTTTCTGACTTGATGTGCTGCTTTTGTGTACCACATACCTTAAAAGACTCCTCCGTTTCTGACTTGATGTGCTGCTGTTGTGTACCACATACCTTAAAAGACTCCTCTGTTTCTGACTTGATGTGCTGCTGTTGTGTACCACATACTTTAAAATCCTCCTCTGTTTCTGACTTAATGTGCTGCTGTTGTGTACCACATACCTGAAAAGCCTCCTCTGTTTCTGACTTGATTTGCTGCTGTTGTGTATGCTGTTCCTGTAACAACTGATGCTTCTCCTGCTGCTGCTTCATGAATGTTTCAAATGGACTCACGGACTGAGCATCTAAACTTGAAGTCTGACTTGTTAACATGGCTACTGTTACTGGCAATGTCATGGCAACAGAGGAAGGATTCACTGCAGCAGCCAAGGCCAAATGTTGTGCAATAATTTTGTTTTCTGCAGTCACTGCAGATTGTTGGTTAGAAGAACTGCTAGGTGAGACCTTTACAGAACTACTTCCATTGTTCACTGGAGAACTAGATATTGCTGGTTTCTGTGTTGGGGGAGTCGGCATAGAAGCACAAACTTCAGCCAACACCTCTGCCGCCGTGCTTGCAGCCACTACCATCTCATTGGCAATCTGCTCTGGCGTATGTTGATGATGGTTCTCCAGGTGGCGTCGGAGAGAGCGAGCATCACAGTAACTCTTATCACAGGCGTGAACCATACATTGATATGGCTTCTTGTCACGGTGTGTCATCAAATGACCATTACTGTAATAAATATCAGAACAATACTGTAATAAATATCAGAACAATACTGTAATAAACATCAGATTCGTCCAATGTCCAACAATAAAAGGAATATATATTTTTATCATGTAGATCTGTAGGGCTTGCTCTTACCATTTAAATTGTTACCTTTACAGAGCTACTTCTGGACAAGGGTCCATGATCCACTTTTTTTGTAATAGCAAGGGACAAAAAATAGAGTGAGGAGGGACTTTAATGATGTGCATGTAGTACCCCCCGATTTTGTTTTTCATCATTATAACAGAGGTACACATAGAAACAAAATAAACATACCAACAAACATGTAAACTATATCGCACAGGCAATGCAATTAAAGCCATAACAGCTTCAAATACTTCAAGGTAACCATTTGATACTTTTAACTAGAAATTTGTCATTAGACATAAATTGATCTGTAAAATTTTTTTATTTTAAATAAATTTTATCTATGTTGACAAATATTGCACTTGACCAGTATTTTGTTATTATACAGGTACAAACAATAAAATAATTAAATACAAAGTTATTGATCAGAAACCATGTTTAACCTCTGATACAGGAAAGACCTATGAACAAAGAACAGACAGAAGGACAGGAGTAACACTAAATGCCCCTTCACCATTCTAATAGGGGGGGGTAAAAAGTAATGAGAACTTTATTTTATAATAGAACTCACAGATGATCCTGACGTTTAAATTTCTTCTCACAAATTGTGCAAAGGTACTTGCGCTCATCACTGTGGGTTAGTTTATGTTTTGCCAAAGCACTTGTATTGTTAAATACTTTATGGCACTGGTTACACTCAAAAGATCCTCCAACCTTTCCTGGGGACACCTGACCTTTCATAGTCTTCCCTCGAGCCTTGCCTATCTTCTTTCTGTCATCTTTTAGTGAAAAATCTAAAAAGTTCAATATAATAAATTAAAACATAAAATAGTTTATAGGCAAGGTTCAGCATGTTGGGTGAGTCTCATCAAAGTTTAACTTGTAAACTTATTTAGAGATTTCATCATTATTGAGGTTACTTCAACTTTGTTGTAGTTTGCCTGTATTGATCATTCCATGGCCAGAATCTAAAAGAATGAAAGAGTTCATCAGCACATGACAATTGTGACACCTAAGGCACTTTGAGTGGAGGCTCAAAAATTAAAATCGTCTATCTCATCTAAAGGTGTAACAGTAGGCTCCTATTACAATACAATACAATACAATACAATTCCTTTATTTCGAAAATAGAGGCCTTCGGCCCCAAAAAAATATCATTATTTACAAACATTTAGTAGTGTCAAAATATGAAATGAAATATGGCATACAATTTATGTGGAAATATTTTACAATATTCTTTTCTATTATAATTGTGATTCATTTCGTACCAAAATAAAATGGATATATGCAGCTAGTTTCCTAAGTTTGAAGGTGTCATTTAGTTGTAGTAGCTGATAAAAATCTTCTAAGTTATTTTCACCAGAATACCAAGACTGTAAACATTGTAGTCTTAGATCCGCATATCTCGGACACAGAAAAAATACATGATATTCGTCTTCTATAACGTTTATACTCGCATGAATATAACATTATGTACACTTTGGGTCTTGCCTTTCAATATTTTTGTGGCGACCAGTTTCTATTTTGAGCTTGTGACTATAACATCGAAAACGAGCAAGAGATTTTATATGTAAAAAGGGAATTTCAATACAAAGATATTTTTCTGAATTTAATAAAGTTTTGAAATAATTATAAGTGTCACAACGTGTGGATTCTGCAATACTACCATGCCAGTACTGGGTCATGCAATCTGATAGTCGTTGTTTAAATGCTAAAATAAACATATTAATATCCCCCACTTCATGTGAAATCCAAACATACCCGAATCCATATCGAAACAATCATTTCTTGACACTTGAAGCCCAAGTTTTTCTTCCAACATCATCTAAATCTTTAAGCATTCTATAACAATGTTTTGGATATCGATGATTTGGCATATGTATTATTTTACACCAGTACTTAATGCAATTTGTATAATAAGTAACGCACAAAGGAAGCCTTCCGCACTCGCCGAACGCTATTATTTACAGAACTATTAACACCTAAAAAGTATTTACAAAAATCAGCTTGAACTGACTCAATTGCACTTGAATATTCGTAACCCCATATCTCTGATGCATAACACAATATAGGTTTTACCATTGAATCAAACAATTTAAATAGTTCATTATGTAAAAATCGTCCAAACGGCCTTTGATAATTTCGAATAGAATATATAGCTTTTTTGGCCTGTGTCGCAAGTTTCTTTTGGCGGAAGTCCACGACAGTTTGGGTGTCAACAGAATGCCCATGAATTTATATAACGATGTTGTTTTTATGAGATTTCCTCTGTACAACCAATTTTCATATAAACGAAGTCTGCCACCATTTCTAAATACAATAATTTCAGTTTTCTTAAGATTAATGTTCATGCCTGTAGAAATGCAAAAATCATTTAATACATTTAGTTGAATCTGTAGCTTTGACGCAGTCTCAGCTACGCTTGTTACATCATCAGCAAATAATAAAAACATGATATCAGGTATATCATTAGAGACAAATATTCCAGTACCACAGCATTTTCTAAATAATGTACAAAGGTCATTGATATAAAGTGAAAATAAAATAGGACTACTTATGTCCCCCTGTCTCATTCCAATATTACATGGGAATGGATCAGTAATGCCATTTGGCGTATGTATGAAACATTTAGTTTTACTATACATAGATTTAAATACAGATAAAATTTTATCATGAATGCCTTTACGCGCAATACTATTAAATAATTTTTATGAATTAAAGTGTCAAACGCTTTGCTAAAGTCTACGAAAAGACAATCCTCTGATCATTGGTACAATGCTCTACCATTGGACCACATGCTTCACAATGTAATGTACACTGATATAGACCGAAATGTAGATACAAGTATATGGAAGGAGAGAGGGAGAGAGAGAGAGAGATATACAGGGCTCATGCTGTCAGTCATCAAAGGCGATTAAAAAATCAAAGTGGCGCATGTTTTTTCAGTTTGGCGAAAGTAATTGGTGCCAATAAAATATGCCAATATTTTAGAGCTTTATGGCCATGGTTTGTTCATAAAGTAGCTCTTCATTGTCCTTAACTTTCGATCATAAAGTGTGTCTCCATGGATTCCACCTGTCCGATAGCTGGTGGACACGAACGCACTAAACCCGTTACCCATGCGGTCGTTTATGATTTTCCTAATCTGTTTATTGTTCTTATCTTGGCTGAGATGTAACGTTATTATAATTTGTGGTAACAACAGTGTATTAACTTATACATAGATTAGACACAGATAAATTTGTATTCTGTTTGTTATGGTCCTGAAAAATTTAAACTCTGCAAGATTCGCTCCAGGATAAACATAGATTTTTTTATGAATTTGGAAACTTTAGGTCAAAGCGGGTTTTATGATGTGCATTTCCCCTAATTTCAAGCCAGTTAACTACAAACAATGATCCTGACTGTTTTGAAAAGCTAGCGACCAGTAAAATATGACAGAATTTTCACTGGTAGGAAGATTTAATTTATTCAGGATTGAACCATTTATTTAGTATTGACGGCGCATGCGCAATTTGAAACTGAATATGCACAATCTAAATTTTACAGGAAGCGATTGGTTGTTGTGTTTATGATGAAGTTACATGTCTGACCAAACACCTGAAAAGTTGTTCAAGATAATATCAAGGACATTTCAAAAGCAAATAAAACAAATATTTCGAGAAAAAAATTGTCTCAATTTCTTTTGAGAAAACATCAAAGAATTAATGAATGAAAACACAGTTTAAATGGTTTATTTGCGTATACAAAACCATTTCCTCCTTTGTTTGTTTCATCAAATTGCCAGGATGTTGGGTTGCACTAAAAGTCAGCACCTATTCTTCCAGAGTGCGGCTCCATTAATGATTCTTGCAATAACGTGACGTTTATTTGTTTTAAAAAGTTGTCAGATCAATCAGAGCTCAGTGAAGAGCACTAGCAGACTTTAAAAAAGTAATTATAGCCTTCATTTAATGTATACATGTAATAACAATACTCTACAGAGTTTGATCACAGGTCATAATGACCTATTTCAAAATAAGTTGTACAATGTACTTTATTATGAAGTAAGTACTATATTACAAAGTAAAAGATGTTATTTTCTTTTCTGCTCTATATACGATTTTTGATTATACAACCAAATTTCATGCCAATAGTTTTGATGAATATATCATGTCAATATTACATAAATGCAACAAGAGGGCCATCTGAAATTTAGGAAAATATTCCATATCTCAAAATGAGTAAAATCATTTTTCAAATAATGAGATAGTGAAACTTATCTATTGTCCCCCTCTTTCTTCCGTCACTTCCAGCAATCAAATTATGATTATTATAGGAAGCCTTGATTCTGATGAAAGTTTACGGGCATTTGCATGACAGATAAACATTGAACTTTAGTGGAATATTTTATGTACACTGGGTACGATTCCCTGAACATATGCCAACTGCTTCAAATCCTCTCTGAAGGATTCCATGCTTCCACAGCACCTGGCCAAAATAAGGCACTGTGGGAGTGCATTTAAAATAAAAAACGGAAACCCAACCCGGTAACAATCCTGGGTACCTCTGGGTCTTGGAGCGAGCATGCTAACCACTAGGCCACCACGACTTTATGACTTCCTATAGCATTTCATATATAAAACTCAATATTCCTTTATCAGTGTTTATTCTCTCTCCATTTTATGGGGCCAAAGTTCAGTCTCATTCCCCTCCTCAAAATATGTTTTTTTCCCACAATGTGTGAGAGAAAAAAATCACTTTAAATGACAGACACAGAGCACTTCAAAAATTATGTTGGAATAAAAACTATATGGTTCCAGTAACAGAGCTATTTCAAATTCATTTTAAATCTATTGAAATCCTTTTTCTACTTTAAGAAACAATGACCTTGATCTTGCGCCAAATGACCTCAAAAGTAATTTCAAGCTTCCTTTGATACATGGGATATGATTAAAAATTTTCATTTAAATATCTTAACAATAAATCAAGAATTAATGAACAAAATCTAGTAACAGTAGAACTTCGATCGCTTCGAATTTGATGGGACTGGACAAAATAGTTTCGAGTCAGCGATAGTTCGAGACAAGCCTGGTACAACAATCATTGTAAATGTACATGGTGTACAAGTACGTTTGTGAGCAGTGTTATTGAATCCCATGTGTATGCTTTGAACAGGTGCAATAGATGATGTAAATGATGTGTATTTCTTGTTTATGTAGAAAATCCAATATACGGGAAATGATAATTACCAAATATAATTAATTGTATTACACTATAATTACTTAATTTACCTGTTTATCATCATAATTTTATAATACTCATGTATAAATAGCTATATTTAGATTTCATTGTGCGTGAGAATGTAAATGACATGATAATCACACTTCGGTTTTACCAGGTCCTTCACCAAGTTGCTCGGCAATCTTCAAAGAGACTGACTTAGTTATCCCCCAGTTACCGGGTCCGTCACTAAGTGAATTAACTTAGTGACGGACCCGGTAACTGGGGGATAACCAAGTCAGTTATCTTTCTTCTTCAGGTGAATGTGTTGTTAAATGCGACATTGTGCAATGTCTAACATTCATAGGGTAAAAGTGTATGTGACACTCTTTACTTTTCAATGTTTTCAATATAAATTGATTTTATTTTTATTTCATCTTAAATTACAAATAAACATCAAATTAATAATAAAATTAATGCAACATGTGGTATACAATTGAAGCAAACATGTAACCAATTATCATAACAAACGTTTGGTCTTTAAGACAGTGTGAATATATTGACATGTAGAAATTAATTCACACCTTTGAATGCGTGAACAAACATGGCAAACTTTTCTGATTTTCTTAATGTTCGACGGAAAGGTGCGAAAAACACAGGTAAGTGTGTTGGCAGGACCTAATTTCTAGTTTGACTGTTCCTACCTATCAGTGTTCTAGCCATCAGGTGCTAGGACAATAGAAATTAAATAGGAATTTGGCATGGACCAGGTCAGTTGTTTGAGCGAATTGGTGGTGTTCCAGCCAACCGCGTTCGAGCAATCGAAAGTCCTACTGTACTATTTTAAGTAACAGTGACCTTGACATTCAAAAGCAATCACATACCTGCTGGGTTAGAATCATTGGAGTCAGTGACTGTGTTCACGGTATTGAGGCCACCAGAGTCAGTCATCATCAGTCCCGATGGAGACAATGCCTCCATATTCAGAGAGTCACCTTCCCCATCAAACAAGTCAAACGTATGACTGGCAGGATTCTCAGACAGTCTCCCAGCATTCCCTATGCTTCCAAGCAGCCCATCCTCTAGGTTGCCAAGGTTGCTAGTCACATCAAATCCACCATCATGTAAGATTTCATTCTCGTTATAGTTTATAGCACTAAGCATGGCATCCCCAGAGGCACCAGATGACCGGTAATGTAATATTTGTGAATTCTGTGTTAACGATGGACTTGGCTGGCCGGGCTCACTAAATCCGGTAGTAGGTATGATTGATAAGGGTCCTGGAGACAAACCCTTTTCCGTATCAACATTGCCAAGCATTTTTTGAATCTGTGTAAACATTGGACCTCCAGGCTGACCCTCTATCTTGATGTGTTGAGAAAGCATTGGAATAGACGATGCGTCACCAAGTTTCAGCACTGGAAAGCCTACAACAGCACAAACCAACATTAACACAAATAATCATAAATAAATATATACCATTTCTCATATGTTAAATACAAGAGGGCCAAGATGGCCCTATATCGCTCACCTGACTGACCTTGAGTTACCCAACTTAAGTAGATTATATAATACATGTACACTCAAAATTCCAGAAAAACGAGATGGGCGAGTAGTTAGAATTTTGATCTGTTTTGAAGATATAACAGATGCGTAGAAGAGTTCAAACTTGGTAGAGGTTCACCTAAGGTAAATGTCATTGGAATTAACATCGAAATCAGGTCAGTAGATTCTGACAAGAATGTTTTTGAAGTTTTTACTATAGCTGCCTATATAGTAAACTAGCACCTCATCGTGGCGGTCATGTTTTTTAACAAATCACAACAGCTTGAACAAACTTGGTAAATGGTGACCCAAGGAACATTTCTGCGAAATTGTTTTAAAATTGATCTGGTGGTTCCTGACAAGAAGATATTTTAAGTTTTTACTATAGCTTATATAGTAAACTTACCCCAACCCCTGGCCTGCCATGTTATTTGACGAATCACTACGGTTTGAACAAACTTGGTGAAGGATCCTCCAAGGAACATTTCTATGATTTTTTTTGAAAAATCGAAGCCAGTAGTTTCTGACAAGAAGATTTTTTAAGTTATTATTAATTAAACTTGCCCCGTCCCCTGGAGGTCATGTTTTTTGATGAATCAAGATGGCTTGAACAAACTTGGTAGAGGGTCACCCAAGGATCATTTCTGTGAAATTATTTTAAAATCGAGCCAGTCATTTCTGACAAGAAGATTTTTTAAGTTTTTACTATAGCTTATATATAGTAAACTAACCCCACCTCCTTGTCGCCATGTTTTTTGACAAATCAAGATGGCTGGAACAAACTTGGTAGAGGGTCACCAAAGGAACATTTCTGTGAAATTATTTAAAAATTGAGCCAATAGTTTCTGACGAGAAGATTTTTGAAGTTTTTACTATAGCTTATATAATAAAGTAACCCCATCCCGTGGTCCGCCATGTTTTTTGACGAATCAAGACGACCTGCAAAAACTTGGTAGAGGGTCACCCAAGGAACATTTCTGTGAAATGATTTTAAAATCAACCATGTTGTTTCTGATTAGAAGATTTTTTAAGTTTTTACTATAGCTTATATAGTAAACTAACCCCATCCCTTGTGGCCTGCCATGCTTTTTCAGCAAATCAAGATGGCTTGAACAAACTTGGTAGAGTCACCCAAGGAACATTTCTGTGAAATTGATTTAAAATTGAGTCAGTAGTTTCTAACAAGAAGAATTTTTAAGTTTTTACTATAGCTTTATATATAATAAAGTAACCCCATCCCGTGGCCGCCATGTTTTTTGACGAATCAAGACGACTTGCAAAAACTTGGTAGAGGGATCACCCAAGGAACATTTCTGTGAAATTATTTTAAAATCGAGCAAGTTGTTTCTGATTAGAAGATTTTTTTAAGTTTTTACTATAGCTTATATAGTAAACTAACCCCACCCTGTGGCCGCCATGTTTTTGACTAATCAAGATGGCTTGAACAAACTTGGAAGAGGGTAACCCAAAGAACATTTCTTTGAAATTGTTTTAAAATCGAGCCAGTTGTTTCTGACAAGAAGATTTTTTAAGTTTTTACTAATTAAATTTGCCCCACATCCCTGGCAACCATGTTTTTTGACAAATCAAGATGGCTTTAACAAACTTGGTAGAGGGTCACCCAAGGAACATTTCTGTGAAGTTATACAAAATTGACCCAGTGGTTTCAGAGGAAAAGTTGTTAGAAGCTAAAAGTTAACGACGGACGACAGACGACGGCATTCAGGCAATCACAAAATCTCACCTGTGAGCCTTTGGCTCAGGTGAGCTAATGAAAAGACAGCAAGATGATCCTACCTTTCTTGTAAATACAGAGAATACACATAAATAAATTGTTTAATCAGAACCCCTGCGCTCTCCTTTAAATTCTGCATCAGTTCTTGACCAAATATGTTGTTTTTTCAAAATTGGCGATTTTTCAACTTTTTGGGCTTAAAGGAATTATAATAATAAAAGCAGTCATTCCACAGTACAGGCCTGAACAAATCAGGTCAGTGATAACAGTAACTTTACAAACCGGAGAATGTTGCTGCCTGAGCGAGAATCTCTAGATTACCAGGCATCGTCATCTCAGGTGAAGTCACCAAGCTTGCATGATTGGACGGATCCATCATGCACTCAACTTTCTGCTATCTTAGTGTATACTGTCATCTGAAATATACATGGTATATTTTAATGTATTACAAGATATATAAAAACATCTAGAAAGTTACTGCTTGTAATTCTTGTGATATCTAGAGACAACCTTGCAATTTTTCCAAATAAAAATGAACAGATTTTAAAATTTTATAAAAACCTTTCAGTTATGATAATGAGGGACTCTGACTGGAAAGACAATAACGTATATGTTTGAAATGAAAGAGGACAAAGAATGAAGATGCAAGAGTGTCTCCTACATTGAATCATGACATTGTGTCATAATTGTGCCTCGTTTTAATTTGATGTAAAAATTATTACTAGAAATGTATCTGTCAATATGTTATAATCAGAAACCAATTTTTATACCCAAAAATAAGGTAGAAAAGGGGCCATAACCCCTGTAAGTTTGACCAATGTTGACAAATACAGAAGTTGACCTGTATTTTATAACTACACAAGTACACACAACATATTAATCAAAAATACACAGAACCCTTCAGAAGTTATTGATCAGAAATCAATATTTTATCTAAGATGCATGAACAAACCATGGTAACACTTCATTCCCCTTCACCATTCACTGAGTCAAAAGAACATATTTCACCGAATGGTTGTTGAGAAAAATGTTTTTGACAAATCTCAATTTTACCCACATTGGGGCCCTAATTGCCCTTTTAAGAAAATTTAGTTCTCCCTGTTGAATCAAATCTAATTTGCTATTATTAGACATTGCTTCAAATCTTAAATCGAACATTACTTTTGCACAGATGGGCGAGAAAATGAAATTTTTTGTTTTCCCATAGTATTCCTATACAAAACTTTCTGTTAGTTCCGTGATATTAGCAGCCAGAAGTATATCAATTGAGTTAAATTTCAGCTTTCCGATTCCCACAATAAAACCATAAAGCAATACTCTGGTCATTTCTATCATTTGTTTGATTTTTCATAACTATATGCTATCTTAATTAAAATTCAACTATTTCTTTTACTTCGCTGTTATTTGTATTTACTTTTACACATGTTACTGTTCTATAAAAATAAATGAATGAATTTGTCCTAATGTTTATATTATCTAATAATTATATATACTTTATCATAGTATTATTAAATATACTCCTATTAACTGTTTCATTTATTTTAAACAAGGATTAGCTATGATCTCTCTAATTCCTTGTTTTAAATAGTACTGACAAATTTCATAAAGAAAAACAAAAATACCAAAAAGATATGTCAAATAATCAACATGTATCACTTGTTAATTTCCGATAGCGATTGCATGTAGCGGACAAAATATTGTTATGGGTAAACTGGCATAACATTACGTTTTCGGATATCGCTGCCAGTTGTGATTCCTATTCTTTCCAATTCCTTGCTCTGTCTGTTGAAAATGGATTTAATATTATATTAACATTAGTTTCAATTTAATGTGGATTTTACAACCAAATGCCTACTATTACATACAGCAGATTGATTATAAGCAATGATCAAAACATGCATGCACAAAAATACCAGCTATGGTTTTTCTGATCAACATATCTCTAAATTAAGCTTTATAGATAAAATGATTGAATACTTAAACATTTTTCTTTAAAATTAAACAAAAACCCACCTGGATATGGTGCTTAGATTCTATTCATGGCACAGTATCAGACTTTTGTAATGTTTAAAGTAGTTGCGAATTGTACTTCTGATAAAAGTACATGCATGTAATATTTGAAAAAAATATTTCAGTTTATATATTATTTAAATTAAGCATAACTGTTAAGTTAACCTCACAGTTGCAATGGACTGCTCTATAGTCCATTTCCTTGATAGGAAGCTGTACTGAGTGATGATTTTGAGAGGTCATAGGTTCAAGTCTGGGATCAAACCCTTTCCTTCAGTATAAATGGCTGTCAACACAGTACCAACACCCTTCTTAAAACATTGTATTTCCAATCTTTAATAAAGATAGACAAATTACTGGATGCAACTATTTGGACACACAATTAATACCCCACTGTTACTCACATCACAATTGGAAATATGCATTCAAGACCGAAATGTACAATAAACAAAAAAAATATTGAGCTTTTGCTTATCCATGACAATCTACAAATATTTTTGACAAGTATTTTTTAACACAATAATAGAGATCATATACATGAAGTATAACAATTAGCAGTTTCACATAGCGAATTAAATTATATCACTTGGCAACAATCATATAGCAGACTTACAAATATATGTTTAAATGATCTTATCACACCGAAAGAAGTGAAACTGTGGGTGGGGAATGGGATCTCAGCTGAAAGTTTTCTGCAAAGTTCACCATCCTTAGCTAGAATTGCGTACATTGATTAAAAGAGTGAGATAAAACAAGTTGTTGTTTTACCACCAGACGTCGATATTGCGTCGATTAAAGGCATGTTTCTGCATTATTTGAAAGAAACTTCGGTATTTCATCGGGCACTTGCTGTTTGCTTATTTACTCGACCGAATTACATACTTATTGGGAACGAACTATTTTTCTAACAGTTCGTATAGGAATTCAGATTTAACTTGAATGGTTGCAAATTTAATAGAATGATTCAAAGCTTGTTTATTTTCTTTATTCATGTAACACAATAGATTAAACCATATTTAACAAAGAGAAGCGTGGAAATTTTGATTAATTATTCAATATTGCGTAATAATATAAAAAGAAAATAGTACGACTAAGAGTTCGTGACAGGAGATCTACTTCCGTTTTCCGTTTTATTTTGACCTTGCAGACCACTAAACATGTCCGGCGTTTTAAGAAATGCTCTGTGCCGTCTAAGGCCAGTGATGACACCAACTGTAACACAAAAAGCCACCTTTGTGTATGGACCACCGAAAAACAAAATTAGTATTCAAGTAAATAATTATTTTACTTAACGTCAATCACTTTCTTGTCTAATACAAATTTATATAAAGGGAGATCATTGTCTCGTTCTCTCTCCTCGACTACTTTTCTATGTTTCACATTATTCTTTTGTCCAGATAATATCTATTTTCTTTTTTAAATTTCAAAATGAATTTATGCTCTACTAGCCAATTATATTTTTTACTCTTAAAACATTTCTTATTCCTTCTTTCAGATTTTGGAATATTTGACCTCCAATTTTCCCAATTCAATCTGAGTTAAGCGTGTGTTCATAAATCTCTGGTAATCTTCTATCATAACCGTATAGTAAAAGAGCAACACTTAATTTTCAAAAGATGACTACATGCGCCTATAATAATTTTATTACCATATTAACTTATGTACAATGTTAAGCCGATGTCAAAGACTTGACGCCAGTTCCTTTAAGCATACGTGACTATTGAAAATAATCTTATATAGTACTAATGAATTATGGTCAACGATACACTTATTAGTTCTAAATTGGTATCAATCCATATTGCAACTGAAAAAAATATTGCTATAGCTTCGTCGGGGATCTGTGGGTTGAGTAATGCAATTAGAAAATGAATGATACATATTATTCATTTTTTAGAATCATCATTAGGCATTCACAATATAAGAAACTTGTTTTACTGTTAGCTTATGACAATAAACATTTCAACAACAATCTAATATACTGTCAATAAGTAGTTAGTATCATTAAAAATAGTGTGGCCGATACGTATACAATATCAATTAGTTGAAAACTTAGCAATAAATACTCAAACAGTAGTAGCTTTTCACCCATGTTGTTCAGACGGACATTATTTAAAATAATGAAAGCTGCTGAATATTATTGTATTTGATCACAACCCACTATAAATGGCAGACATATCTGGATATTCATATACAGACTTTATTATCAACGGTTTACAAGAACACCAAATATTGTATGCATTCACATGTCCTTTCCACCAATATATGCGGTGTTGAATACACGCACATCCGTTATAGTCTAAAGAGAAACAGAGTACTTGTATAGGTCACATTTATATTCTTATTTTTCGACACCCATACTTAAATTGACTTGTGAGTGTTTTGCAAATATTCACTAATCCCAGCTCTGTGCACATAAACGAGAAAATATGTGTCTGAAAGCAAAAATTTAAACAAGTTGATTCAATCAAATTTATTCTGTTTATGTGGGGGTGAGGTGCAGGTAATAAAATATTACAAATTACAAAATATGTATCATAAGACAGAAGAATGTTTTCTTTTCTTATTTGTCTATAACCCATAGAGATATGGAGCACATGGTCCAGCGGTAGAGCACCAAATCCATGGTCAGAGGGTCGTGAGTTTGATCTTCCGCTATGGCTATGTGTGGTGCCCTTGAGCAAGACACTTTTTCCGCATATGCTTTGTACTGGTTCTACCCAGGAAGACTTCGAACTTGTCTAAGTTGTAAGAACTTGTTTCACAATCGAAGTAAAATAAATAAGTTTAAACTAGAGATATACAAGTTCTTGCTATAACCCATATATTTCTCTTTGTAAATTTTTCAATTTAAATCTTATTTTTTTATTTATTCTTTAGCAGTAACAAAACACTTAATCTTAATAATAATCATTAAAATAATCATAGATTTTAAACTGAAAACATGACAAAATATCGGACAGAAGAAAAACTTTCACATTCCTCTATAACCCATATTGCTCACTCCGCCGAAGTTCAGATTTGGCATGTACATGTTTCCACCCAGTAGCTCGGATCTAGCTTGCATCTAATTCCACTATGTAAAATGGCTGCTTAATGACAGTGAAACAAGGTAAATTCGAATGTCTTGGTCATATTCACCGTCTATCAAACTACAGAGGACATTTTTCTTGCATAGTACGCATTTATTATTCAATATTTTATCAATATAAATCAATGTTTTTTAAGCAATTAATGATTGTTTATGCAGCATTTGCCTTCGAAAATGACATATGTATGTGGTCTAATTTTCCACTTGGTTTTGTTTGGATGGAAATGAGACGTAAAGGGGCTAGTCTCACCCCTATTACGGCGTTAAATGAGACTAACAAAAACATAGCATTGATACAATCACAATCAAAGTTACACTATTAATTTAAGTCCATAACATTTACACAATCCAACAAACACTTAAAATTTAGTCCAATTTGATCTTATCATATTAATAGACAAAACACTGAGTTTCAGTAATACAAAACTTTATCAACATTCAAGAATGTTTTAAGGATAGTGCATCCAGCGGATCATATTTATACTTAAAATGTTTACTAAGTTTGTGGTCAGTTTGTGTTCGCGGATATTTTAAGCAAATTATCACTTTTCAAAAACAATTTGAATTTCTTTAAAGGTGGAATCCGATAAAAGAAATATTAAAGGAGCGTAAACACCTTTGATTAACTGTTATGTTTATCACATGCAGAGCAACGTGTAAATTATAAGTTAATTAGTACATTGCTTGATTAGATTTGTGACAAATCCAATTTCTTTTGATTAGCACAATGATTTATTATGTAAATGGCTTATTACTACAAGCAAACATATAAAATTGTCAGCTTACAATAAAAATTAACATATTTTATACACTCCAACGTCACAAACTATAAAACATTAAAACATTGTGACAAATTCAAATCTTTTAATTAGTGCATTGTTTGATTAGGTAAATTGCTTATTATCATAAAATGACAAGAAAAAACAAGCATAAATTTGCGACAAATCCAATTTTTTTAATAAGTAAATGGCTTGATAATGTAAATAATGACTAATAATCTTAAACAAAATTGTTAATTATTGTACAATGACAACCAAAAGCAAAATAAGGCCTTTTTTTTTTTTATTTATTTCCAACAAACAAAAAAATTACAAAAATTATCTTCAACAAAAAAATATATCTGTGGCCGTTTTGACCAATAATGTGGCCAGTTTGGTCATAATAAAAAAATCGTGTGGCCGCTTTGACTTTTTTGAGACCGGATTGACTTGTGGCTACTTTGACTGTAATCCCAATCTGATAATGTGCTGGCTGTTAATAAGACAAATTGCCCAACTCGTCCTTTGTTTCAGGGATATCTTGTCCCATATTTAAAGACTTGTTCCAACAAAAGACACATCCCAATTAAATCTTACATCTGTTAAAATGCCTATCCTTTATAACACCATTGGTTGGTTTAATTTGAGACCCTATAAAATACAATTGGTGACTTTGTGTGCATGTGGCTGGTGCAATTCATTCATTAACAGGATTCATGATGTGGGTCGTGATTGGCTTTCAATTAACATTATCATAACACAAATAATAGGCTTTTTTAATGCTTCATATCAATAATCACATACTTAATTTAATTTTCTAACATATCTATTTAACTGTTTAATACAGAATAGAATACAGATACAGATATTTTATTTGACTTAAGCATACATTACAGCAGCTAGTAATCCACATATCAAAACAAATAAACAAATCATGAACTGAAAGACATATATATGAAATTATAAAGTCATTGTATGAAATTACACATATATCTATATACTTTACATACATTGTATGGTTAGACTGAGAGTGAAAACAAGAATTTAATGGATTTTATTCAAATATAGAAGGAACTTAAGACATATATATTTACAGTTAAACATTAATCTGTATTTTGATTAAACAGTGCTTGTCTCTTTTAAAAGGCTTTATTAACATATGTTGCTAGTTTCCTGAGTAACCTTGTGTTTCGTGTGTTTAATATACAAACTTAAACATACTTATATGTCTTGTGTAGACCTAGTATGTAGGTATGTATAGCAGTCTTATTTCTCTATAAACATCACATTTTAAAACGAAATGAAACTTGTCTTCAATATCTCTGGATGTACATAACATACAAAAACGTTCATTCCTTGGAATCACTGGACTACAATGTCTGCCCTGTTCAATTCTTAAATTATGCGAATTTAGTCTCAATTTTGTTAAAGCTTCTCAGTTCTTCAGTTAAGTATTTTATCCAAGTATCTCTCAGATTCAAAGTTTGTCTTTATGTTTCTATATAATGACAATGGAGAAAACATTTTCATACCCTCTCTCCAGTTTGATATAAAGGTGTCTTAAGTCGCAATTTAAACACAAGTAAAAATGCATTTAACAGTACTGGGTCAGGAAACTCCCATACCTCTCCAAAACCATTTGAATGTAACATATATTTCGTTTTTGAGACTCAGTTAACTATTTGATATTTAATATTAGAGACAGATATGAATGAAGAACTGAGAAATAGTGTGAAATGAATGACAAAATCAAAGCAAAGTAAGAGAGACGGGACACACTCACATGTCTGGTTACAAAATAAGAGCTAACATTTGACATAAATTTATATATTTTTATTATTTAACTAAAATTTGTTAAAAAATATTAACATTCAACACATAACTTAAACTGATGTGACCTTATCGGAGTAATTAACACTTTCTGAAAACAGCTAACTATTACGACATAAAATTTGGGATCCATGCATTATCTTAAATTAGTGACGCAAGGCTTTACATTAATGCTTGCCTGACTGTTCAGGACAACTGAATCGTGGGTACAGACAAGGAATTATATAGAGAAGGAAAGGCAAATATTGAGATTGTGGGCGCTCCCATACTCGGGCAGAATCTTGCACTATCTTGATTTTGATTATATATTAACTTCCATTCCACAAATCAAAATTCTTATATTGCAGAATGAAGTTGTCATTAAAACAATATCATTCCCAGCAATTTATTTTTTAAAACTGAAGTACTTTTTATTACAAAATTTGTATACTGCAGCTTAAACAAGGACAATTTACGAGAAATTTTTCTGCAATCCACGTTCTTTAAAATTAGATCATTTTTCATGGTCGAAACCTGTTAAAACATCTAAGATTAGATTCAAGTTACAGTTTATGTAAAAAAATCAGTTGCCTGTGAATTATGAACGGTTAATTGCCAAAGAATACATCCTTCATGTGCTATTTTATCAACATTTAGCGTTTCCTATCCTTCTATACAAGTCTGTGGTACAGACAATTGAAATCATTTAAATATATAATAAAGCTGCTAGCCAGACTGGACAAGTAACAATTCATAAATTAAAATGGCATCTCTTTTTGCATATCCCCTGGTTTTAAATTTATATACGGTACTAGTAATACAGTTTATTTATACCCACAGGACTAACTAGTACCGTAATTCTAGATTAAAGACAATAAAGTAAGGACAAGTTGTTTTTGGTCAGGACAAGCAGTTCTTGTACCACTTGACAAGTGAAACAAAAAATTAATGTAATGGCCAGTGGCAATGTGTCTTTAGGATGACTTGTTCATAATTCGTTAACAACACTGCGAGTTATACTGGTACTAACTGTTAGCTAAATTACATCTTAGTAATGCACAACCAGGGTTCAGTTTGGCCAACATTTACTCTGTAAATAATTAAGAAATTAAAGTTTAAAGTGATAATATTCATATGGGTATTATAAAGGTTTGTTTGATTTAAATTGGTATACATTTCTGCATGTTGTATGTATTTACTTAGGTAGGTAAGATACTGTTACTGAAACTCAAACCAGGTGAAAAACAACCACTGGGTCAGTTGCAGTTCAGTGCAAACATGGAGAACAACTGTCACACACTTCTTCTCTTAACGTCTCACTACACAGTTACGCCCCTTTTTTCCCACAGTAGCAAGATTCTTACTCTGAAAAAATAGGCCTATGTACTTTGGTTATGAAATATTTTCAAAATGGTTCATAGTGGCTGTGATTTCTTGCTGCAGATGAGTAGAGCAAAAGTTGGCATAGCATATACTGCAATAAGACATCACTGGTGTTAAAAATGTGACTTTTACAGGATTTCAACATATGCATGTATTTATGAGGATTTGATGACTTCTTTTTTGAAAAAAAACTCAGGGTGTCACTGCACCCTCTTTAAAAAAAATCCAACGTGGACAGCCTACCAGTTATTGTGCATTTTTATATGTGTATACATTCCTGTTATAAAAAAAAAATACTTTAAAAAAATTCGATGTGGAATTCTTTTTTTACCCGTGAAATCCTAGACCTTATATATAGAACAAAATTCAACTGTGTAGTGAGACCTTAAACAGTGGTATTCCAACACATTACATGATCAAAAGTTAAGGACCAATTTCATTGAATAGCTACTTTATATGCCTGGACTATTGAAGTAAAACATGGCATATTTCTGTTGGCACCAACTTCATCTCGCTAAACACGACTCTTGCTGGCACTTTGGGAATGGGGTCAGGTCCCTGAATTTGGGAAAATAAGCATTATTTTTAAAGAAATCGCAAAAATTACATAGCACAGGTTCCTTCAATATGTGTATTTATATATGTGTATTATGTATATTAAAATGTATAAAAAAGTGATGTTGTTGTAGAAGACTACATTAAGATCATAAATTTAGAAAATCTAATCCTTTCCCCCAAATATTTCTTTTGGTTTCTTTGCATTTTGAAATTGGGAACTTCGTTACTTTGGATTGGGAAGAAAAGTTACTATTTGCCATGGGGAGTAGGGCAGAATAATGACCCCAAAATTGGGCAAACAAGAGCCCTGCTATATGATAAAACTCGAGTAGCATTTATACTTTTGTTGCATTTGATAGCAACAGCAGGGGCACTGGTTTCTAGCTGTTTTCTATTATCAATCTTTATGATTTGTATGGTGATCAGAGAGACGGAAAGGCAGTTACTTTGGTCCATAGATGATTGTAACTTCTTCAGTAAATATGATGAAAACAAGTCATTCCTAATGTCTGCCTTGTCCTGCACTACTGAATCTCCCTCTTTTAGTTGCAACACCACATCCATCACTTGTCACCAACCATGTTTTTAATATAAGTGTTTCAATGAATTTCCTGTTGCTGTTGAAGATTTCTGTATATTCAGCCTACATTTCTTGCTTTGTCAATTTAATAAATGTTGTGACCCTTGATTTATCAAAAAAATGCTTTATTTGGCATCGTATCTTATAACACAGGTGTTTTCTTCAATATTTTCAAGCCAGATTAAACATATAAATTTAATTATTTCTATTTTCAGGAGAAGTATGGACTATTTGCGGGAGCTGTGGTGATCATCTGTGGACCTACGATATGGATCCTGAACAATGTAGAAAACTACAAGAAGAGAGAAGAATGACCAATTTTTCTAGCTTAGACAATTTAAACGTGTTTAATGAGTTTGTAAATTGAGTCAGAGGATGGTTGTGTGATTGTAAACCATTGAGTTTTTAAATCCTAAAAATGCAATTGAGAAAAAAACATTTAAATAGAAAAAAAAACAAGCCAATATGTTATAAAGGAAAACTTTAAAAGAAAGAAACACAACAAGTGATTTTCCATTTGGTTTCAATCCATCTAATGATTTGTTGATTAAATGATATACTTCTTATACCTTCTTGATTTTATTTATTTGTATGATTTTATGTCCCATTTATACAAAAGCTTAAGGTGAGGTTTTTCTGATCATTCTGTTTCAGTAGTTTGTCTGGCATTTACTTTTTCTTAGCTCACCTGAGCTGAAGACTCACAGGTGAGCTTTTGTGATCAGCCTGTGTCCATTGTTAATTGGCTTCTTTAGTGACTTCTCAGGATGAGGAAGTATTTTTAAAAAAAATTAAGAATTATTATAGGACCTTGGAGATTCAGATTTGTTCTAATAATGGAGCTTCATTGTTTTAGGGTCAGGAAGTGCTGAAATCGTATTTTTGAAAAAAAACTTAAAATTTGTTCATATTTGGTATACATTATCTCCATCATTGTTCAAAGTAAACACTAGGATCTGTCAGACCCCTTTCTGAAAGGGGACAGACAATTCATTTTAACACAAGAAATAAGTAATCTTAATGTAAAATTCTCATTTTGTATTCAACTACTGCAGATTAAATCGAGATGAGATGGGACATATTTGAAAACTCCAATAGGAGGTGAAGATGAGCATGCATTTTAGGTCGTTATGTCATTATTTATTTCTTATAGATTGTTACATGTATTTGTTTTTTTTTATTTTGTTAACAAAATTATACAGTGCACTACTTCCTATTTGCTCAGAAAGTATCACAATATATTGCGAATTGGAATCCTTGAGTGGTCACAGTCTCCAAGATAACTGATATACGACAATGCGTTTCATTGTGATCCTTCTCTCACAACCCTATACAAGCTGGAAAAATTATCTTTTACTTGCAGAGATAGATATAATAGAGACCTTTCAGGATCCAAGGAGAGAGTGGTTAGGATAACTGATGGTCTGTTAGTTCTTGATGGCATAAAATAACACTTAAAATTCAAACAAACACACTCCATATATACTGTTATTTCTACTTTTAATGCACAAACTAGAATTGAACACCATTTTCAACACATTAGATATTCTGTGGCAACCAGTTTTATTGATGGGAGATCTTGCGATGAATCCAAGTAGATCAACTGTCTTTCCACAATAAACTAGCAAACTTTTTCAAATCAACTAAGTTTAGTTAAAATTCAATGGATAATGAAGGTGCTATCGCGTCTTCAAACATTTTTTCTATATATAACTCTGTAAAACGGTGACCTCTGTGGCTGTCCCAAATTTGACCCAAGGGACCTGATTTCTCTTAAAAACGTTTCACTTAAAATGTACTTATAAGCCCTGTGGGTGGTATTTGTAGTCGAATCACTGTTTCAAGAACTCGTCTGAGATCCTGTGTAAGTTTGGTTAAGATTCAATGAAAACTGAAGGTACTATCGAGTCTACAAGAAAAAGTTAGCAGAAGGACGATGGACAATTTACCATGACAAAAGCCCTGCTAGCCTTTGGCCAGTTGCGCTAAAAAAATACGTAGTCCCCATACAGGACCCTTATACATCCAAGCCCATGATTTGTCAAAATGTCAAATCACCAACTAATAAGGATTTGCTATAAGCAAATAATGCTTTAGATTTTAAATAGAAATTTTGTACACATGGATACAAAAATGAAAAAAATCAGTTTCCCCCATAATATTTCTATGTAAAAGTAAAAGTCACCTTAAAGGGTCCCTATATATCCCATATCTATATGTCTGATATAACGTGGAATAATGTTATACAGAAAGACGATGACCGTCGTACATTAAAAATATAATCGTCTAGATCTAAAAGAGAAAAAAGTTGCTTGATCTATTTTTTATAAACACTTAGGCCCTCCTCTTTAGCATCAATTTTTATTGCATATTTTAAGTTTTTTCATTTTTAAAAGATTGATGTTCTGATTTCAAATGATATGCATGTGCGATGCGATCGAGGGGCTTGCCTGGGATCAAAGTTTAATGTACAAGTATCTAATAATATAGGGAAATCTTTTCTGAAAGTAAAGGTCTGGAGAATGTATATTATGCATGTTACATGTCCGATTCCGTCAACTGGCTCAACATTTTCATAAGCAAAACTTTAAAAAACTTGTTTTGAAATTTTAAAAGCAGTTTATAACCAGATAATAAAATTCTTATACTTGGATCCAATTTGATATTTTTTATCTGGCTACAACTCAAACTCTACTCTTCCTTCCTCCCAACAGAAGATTTTTAAGGGTCATATCAAGGAAATCACCCCTCCATGGCATGGCGAGACAGAACATATGGCAATTTGTTATTTTTAAGATGACAAACCGGACAAGATATCAGTATTTGTTAGTGTTAATAGGATAAAATGAATAACAACGACAATAATAATTGTATAATAATTAATGTATTCTTCATTAAAAATAAAAATATTCATTTTACAAGGAAAATTCTTTGACAGATTCAAATAAAACAAAAATAAATCTTAAATTCAAGAAAATATGATCATACAATCAGCATGATGTAACACTTAATAGAGTGGAGTAACAACAAAATATCACAGCTGATGAAATTCTTTATTTATATTCTGGACATAAAACAAGGACTCAAATTTCCAGCCTGAGGATGGAAGTGAAAGGTTTCCAGGCAAGGAATAAACCCATGTTTTATGTCCAGAATAAAAATAATAAAATTCTTGTGCTAAACTACTTGAATGCTATTTTGTATTTGAAAAGAAAAAAACAGCTTTTTTTTTGTTCTGTCTGTAAACCTCCCTCCAAAATATTGTTTTTGACAACACAGAAAATACAATGTGATTATTTAAGTGTCTGAGGTCACCTCATTTGATGTATTGATAGCATTTAAAGATTCATTACCTACAACTCGCAAAGAGGGAGGTCCGTCGTAGTAGTTATCTTATTTATCAAAAATTTGTTAATACACAGGTCATCATTTTCCGTTTTATTCGTAATTGTTTGAACATAACCAGATAATGGTCAGTGAATAACATTATTGCGGTGTGCGATTTAATATTTGGTCAACAAAAGTAAAGAATTTTGCACTACAGAGTCGAAATACAATATATGTTATTGAACAGAATGTTATAAATGTACAGTTTTATTGCTACGATCTAAAAATTATTGGCCATATAGATGAGGTTTCTTTAAAAAGACCTTAAACATTGGTTTGTGTCCTGGTATGTCAGCCTGTCAAGATATTTCCAGATAATATTTAATTAGTAAATTTTTCAGAAAACCGGCAGCTTGAACTTCAGATTAAGGTCCTTTTTCAATCAATATTCAAACAATGTGTGCTGTGTGCCCCCCCCCCCCCCCCCACACACACACACACAAACACTTACAATTTTAAGTAAATTTAATTTTCATGTTTAATTAATGCTAAAATTGTATATGATCTATGCACAGTGTTTGGATGGATAGTACATATGGCAAGTATTTGGATAGATGAGACCCATGACCAGTGTTTGGATAGATGAGACCCATGACCAGTATTTGGATAGATGAGACCCATGACCAGTGTTTGGATAGATGAGACCCATGACCAGTGTTTGGATAGATGAGACCCATGACCAGTATTTGGATAGATGAGACCCATGACCCGTGTTTGGATAGATGTGACCCATGACCAGTATTTGGATAGATGAGACCCATGACCAGTGTTTGAATAGATGTGACCCATGACCAGTATTTGGATAGATGAGACCCATGACCAGTATTTGGATAGATGAGACCCATGACCAGTGTTTGGATAGATGAGACCCATGACCAGTATTTGGATAGATGAGACGCATGACCAGTGTTTGGATAGATGAGACCCATGACCATTGTTTGGATAGATGAAACCCATGACCAGTATTTGGATAGATGAGACCCATAACCAGTGTTTGGATAGATGAGACCCATGACCAGTATTTGGATAGATGAGACCCATGACCAGTGTTTGGATAGATGAGACCCATGACCAGTGTTTGGATAGATGAGACCCATGACCAGTGTTTGGATAGATGAGACCCATGACCCGTGTTTGGATAGATGTGACCCATGACCAGTGTTTGGATAGATGAGACCCATGACCAGTGTTTGGATAGATGTGACCCATGACCAGTGTTTGGATAGATGAGACCCATGACCAGTGTTTGGATAGATGAGACCCATGTCCAGTGTTTGGATAGATGAGACCCATGACCAGTATTTGGATAGATGAGACCCATGACCAGTATTTGGATAGATGAGACCCATGACCAGTGTTTGGATAGATGAGACCCATGACCAGTGTTTGGATAGATGAGACCCATGACCAGTATTTGGATAGATGAGACCCATGACCAGTGTTTGGATAGATGAGACCCATGACCAGTGTTTGGATAGATGAGACCCATGACCAGTATTTGGATAGATGAGACCCATGACCAGTGTTTGGATAGATGTGACCTTTGACCAGTGTTGACCTGTGACCAATGTTTGAATGGAAAAAAAGCATGGCTAGTGTTTAAATGGATAGAACCTATAACCAATGTTTGGACGGTTATGATCTATGGTCAATGTTTGGATGGATAAATCCTATGGTATAACAATGAAGTTGCAATGTACAGTTTTGGTTTTAGTGTTTTTTTCCAATAACAAAATTATTTTTTTTCTCCATTTATTATCAGCATCAGAATAAAACAAGAAAATATCGGTGAAACCGATGGATGCTCCCCAAGGTGAGTGTTTGACTCTGTACCATATGATAATGATATTGAATGGTGAATGAATGAATAGGGTTTTACGGCGTACCAACACATTATAAGTTATTTGACGCTAACAGGAAGGAAGATTCCAAGTTCACTCTACATGTACAAAAACAACAAATTAACGTACAGATTAAAAAAAATACATCAACAAATGAATATGTAGAATGAACCTAAAACCATGATACCTGCAGAACTGCAGAGTTTCAGCAAATTCTATTGTATTACTCAATTTGTCGCTTCTTACGACATGCATGAGCCACAGTGGTCTTATTCTTGCCATCACCCTGAAACCACACAGGGGTTGATAATTTAACCACAATAGTGAACATGACAAAAAATGACAAAATGAACACGACACCCATTCAAAGGATTCCTACCCCTTTGCAGAGATCGACAGTGATTCTATTCTTAGCCAGAACCACACGGGCAGCCCCCGGACAAAAACTTGGGGATGCACGCACGCATGTACAGACGAAGCGGCGACTATATGCTTCTCCACCTTTGGGGAAGCATAAAAAAGTGTAAATGCAAAACAAATGTGAATTATGTACACCGATAAATGACGATAAGTGATCTCAGATAGACCTATGATATGTTTTGTTTAACACTGGTTCCTATCCATGGAAACACTGGCCATAAATTATTATAAAAATATTGCCCTGTGACAATGCACAATTTTTTAAACAATCAATGTTTACTCAACAACTCAATTATACTGGTACATTTATAACATTAATAGATTTTTGCAAGACAATAAGTCCATTGTACAGATTATGTTAAGAAACAAGTAATTAAAATATTGTGTTGCTTACCACACTTTGTGTTATGTTAAATACAAATTGGTATAAAGTATAATATTCATTGTAAAAATAATTACACCAGTTTATGACATTTTATGAATATTTCAAATGTTACACCCAATGCTTTCTTTTTCCAATGCGAGTACTTGATCGACTTGTTGACTAGTCATGATGACAAGAAGGTATAAGAAAATTTCAATGTGAAATTATTAGTGCAGATCTACTGTATCTGTTTCATTATGCTGTATCAAATCAAATAGTTTTACACTGGCAGTGTGACATGTTAATACAATAATATTTATTAACGAGATAAAACTACAACTTCCAGAGTATGAAAAATCATCTTCTACTTCATTTATCTTTTATGATTTATTCTCTCCTAAAAGTGTAATAAACAAGTTAAATTAAGGCTATGAGCAATAATCATATAATCAATAAATATATTAATATAACTAGCACACTTTATAGTAGGTATAATGTAGACTATCACACTGTATGGAAGGTATAATGGAGAAAAGCACACAGTATATGGTAAGCATACTGTAGAATATCACACTATATGGTAGGTATAATGTAGACTATCACACTGTATGGAAGGTATAATGGAGAATAGCACACAGTATATGGTAAGCATACTGTAGAATATCACACTATATGGTAGGTATAATGTAGACTATCACACTGTATGGAAGGTACAATGTAGACTATCACACAGTATATGGTAAGCATACAGTAGAATATCATACACTATATGGTAGGTATAATGTAGAATATGACACTTTATTGTAAGTATAATGTAGACTATCACACTGTATGGAAGGTATAATGTAGACTTTCACACACTATATGGTAAGCATACTGTAGACTATCATACACTATATGGTAGGTATAATGTAGAATATAACACTTTATTGTAAGTATAATGTAGACTATCACACTGTATGGAAGGTATAATGTAGACTATCACACACTATATGGTAAGCATACTGTAGTATACCATACACTTTATTGTAGGTATAATGTAGACTATCACACATGATTGGTATGTATAATGTAGAATATGACACACTATATAGTAGGTATAATGTAGAATATGACACACTATGTGGAATGGATAATGTAGACTATCACACACTATATGGTAAGTATTGTGTACAATATGACACACTATATGGTAGGTATAATGTAGACTACCACACACTTTACTGTAGGTATAATGTAGACTATCACACACTATATGGTAGGTATAATGTAGAGTATCACACACTTTATTGTAGGTATAATGTAGAATATCACATACTGTGTGGAAGGTATAATGTAGAACATGACACACTATGTGGAAGGGATAATGTAGACTATTACACACTTTATGGAAGAGATAATGTAGACTAGCACATACTATATGGAAGGTATAATATAGCCTATCACACACTGTGTGGAAGTGATAATGTAGACTATCACACACTATATGGTAAGTATGATGTAAAATATGACACACTATATGGTAAGTATAATGTAGACTATGACACACTTTATTGTAGGTAAAATGTAGACTATCACACACTATATGGTAAGTATGATGTAAAATATGACACACTATATGGTAGGTATAATGTAGACTATGACACACTTTATTGTAGGTAAAATGTAGACTATCACACACTATATGGTAGGTATAATGTAGACTATCACACTTTATTGTAGGTAAAATGTAGACTATCACACACTATATGGTAGGTTTAATGTAGATTATCACATTCTTTATTGTAGGTATAATGTAGACTATCATACACTATATGGTTGGTATAATGTAGACTATCACACACTTTATGTAGGTATAATGTAGACTATCATACACTATATGGTAGGTATAATGTAGACTATCAAACACTTTATGTTGGTATAATGTCATACACTATATGGTAGGTATAATGTAGACTATCACACACTTTATGTAGGTATAATGTCATACACTATATGGTAGGTATAATGCAGACTATCACACACTTTATGTAGGTATAATGTCATACACTATATGGTAGGTATAATGTAGACTATCACACACTATATGGTCAGTATGATGTAAAATATGACACACTTTATTGTAGGTATAATGTAGAATATCACACACTATGTGGAAGGAATAATGTAGAACATGACACACTATGTGGAAGGGATAATGCAGACTATCACACACTATATGGAAGGTATAATATAGCCTATCACACATTATGTGGAAGGGATAATGTAGACTATTACACAATATATGGCAAGTATGATGTAGCCTTTCACACACTATGTGGAAGGTATAATATAGCCTATCACACACTATGTGGAAGGGATAATGTAGACTATTACACAATATATGGCAAGTATGATGTAGCCTTTCACACACTATGTGGAAGGTATAATGTAGCTCATCACACTATATGGAAGGTATAATATAGCCTATCACACACTATGTGGAAAGGGTAATGTAGACTATCACACACTATATGGTAAGTATGCTGTAATCTTTCACACACTATGTGGAAGGTATAATGTAGCCCATCACACACTATATGGAAGGTATAATATAGGCTATCACACATTATGTGGAAGGGATAATGTAGACTATTACACACTATATGGTAAGTATGATGTAGCCTATCACACACTATGTGGAAGGGATAATGTAGACTATCACACACTATATGGAAGGTATAATATAGCCTATCACACACTATGCGGAAGGTATAATGTAGCCCATCACACACTATATTGAAGGTATAATATAGCCTATCACACACTATGTGGAAGGGGTAATGTAGACTATCACACACTATATGGTAAGTATGCTGTAGAATATCACAGAGCAGTAGATGATAATGCACAACAATAACATAACTTACGGGTTAGCAAAAGAATGGTTAAGACCATAGATGTACTGGAGAGGGGGGTGTTATTAGCCAAAAATTTATGATTTTGAAGTAGGTAAAGGACTTACTGCAGTCAGTCTCATTTCATCACTCGTGTACATATTGAACAAAGTCCCATATTTGCAGCATATTTATTCTGCAAATTCAGGAGTATCCTATTGTTCTGCTCAATATCGATATTACAATCTCATCTTCAATATGAGTATAAAGTATACTTAAGTTCCCAATAGATATCAATATTAAGATCTCATCTTTGATACAAGAACAATATGTAAACCACTTTGCTAATAATACAATATCTTTGGCACATTTTATAGACTTTCTTATCAAACCTTCATTTTCTACACAATATAGTCAGTTTATTATCATCTGTATTTCTAAATGAGGAAAATTTGTGCAGTTCAATCTCAGATCATTTCCTTAAAACGACTTTGCAGACACGAGATTACAATATCTTATACTGTCCATCAGAAAAAAGGTCCTTTTTGGCTGAGTGGTCTAAGGCACTGTCTCACCGCTTAGGTTGTAGGTTCAAGTCAGGCTCGCTTCAACAGCTTTATGTGAGAAAGTTTGCCAGTTACTCCCTGAAGGAGGAATGTTTTACTCAGATTCAGTCTGAGGCCTTCCTCCACCAATAAAACTGAATATGCCATATATAACCTGAAATGTGTTGAAAATGGAGTTAAACCCTATTCAAAAAATGTCTATCAGATTTATTATGCCATGTACACAATGGTAAAAAAGAACATGTTACGCGTTCCTTGAATAGAATAACATGGATAAAATGCAGGAAAAATACAATGATATACTTGAAGCATACAAATGCATTATAAATATAAAATACATAAAACAATAACAGGAATAAATAACACAATGCTGGTAGGCTTAATACACCAATCAGATATAAAAATAATTACTACATTGAAGATTATAATTCAAAGTCTTATTTAATTTTATTAAACAAGTCATTGATGAAATAAAAAAGATAGTGAAAATTTATTAAATAAATAATTCATTTATTCATCTTTCTATGTACAAGCAATTAAAAAAACGTTTTATAATATGTAAAGATCTTTTTTATTGATATAATGAATATACCAAAACTTTTAAATGGAACAACTTGATAATTTTGTTTGTTATTAAACTTTTATTACCTTAATATCAACCAATGTTTTGTTGTTGTTTATCAACATAGCCAAAATTTGACAGTACTTTTTAGAACTGCCTCATTAGAGGATTTAAGAAAAACAGAACTCTCCCCAATATTTTAATCAATTAAAAAATTATTCAATAGATAATTGCTAGTGAATCTTTACTTTTTTGCATGTTAATTCCAATACCTTACCATGATTTGATAAAATAAGCACCCTTCCGTGTGTTTATTGTTATTTAATATCTTGATCGTGAAATAGTCTGACTTTTGTTAAGGCAACTACATGTACTATAATCTAAATGACTTAGATGTTGGCGATAATTTGCCACCCGAGCGACGCTTCAAGAATTTGCTGTCCTGGGGTGAGTGCTGTAAGTAGACCTCTAACTGTAGGTTATTCTCCAAGGGTAACACCTTCTGTATCTTGTCTCCCTCCCCACCTGGACCTGTAACCATAGCAATAGTAATGTTATATCAGGATCAATGTCAGTACTAGCTAGTAGAAAAAAGACAATAATAATAATAATATACAAGTGTTTGTATTTTGAAAACATGATGTAGATTTGTTAATCATGTAGTATATATTAATAATGTGATTATGAATAAATGTTTAAAAGACATGTAATGCTTCCTCAATAGCCAAGTGGTCCAAGGTGCGATCTCAAGATCACTTACTCTTACCGCCAAGGTCAAGGCTAGGCATCAAAAATCTTTATATGAGAAAGTTTGTTAGTTACTGTGGAAGACATTGGTATCTTCTCAGATTCATTCTAAAGCATTTCTCCCAAATAAACTAGACGCCATATAATTTTAATATTATAGCCCAGTTATGTTTTTGAAAATGGCAATATAATCCATTCATATCATTATCGAACAAGTTTGAATTTGTCAGAGTTAAAAAACTGTAACACTGTTAACATTACATAAAACCAGTGTACGCTTATTTGGAAAGTATCACATAATACTTAATTGTTATATATTCTTAAATATTATAACAGAAGATTACACACTGACCACTAAATAAGGATTTGAGTGTGAAGGCCTTTGTAGCTAGATGTTCCTTGCCTTCTCTCTTCACATCAAACTTGATAAATGTGTCTCCGCTGATTCCCATACCTTTATCAATCTGAAAAATACATATGTGTGACCAATTAATACCAAATATGTATGTTACCAGTTAACACCAATAACATAAGAGGGATGTCCCAGAATTCTGTAATATTTTTATTTTCCAAGTCACAATGAAATAAAATGTTGCAAAACAGTGATGATGAAGGTCATTGCCAAGAATGTTTAAAATATGACTATCCATAGCCAAGTTACAGCATGGAGGCATAGTACCACCATTGGAAACAGGAAATGCTTTCGTGGTGTAGTTGCATAAATGATGGTTAAAATTAGTCCTTGTTTCTTCTTCTTTAACAATGCATTTTTCTTATTTTAATGCTCGTTTTCTGATTTGCATGGCATTATTGATGTATTTTGAACATTTTGAAATCACTGTTATGTTTGAATGTGAATTTAGAAAAAAAATGAAGCTTGGATATTGTGGTATGAATACAATGATTTCAGAAGTCTAATTTCACTTTGTCAACAGTGTACACAGTGAACAGCAAAACATTCTTATATGCCACATCACCCCTACTTTTCTCATCATATTTTGGTAGTAAAGAGGTTGACAAACAATAAAATGTTAGTTTCACATGTTTCATTTGGGTCTCTCTAAGAAAGACAAGCCTTCAAACAAACTTTTATTATGTACTATAGAATAAAGAACAAAAATCAATGGTGGGCTTACACCTGGAAAGGAAAGTGTGCCATATGGATGTGTATATAGTAGAGACAAGTAACTACGACACTTAAGTATATCTGTCACTCTTCTTGATTTTCTGTAGGTGAGCACATAAAAATCCTGTGAGTATAAGAGAAAATAAAACACCCATTAGTAAAGAGATTCCAAACTTAAATACATGTATCAATTTTTGATGGGGCCATTTTAGAGTGTAGTTTCAGATAAGAACACTAATACCTCAAGATGGCTGTTCTTAACATAACCAGACATTTGAAAGAGCTTGTAATTCCATCTTCAAGTCAGATAAAAAAGACACATGGAGATGATCTGTGACATTTTTTCATTACTTACATCAAATGGAACATTGAAAATTGGCTGTGATGCCCTCACCATAGGGGATCTTGCAATGACTCTGTGACCAAATATCTGACGTAAGCGGTGTTTATATGGTCTGAAACAAAAATACACACATGTGGGTCTTTACACTTCAAGGCTGAGATGTTCAAAGCTCTTATCACTCTTTTAGGTGAAATCTTGCATGTTTGGTATTTTAGAAATTAAAAGTTTTCATATCAAGTACAATGTATTATAGAAGTAGAACAATGATTTGTTACAAATGCGAGTTATTTTTCACCATGAAAGTATTACATCTGAAAATACCAAGATTTGAACATTCTGCTTAATGTTATGTTAAGGTAACGGTGGTTTGAAAAACTTGGCCCAGGAGTATACAGAAATGGCTCAATAATATATGATTATTTCCGGTAAACAATAATTTGACATTTGACTATCTTTTCATTTGTTAGCCCTCGATAGCAAAAAAATGATTCTAAATATTCAATCAATCAATGTTTGACTATCTTTGTACATTAATTTAGCATATAATCTTCATTTAAACATGTAACTATTAATGTACATTGTATGTCATGGACAAACATTCTGTACATTTCTAAAAGCTTTCTTTTTGTCATTAAGCTTATTTCTAGTATCTATCATGTGTGATACTTACGACATAGCTCTGACCTTCACATAGATACTGCCCTCACTGAACTTGAGCCCCTGAATGCTCATTACCTTGCCCATAACATTATACAGTCTGTCACTGTGGGCATCTGAAACAAATAAACAGAAGTTGCAGATAATACATGTAAGTATCATTATTCTGTAATACTTTCACACTGGTTGTGTAGAGTCTGATTTGATGCGTGAACGTTTGTGTAACATTTTATTTTAACAGTGTTATGTGCCACCTGTAAGCATAAGTCTCATTTTTTGTAACCAAATTTATTTATTTTCTATTTTGTTTAATTTTTTTGATGCTATCACACTCATGTGACCTGTTCAAAATAACAAAAAATCATAGAAGACACATTTAGAAATTATTGAAGATTTCAAAACGATAAATTATTTTGGTGTATTATATTTTATATTAATTGTAACATGAATGAAAATAATGAAGAAGTTATCAAAGTTATTTTCAGTGTTAATCTTTCCATAAAGAGACAAGTTGAATACTGAATATCACTTTCAACACAATAACATAATTCAAGCTTAACTTTGTTTTTAAAGCAAAAGTTTAGCAAAAAATTACTGTGTAAATGGTTAGTAAATTATTTTTTTTATATTCTTCTTATTTGTTTCAATTAAAAGTCCGCAAGAGGTCCTCATCGCCAAGTGGTCTAAAGCTTCGTTGTCTGATGACCAATTACCTCTCACTGCTGAGGTCATGGGTTCAAGCTTGGCTCAGTCAAAAACCTTCATGAGAAAAAGTTTGTGGAGCAATGGTGCTACTCAAGATTAATATTCCACATATAAGCAGCTGTTGTATGTTAAATAAAAACCATTAAAAATAAGTCAATTAAATATCTTTTTGTTCTATAGAAGATGTTGCAAATATATATATTTCTTTATGCAGAAGAAATAATCAATTAATTTGTTAATGAAATAAAATGATAAACCACTTTAAGACCACTCGGAGCAAGTTTTGTCAGAATAAGCCAACTTCACTGTACAATCAGTAAAGTTATTTAAAGACTAGAAATGTTTTAACAAGACATGGAAGTCCATGCTATAATGTTAGTAAATTAAAAAAAAAAGGGGGGCCATAACTCTTGTAAAGATTGACCAATGTTAACAAATCTTGAACTGAATTTTATTATAAACAGCAACACACCAAATATTAATCAAATACTCAGGACCTTTCAGGAGTTTTTCATTGGATACCAATTGGACGGACCAATTTTTGAATGGCGGGGGCATAAAAAGATTGGTGACTCAGTAATTAAAAACAGAAGAATGACATAAGATACATTTGACAAGAACAGCTAAGTAACTACTGTTTAAGATTCATCTGGATGAAATAATAAGAGGCCCAAGAAGGCCTGAGGACGCTCTACTTACTCATGTTGGGCAATTAATGAGAAGAAGATTTTTTAAGTTTTGGAGTATTTTTAGTAACGGTGGCCATGTTGAATTTCAAATCGAAAAAAAAAAAGAAGAAATGTCACTGTTAAGTGTCACATGCCCCCCAACATGTCATGATGTTATGTTGATCATTTGTAGCAAGTATCATTAAAATTCATCTATGCATGACAAAGTTACAGGCAAGAACTCAAAGTGTTGTCAAACAAACTGAAATTGTGACCTTGACCTTTGAGGTACGGGTGTGGGTCATACTCGCGACATGTCGTTATGTTCTGTTGATCATTTGTTGCAAGTATCAACAAAATCCATCTATGCATGACAAAGTTACAGGCCGGAAACGAAATACCGGACGGAAGGACAGACCGGCGTTCTCACAAATGGGTATTTAAGTGGCTTCTTTGCGTTAATCGTATTACTTGTGTGGCTAAATTTTAGCCACGTAAGAGAAAAAAAGCCACCTAAGAGCTGTTTTTTAAGTGTCTAGAACAGCCACTTAATGTTTTTTCAACAGCTTTACAACTGTCCATAAAAATTACTTACCCTAAAACCTAGACACTTAAATACCCATTTGTCCGCCTGGAAGGACGGACAAACGCTGGATTACTATATGCCACCCCAAAAATTTTTGGGGTGGCATAAAAATCTTCTGAATAGTCTCCTATGCAATAGAAACATCCATGTAAAGTTTAAGATTAATTGGCCTTGTTGTTTCAGAGAAAGTGCTGCTAACAAACGGACGTCAGACGACAGACAACGGACAATGCGCCATCGCATAAGTCCTTCTGGCCTTTGGCCAGTAGAGCTAAAAACAAATAATTATGAAGACAACACTATAACCATGCAGGTTTACAATAATCTGACTTTGCAAAATAAACATGGCATTCCAGTAATAACAATCATTACCCACTTAATATATCTATTCCAAAGAGCTATGAGTATTCGTACCATGTGATTGTATGTAAGAAATCATTACTGTATGCTTCAAACTGAAGCGTCTCGAAACCGATAATGTTTCTGTATTGGACTTTAGTAAACATTAACTCTTACTGAACTCAGTGCAATTACTCAGATATGTACTGCAAGAATAACATAATTTATGCGATAACTTATTATATTCTACTACCATCTATTGCTTTGATAATAGAAATTATGAGCAAAACATAATGCATTGGGGTACATGGATAGTAGTTATCAAGTATTTACTTTTGTCAAGAACGTATATCAGAACAAACTCTTCTTAAAATTGCTTGCTGCGAAGATAATATTGTATTACCTGTTCTATCTAATTAAAACATTTCAAAACAATATTCAAAAGTATACAAAATCCATATTATACAGTAAACTGTCTAATAATCATATATTATCTGATTTATTGCACCCCCCCCCCCCCACCCCCCCACCCCCTTCCCCTAAAAAGGTCAACATGTAACTGCAGTAATAACAAAAGTTTGACTAAACTGTCAAGAAATTGCCATGTTAACAGTAACAGCAAACAAATTAAATAAAGTCATTGTGAAACGTAACTATAATCAAAATAACATAAGTATGTCAAATGAACATGAAACAAAACTCTGTCAACGCAACATGGAACTACTTGCTTGGGCTGCCAGTCACTATGTCAGAATCAGAGGAAAACACTTTGGGTGAGAGAGAGCCACTCTCACCGCAGTCAGCTGGATGAGTGTATTTTATGTGGTTACTGGGTTCATCCGTGATGTTTATAAACTCTCTGATCAATCCAGGAGACTGTTCCCCAGTCTTGATGACAGTGTAACTTATATCTGCAGAACTATCTTGTATCATATCATCCAGGACACTTCTGTCAAATTCGTCAGATACACCACTGGCATTGTGGCTGCAATCTCCCATAGTGGCGGCTGATTGTAGGAAACAGAGAGGTAGAATACTGGCATAATACAGACTGGCACTCTTTTTCTTCATGAATATCACAGAGGTTTTATCAGTTTATACTGTACAAATACAGACTGGTGCTGTATTTTATGTCAGGAATATGACATGGAGGTTTTTTAAACTGTCTTAATAGACTGGCGCTGTATTTTACGTCAGGAATATGACATGGAGGTTTTATACTGGCCTAACAGACTGGCGCTGTATTTTATGTCAGGAATATGACATGGAGGTTTTATACTGTCCTAACAGACTGGCGCTGTATTTTATGTCAGGAATATGACATGGAGGTTTTATACTGTCCTAACAGACTGGCGCTGTATTTTATGTCAGGAATATGACATGGAGGTTTTATACTGTCCTAACAGACTGGCGCTGTATTTTATGTCAGGAATATGACATGGAGGTTTTTTATACTGTCCTAACAGACTGGCACTGTATTTTATGTCAGGAATATGACATGGAGGTTTTATACTGTCCTAACAGAATGGCACTGTATTTTATGTCAGGAATATATCATTATTATAAGTATATATAGCTGAACCCTGTCCTTGTACTGCCTTCATACTTCAAAACATGTTTTCAGTTATATATGTCGCGTCATCCCAGTCTCAATATATTCATAAATACGTTAACAAGCAGCTTGCCTCTGATGAAAAGTTTTGTATTTTACAATATGCTTCATACAAAACATTTCATTACTTTGTCATAATAAATTACAATGTCATATTCATCAAGGTTTTAATCTGGAAATGATTCCTACATTCCTTATTGAAATCTCACTAAAACAAATTACATTACAGATGTAGTTGTAGTTGTATTGTGTTTAGTGTCGCTTTCAACAATTTTTCAGTCATATCGCGACGTTGCCTACTTGAGACAGTATTATAAGCGCTGTCACACTGGAGTATCATGCCGCAGACACATGGTATGATACCCCACCCAGTCACATTATACTGAAACCGGGCCGACTAGACCTAGAACTGTCCTCTAAATGCTGAGCGTCAAGCGAGGAAGCTTCTAGTACCATTTTTAAAGTCTTTGGTATGATCTTTTGGGATTGAACCCACAACCTTCCACATGTGAGGCAGACGCTCTACCACTAGACCACACCGAGGTCTTACATTACAGAACAATGTAAGCCTAGTTAAATGTAAGTTAAATATTATAACTAGTTACTAGACTCCTCTATCAATTAGTAGTATTTTTTTATGTTAAAGCTGATCCACTTTGGAAACAGAATACAGATTTAGAATATATGTAAAAGTTACAAAAGCTTTATTAGGATATCAGGATATCAATGACATGTTCCTATGTGTCACATTTTGTTCTTACGAAAATCTTACAAAACGATCACTTTGCTCCCATTATGGCAGTGTTCCATGGTTTATATAAGGTCTGACCAATATGTATATTTGAAGTATGAGTATAAACTAATACAAGATTTCGCACAGGCATTCATTGATACCCTTAGTTTAATTAATTGTCTTACACGGAACATGCATGCATTTGGATATTGAGGTTAACAACATTGCACCAGACTTACATACATCAAAATATCAAACCTTTTCTGCACTTTGATAATCGAATTGGTTTAAGAAATTTCACACGCTGAGCTGCATGCAATAATAAAATGTTAATTAAATACAAAAAATTATTAAAAGCATCGTAGTTTCTATCTTAATGTGCATCCCCAACCATGCATTATCATCCACCACCGTACATATCTGTATAAAGTGTTATTAATAGTGATACCTGTAACCATGGTTACTCACCGTCCTCCTCCCTATCTGTGGATGAGGTACCATGTACCTCCAGATTACCACATTCTGTATATAATTATGTACACTTGAACTAATGCTGCATGGTGCGTTATGTAAGAAGTTATATAGTAATACAAAATATATAACTAGAGACCATGCTTGGTGATTCCAGGTAAAAGGATTTCAAAGAAAAAGAGCTAAACACAAACTAAGATAATTATCAGTGAAGGTAATTTGAAATAAAGCTCTATGGTTTTAAGAAGTACATGTACTACCCATTAAACAACAATAGGCCAAAGTTGGTGACTCTGGACCAAACAGTTTGAAAGAAATAGAGATAAGCATTAACGTTGAATGTTGCTTAGGCTAAGTTGTTCATCTGTAGAGATAAAGACTAAGGTCAACAAATAAAATAATATTGAGTAGCACTATCTAATATACAACTATAGACCAAATTCTGTGACTTTAGGTCAAACAGTTAAAACCAGAGATCAACACAAAAACTTAACACTGTGACGAGAACTTACTATTGACACCACCTATGATGATAAGTATGTACTATGATCAATAGTTAGCATCATTAGTATCGAATATAACAAGTCACTAATGTGACCTTCAACATAGTCTGTACCAAATGAACAATAGGTGATCTTAAACCGAGCTTGTATTACAAGATAGAATAGATGATTGTAAACCTAGTTAGTATTACAAGTTACAATCAGCGACAATAGACACAGATACAATATATGACAACAGACACAGATACAATATGTGACCACAGACACAGATACAATATGTGACCATAGACACAGATACAATATGTGACCACAGACACAGATACAATAAGTGACCACAGACACAGATACAATCAGTGGCCACAGACACAGATACAATATGTGATCACAGACCCAGATACAATCAGTGACCACAGACACAGATACAATATGTGACCACAGACACAAATAAAATATGTGACCACAGACACAGATAAAATATGTGACCACAGACACAGATAAAATAAGTGACCACAGACAGAGATAAGAATCAATAACCACAGACACAGATATAATCAGTGACCACAGACACAGGTACAAAATGTGACCATAGACACAGATACAATATGTGACCACAGACACAGATACAAAATGTGACCATAGACACAGATACAATATGTGACCACAGACACAAATACAATGTGACCACAGATACAGATACAATATGTGATCACAGACACAGATACAATGTGACCACAGACACAGATACAATATGTGACCATAGACACAGATACAATATACGACCACAGATACAATATGTGACCACAGACACAGATACAATGTGACCAAAGGCACAGATTCAATATGTGATCACAGACACAAATACAATATGCAACCACAGATACAATATGTGACCATAGACACAGATACAATATGTGACCACAGAAACAGATTCAATATGTGACCATAGACACAGATACAATATGTGACCACAGACACAGATACAATATGTGACTACAGAAACAGATTCAATATGTGACCATAGACACAGATACAATCAGTGACTATAGACACAGATACATTATGTGACTAAAGACACAGATACAATATGTGACCACAGACACAGATACAATATGTGACCAAAGACACAGATACAATATGTGACCACAGACACAGATACAATATGTGACCACAGAAACAGATTCAATATGTGACCATAGACACAGATACAATCAGTGACTATAGACACAGATACATTATGTGACCAAAGACACAGATACAATATGTGACCACAGACACAGATACAATATGTGACCACAGACACATATACAATATGTGACCACAGACGCAGATACAATTTGACCACAGACACAGATACAATATGTGACCACAGACACAGATACAATATGTGACCACAGACACAGATACAATATGTGACCATGGACACAGATACAATCAGTGACTATAGACAGATACAATATGTGACCATAGACACAGCTGCAATATGTGACCATAGACACAGATACAATCAGTGACTATAGACACAGATACAGTATGTGACCAAAGACACAGATACAATCAGCGGCTATAGACAGATACAATTTGTGACTATAGACACAGATACAATCAGTGACTATAGGCACAGATACAACCAGTGACTATAGACACAGATACAATATTTGACATTAAACCCAGTTTGTATTATAAACACTTTAGGTGACCTTAGACCTTACTGGTATTATAAGATGCTTTAGGTGACCTTAGGCCTAGTTTGTATTATATGATTCAATGTCTGACCTTAATGTTTGTATTAAAAGATTCAAATGGTGACTTTTCATTTTCAAAATAAACAACAATTAATGTAAACTGCTAATTACAAAACAGGCCATATCCTGAAACACTTGAAGAATCAATCCTAATGATCGCAGGAAATGCTGACTTGTGATATATTATCACCACACAATATCTGTAACGTCCTCACTTGTAATATACATGTACCACATAGTGATGCGGCAACTCTATACGACAAATGATATAATTGTTATCTTACTTTGATACTATTGGCTCTTCCTTGATTAATATGTAACCACTTACGAGCTTATCTGTATAACAATAGACTCATCAATCTGTCATACAGACAACAGCATTAGCATTAAGAATTATTTACTGACTGAGACACAAGCCATGTAGATACAGATCAGACTGGAAGTTATTGTTAACAATGGTGTCACTGATATGATCAGCGAACTAGGAGATAAAAACGGATAAAGATCAATTCTACATGACTTGCACTTAAATATCTCTCTGGAAATACTGTCTGTCAAAATGAAAATCAGGCTTGAATAAGTTCATTACCAGTAATTATAATACATTTTGTGTTATGTTTAAAATATATAGCAGTTTTCTTTATTGCCCTGTAATAAATAAAGGGATTAGACTGAAATGTCAAAAGACTAAATAAAATCTGATAAGGCCATTATAAATTAATTGCTAGATTATCATCCAAATTTTTTCTTAAAAATCGGGAGGATTTTATTTTTTATTTTCATTTTTAAAGTTTTTGATGTTTTTTTATGAAAAATAAAAAGGGTTGGGGCGGCATGAAAATAAGGGGGCAGGCGGGGATGATAATTTAGCAATTAATTTATCATGGTCTAAGTTTACTTAAAATAAGTATATCTTTTATGATGATAGACAAGAGAATGCAGCATAAAATATTGCCAGCTCATGCTATAGGTTGTAGGTTCGATCCCAAACTTGATCCAATGGCTTCCTAATAAAACAACAACACTTAGTATTGGTTCTACCAGGAAACAGACTCATGAGTGATTTATATAGTGTGACTTAGTTTCCAAGTTGACATACCACATTATTGTATCCTGATGTCCCAGTAAAAGAAGAAATCTTTGTATGGTTTGTACAGAATTAATGGATCTTTTTTCTTTCTTCTTTTTTTGTTTCTTTTAATAATTCTAATGCCATTTTCAATACATTTCAGGTTATATATGGTATATCCAGTTTTATAGGTGGAGGAAGACCTCAGAATGAATCTGAGTAGAACCACCATCATTCCACAAGTAACTGGCAAACTTTCTCAAATAAAGTTTTTGGAGTGAGCGGGACTCAAACCTACGACTTTAGCAATGAGAGGACAGTGATCTCAATCGGCGCTTTAGACCAATCGGCCACAGAGGACCCTTAAATGGATCTCAAGTAAAAGTATTTGTTATTTTTAAATTACAGTCAAACTTGTGTGACAGGTCACCTCTATTAAGCAGACACTTGTCTTAAGCAGCCACATTTACTTTTTCCCATGTCTGTGCTTTCAGAACAAATTAACCTGTATTAAGCAGCAACATGTCTTAAAATTACACTTTATCTCCTTCCCTTGACTGGCTGCTGAAGACAGGTTTGACAGAGTATAATGATTAATGTATTTTCAAGCAATGATTTTTTCATTACATTAGTATATGATTCACATATCACACATTATTTCATACTAAATGGTTTTTCACAAAGCTCTAAATCAGCCGTGCACATAACCTACTATACTGACCTGTAGATATGTCCATATCATGGAGAACGGCAAAGGAATTCAGGCTGAAATACAGAAGCACTTAATGTATATTTTTCCTCGTGTACCAGATATATAATATATACCAGATAATTACGTACCTAGTGGTTAAGGCAGGTCGAAGGTTCGAACCCCGTAAAAATACTTGCTTTTTTCTGATGCAGCCAGTTGCTCAACCCATGTGGCAAAGTGTGGTTTTATTTTAAGTAAGCTAATTCATGTTAACTTAATTTATTTGTATTAAACAACTCAAAACAACCTAGGTCCATTATTACATTATGTCCTCAACCTGTCTGCCGAGACAGCTGTCAAAATACTCCAAAAATAAATCTAAGCAAAAGAAACATCTATACTCACGAGTTACTTCTAGATTTTCTCTCCATATTAATGTCTGATGTTGACCTCCTGTGTTTTAGAACACCATCAGGACCATCTTTCAATGGTGTGGATGTTCTGGGCATAGTCTGAGTGGCTGGTTTACTTTCCATAACATGACCAGCATCACCATTGCCCTGGTCAGGGGGAGACTGTTTAACATCCTGGGGTTTATTATTGTACAATGTTACAGCAAGATTTGTGTCATCAGTATTAACAGTTCTTAACAGTACATGTCGTGTACATGCGATGTAGACAACAATGAAAATCTTCTTAATTGTTTGTTAGCCATTAACTTGCTGAATTTTTATGATAGGCTCTATCATTCCATTATCATATGATTGTAATGAGTGTTTACAATGTTAGAGCCAAACAATGTAAACCCTGATCACACTGTGAATTTCTTCCAAGTATGTCTTGGTCTACATCCTTTGGAGATGGTTTCACTGATAAGACCATGAAATTAAGAGTTATAAATACTAAATAAATAAATCTGCCGTGATCACGAAAAAATTCAAGAAGTAAAGTGTAGACCATCAGGTAGTTTTTTATTAATATCTCATGTACATGACTTGTCATGATGAAGAACCATACTGTTACTGTGTATGTTTCACTCAGAATGATTATCTTATTTATCTTGGCTAATTGATTCTATGCAGCTAACTTGTTTGAAGAATGGACATAAAAACACAATTTTTTTTTACAATCACAACATTTCAATAAAATGGTTCATTAGTTTCTAAAAAGATGTTTTGCAAAATGACAAAATCTCAAATGGGGCTAAATATCAAAGATCTAACTCTAATAATTTCATCAGAAGACATTTTTTCTGTCATCTAGCTTCAAAATATAAATCTGGGCAACACCCTTGTGGCCATTCTGAGTAACCAATTTCAACAAAAAAGTACTTTTCTGAAAGGGCACCGCCCAAGTTACATTTTCCCTGTATAAGTCAATGGACAAATCCAGGCTGCCATCTTGTATTGATAACACACATAAAAAACATAGAGGGTCTAACATAAGTGCTTATTTATTATTTAATTTATTAAACGAGTTGGAAAATAAATATTATAAGAGGCTTTGCCAAGCATTATATCATTTTTCCCAACGAGTTTAATAAGTTCAATAATAAATGAGCACATGTATTTAACAGATCATCTAAATAAGGAACAAGAAAAAATCATCACGCATATTTGTTTCCGTGAGTCATCATACGATGTATCATCTCAAAATAACATTATTTAATCATGACAAATCAACGTAATTTATATATATGGCAAGTTGAAAAGTGCTTCTGCAATTTATCTACAAAAGCCGAGTTATATGGAAAACACCGAGTGATGAGTCGAAAGTGATACCGTTTCTACTCACGTATTAGACGCATTCGTGTATATCGCGCATCCATGTTTTAAGACCAAGTACTAAGAAAATAAATACAATTCTCCGATATATGTGTATAGAACCCATCCTAATTTTGAAATCTCATTCTCCCAACAAGTAATTCATCAAATGTTAATGAGTCCTTAAAGAAATTGTTCACACATAAAAGTGACCAACCTTCCTATAATTTCAAAAAATTTAATATATTTTATATGTTTTAATCCCAAAATATCCATGAAAAACATTGTCTGTACATCGTAATTTTCTATTTCAGATAATTTCCCATGTATATTTTAAAAGATTAGGTAAAATAATGACTGCTCTATTTGTTATTTAATGTCTATAAATTGCCATACCTGTAACTTTAATTTATTTCTTTGTTATAAGTTTTAATCCCGAATTATCCATGAAAAACATTGTCTAGGGCATCATTCCTTTGCTTGTAAATGTGTGATAAAACAATCAGGTAACGCTTGGCCTGCTTACACAACTCCCCAATTAACTGATCTATTTATCTAAACACCGATTTTACGTCGCTGTACTGTTATATGATTGACAATTAAAAAGTGATCACGCTATTTTAAGAAAATCCTGTACATTACATCGATACTTTTCCACTTAGTGAAATAGAACGCTACGTTAAATGACGCAAGAAACTGTCAGAGTGACGACACCGCACATTGGTACAAGGTCAAAAATAAATTGTGTTGGCGTTATAGACATATTCAATCGCGAAATAAAAATACGGACTAATTCACATTTGTTATATACTTTCTCGATACCATAATGTTAACTTTAGTGTAAACCAGTCTGGCTTTGAGTATACATTTCATGATAACGTGACCATAACGTGTTTATCTGATGTAAGATAGGCTTACCTATGTGTATTTAATTTCAAAGGATGCAAAGCAATTGTGTTTTCGCAAATGGATCAATCTTTTAGTATGGGATATATACCGGTAGATAATTTATTGATTTTCTAACGAAAATATGTTCGATTTATTTGACATGTTTTACTGCATATGTAATGTGTAAGGACTGAATTTGAATAAAACATTCTCCGCTAGGTAAATCATCACCTATAATCAAGCTCACATGAAGAAATTGTCCTGAAATAATATCTGAACATACCGGTATAGCAAAATCTTTTCTGAATCGATAAATCTTTGAAATTACATAAAAAAAAATGAAATCTTCCGTACTTATGTATATCGTGCATCCCTTCTCGAAGATCTTAAAAGTTGGAAAAAAACTGCGCCTAATACGTGAGAATAAACGGTTCTACCCTAGGTTAATATCAAAAATATGTCATGGGTTATAACACTCTTATACCATAAATTATGTGATAAAATTTTCTTAGAGGGTCACCAGGGCAACAAATTGAATGGTTCAGTGGTTTCAGGAAATGTTGTTTGAAGTTTCAAAATCTGAAACTGGGTGGGGCCCTGGTAACCATCTTTAATGATCAATTATTAAAGAAAGTGTTGATGCCCAGATGGTCAAAAAATTACCACAACAGTTTACTTGAGCTACTTAAGTGTAGGGATCTACTGTAACAGCTTCACATATTCAAGTATTTTGATTGTAACAAATGGAATTAGTTGTGCAACATATTGCTTTTTTTAAAGTTTGAAACAATAAATCCATTCATAAAATATTTGACAATGTCACTCTACTGTACATGCTATTATTCAAGTTGGATGAAAACTGAAGGCCCTACTGTGTTACCATACATAGTTAATAGATGGACGACAGACAGGCAATAGACAAATTGTCCTTTTGACCTTTGGCCAGTAGAGCTAAGAATCATAAAAATAACATTTTGAACATAAACATGCAAATTGTGAAGTGCAGTGTATTGATTGATTGAATATTTAGCATCATTTTTATGCTATCAAGAGTTAACAGACGATCAGTTAATCTAACCACTGTTTCCTGGGATCCTGAAAGATTAACCAGTACTCGAGCACACCCCATCGCCGCAAGTAACTGATAACTTCCCCACTTGAATCAGCGGTGAGAGACAAATGATAATGAGACACAATGTCGTTTATCAATCATCACGGAGACTGTTGCTAGGCAGGGAGTTCAACTCATGACCCCTGGATTGATAGTCAGACGCATAACCGACTGAACTAATCGGGCCCGGAATTGAATTATACACCACAAAATGGTTAAAGCATTCTGTGATAATGCGAGGCGGGTAAGAAAGGCATGTAGAGAGGATGGAATTTCTGTACCTGTATAAAACTTGGAAATCCAGTATACAAGTCTGTAGAATATGTTATCCATCACCAAGTAAGACACTTAATCCTCATTTATTCAGTACTAGCTATATCCAGGAATATATTGGGCATGATTTGTACATTTTAAAAATTTGTTTCAGAATCAATGCCATGGAAATTAGTTTCAACTTATGTCGGCTGTTATATGTTATAAGTGATATAGGTTGCTCACCTGTGTGTTGGTCTGTGCTGTAATAAACACATCATTTTCCAGTATACTGTCACGCTTTGACGATGACTTTGAGCTGTCATACGCTGGATTTGACTGTCTCAAACCTATGTTCGGAGCTGAAACTAACTCTGTTTCAGACGTACAGGTAGATTTTCTCTTCTGCAAAAACATTATTATTTAAATTTACAAAATTTTATAATGTAATCTGATTTCTAACAAAAGCCTCATGTGAAACTATTTTCAAGAACAACAATTGGTTTTTTTTCATCTAAAACTGTATGTTTTAAACATTCTACCAGTGGTACTATGACAAGTATCATTGTAACTAGACCAAGGAGGAACAATGTACACTTATGTTTAACTTGTGGCATCAATTAACATGACAGTACATCAAACATTCAACAAGTATAGTGCATTGCCTATATTTATTTCATAAATGTACCGAGTTTATAAAAACATGTTCTATATATATATAACAATAATCAAGCACTTGTATACCTGCAATTAAACCATTGTATATGTAACACAGAACAGAAAATGTCATGTACAACTCCTTCGTTGTTTATTTGTAATATTTCTGATGTCAGTCTAAGTAGTATCTCAGAAAAACTGTTATGCACCAAATATGCAGATAAAGTATCCAGCTCAAAGGAATTCATATATAGCCATGACAGGGGATCAAACCCACAATCCCTGATCCTGGGTCTGATGCTCTACCACTAGGCAACTCGCTCCACATTCATGGAGGTGCACATAATAATCGGTTCATGCACCAGCCACATTTATACAATCAAACTTAATTTGCATTACGTGCTCAAACAGATAACCTATTTGTCAAAGTTACCAGAAAAATATACAGAACAAAACATACATTCTAATATTTAACTTATACAAACAGTATACTGTCATACCGGGGTTTCGTTAAAATAACTTATTATTCTTCCTTTTATGTTTGTTAGGTATAGGTATGGAAGAAGCAAAAGTCAATACATATAGATTACATCATAGTGTATTACAGTACATTATTACAGTGACTAAATTTACGCTTACAACAGTGTCTTTGTCCATGACGGAACATTTCAGTTGCAGCTGACCAGAGTGAGTATGCTGCAGGGGAAACCACTCTGAACTACCCTAAATAAAACAATATGAAAATACAAATGTATGTCAATATGAAAAAAAATCTTTACAACATAATTTATGGAGGAGATATTGATATCCAAATGTTACAATTTAAAACTTTATTTTTAGGAAATTATTAACAGTCTTTAGAAAACTAACTGCATCATGATAGGTTTATAAATCTGAGTTAAAATCTAATATACAATATGATGTTTCCTTGGATTTGTTTTCTGGTGAAATTAAAATATGATTTACACTTATTGTCATAGTTGACCACAAATGTGTGAAACAGAATGCCTCTCAACCATTTACCAGAGTTACATCCCTTTCTAAATAGAAATACATGAACAGTCAACATACGTACTGCCAGTGTATATCAATTTCATGTTTGTATCATGTAGATGTATACTTTTCAAATATCATGTTCTGTGACATCATTTATCAATATTGGTGTGTGTCCATTTAAAGAGAACAACAAATGTTTGCATTTCACATCTTTATGAGAAAAATTGATACCTACCCAGAATTTAGGCCAATCAAGACATGAAATGTGCAATTACCTTCAGAGATATTTCTTTTAATTGGTCCAAAGTAAGCACGAGTTTTCCCAGAAAATCATTGACAAACATGTCCTTGTCATATAGATGCTGCAAGTACAAAATATCAAATACAATATCAGGCATGTAATGATAACTATTCAACATTAAATAATCGGTTCTGTCTGGTAAATAAAGATTAATCAGTACTATACCCACTTCCAGGGGTGGTACTCAACAACCATTCTAAAAAATATTCCTAGACTTGAACTCAAGACTGGATTTGAAAAACATACTTAGAGACCATTTTTTACGATCAAAACTTGCAAGCATGTAGCAACACCTAATATAGAGTCAAACTAACTTTCAAAATTACCCCATCTGTCATGGTTAACCCTTTGCTCCATAGATATGCGTTTTCTCCCCCAATCACTAAAGGCCTTTGAAAACAGTGCAGGAAGAGTAACGAGCAATCTGAACACTTCCTGCACTGTTTTCCACTCTGTCAGTTAATATAAACATAATTCACCCAATAATTCAAAAGCCTTCTATATCAGGTGTTCAAAGGTGTCTATATTAGAGGTGTCCAAAGGTGTCTATATTAGACATGTCCAAAGGTGTCTATATTAGAGGCATCAAAAGGCATCTATATTAGAGGTGTCCAAAGGCATCTATATTAGAGGTGTCCAAAGGCATCTATATTAGAGGCATCCAAAGGCATCTATATTAGAGATGTCCAAAGGTGTCTATATTAGAGGTGTCCAAAGGCATCTATATTAGAGATGTCCAAAGGCGTCTATATTAGAGGTGTCCAAATGTGTCTATATTAGAGGTGTCCAAAGGCGTCTATATTAGAGGTATCCAAAGGTGTCTATATTAGAGGTGTCCAAAGGTGTCTATATGAAGTAAAGGGTTAACTAGATATTCAAGGTTGAAATTTGGATTTTTCAAGCTCAAGTCTTAAGAATAATCTCAAGAATGGCTGGTAAATATGACCCCAGGTCTGTTTTAGTTCTTCATGATTTGTTTCATCAACATCAGAAAATTTATAATGTGCACCATGCTTGAGTGACAATTGAGAAAACATTATTCCTCATTACATATTTTTCCTATTTATTCTCCCTTTTTCCCTACTTGTTCTCTCTTTTTTTAATACATAAAGCACATTTCAATTATTACACACTGATTTATCTAGATATACATGGTATTTTTTTTACCAATTGATTGATGAACTTTCTACTGTTCACCCTTCTAAATCCACTAAGGACTTTTGTCCATTTGTAAATTTTTTTACCAAGGGACTTTTGGTCAAGGGGCTTTTGTCCAGTAACCATTTAAGCCATCAACAAAACTCAAAAGATTTGCTGAGAAACAATTATTCTACAATTTGAATAATTTGAAAAACAAATAAAATAACAATGAAATTAAATATAGACAAACATATTGTGTGTAGAACCATTTATAAATAATTATTGAGAAAATAAGCACCATTGCTTCAGATTTTTCACAGCAACTCTTATAAATATCTAGAAAGGTTACAGAACTGTAACAAACATATCTCATTAGCATACACGAGTAATGTACAGTACCTAATGCACATGATCTACACACAAGTTTGAACAGTATATATATATTCATCATACTGACCAGTTCGAGCATGCCGTTGTCCTGCGATACCTGGAATGTTACGGTTTCGTTCCACTTGGGAAACAAGGTTTTCTTCTTAACACTAGTACAGAACAACTTGACACCATTCATCTTTACCTCACAGAATGGATCACTGTACCCTGGAAGGCATGGAACTTATCATGGACCACACTAGGTTTTCAAATCTCGGTGCAGTTTTTCAAAAATCATTAAAAGAATTAATAGATTGGAATGGTATAAACACAACATGAATTTTAAGCTTAATATTATCTTTAATATGTAAAACAACATTATAGCAAAATATGAAACCCTAACTCAGAGAGATAACAAATATAAACAAAATTTATAAGATGCTTCTTGAAAAAGATTGACAAATTAATTCTTTTAAAATTAAAGTCATCTGACGAAATCTATAAACATGTACAAAAAACCGTACCATTTCTGTCCATGAGTATAAGCAAAACTATATGTACAAGAAACTGCACCATTCCTGTCCATGGATATAAGCAAAACTAAATGTATAAGAAACCATAACATTCCTGTCCATGGGTATAAGCAAAACTATATCTAAATAAAACGGTACCATTCCTGTCAATGGGTATAAGCAAAACTGTATGTACAAACACCTGTATACCATTCCTATCCATTGGTATAACAAAAACTATATGTATAAGAAACCTGCATACCTTTCTGGTCCATGGGTATAAACAAAACTATATGTAAAAAAAACTGTACTATTCTGGTCAATGAGTATAAGCAAAAATATGTGTACAAGAAATCTGCATACCATTCCTATCCAGAGGTATAAACAAAACTATATGCACAAGAAACCTATGTACAATTCATGTCCATGGATATAATCAAAACTATATGTATGAGTAACCATAAAATTCATGTCCATTGATATAAGCAAAATTTTATGTACAAGAAACTGCACCATTCCTGTCCATGGATATAAGCAAAACTAAATGTGTAAGAAACCATAACATTCCTGTCCATGGGTATAAGCAAAACCATATCTTAATGGAACGGTACCATTCCTGTCCATTGGTATAAGCAAAACTATATGTACAAGAAACCACCTGCATACCATTCCTGTCCATGGGTATAAGCAAAACTATATGTAAAAGAAACTGTACCATTCCTGTCCATGGGTATAAGCAAAACTAAATGTTAAAGGAACTGTACCATTTCTGTCCATGAGTATAAGCAAAACTACATATGCAAAAACCTGTACCATACCTGTCCATGGATATCAGCAAAAGTGTAAGTACAAAAAACTATACCATTCCTGACCATGGGTATAAGCAAAACTGTAACGTACAAAAGAATCTACAGTTCCTGTCCGTGGATATATGCAAAACTATATGTACAAGAAACTATACCAATCCTGACCATGGGTATAAGCAAAACTATAACGTACAAAAGAATCTACAATTCCTGTCCATGGATATAAACAAAACTATATGTACAAGAAACTGTACCATTCCTGTCCATGGGTATAAGCAAAACTATAACATACAAAAAAAACTTACAGTTCATGTCCGTGGATATAAGCAAAACTATATGTACAAGAAACCTGCCAACCATTCCTGTCCATGGATATAAGCAAAACTATATGTACAAAAAAATTGCATACCATTCCTGTCCATGGGTTTAAACAAAACTTTATGTACAAGAAACCTGCATACCATTTATGTCCATGGGTATCAGTAAAACTATATGTACAAGAAACCTGCAAACCATTCCTGTCCACGGATATAAGCAAAACTATATGTACAAGAAACTTGCATACCATTCCTGTCCACAGATATAAGCAAAACTATATGTACAAGAAACCTGCATACCATTAATGTTCATGGATATAAGCAAAACTATATGTACAAATATCCTGCATACCGTTCCTGTCCATGGATACAAGCAAAACTATATGTACAAGAAACCTGCATACCGTTCCTGTCCATGGATACAAGCAAAACTATATGTACAAGAAACCTGCATACCATTCCTGTCCATGGATATAAGCAAAACTATATGTAAAAATACCCTGCATACCGTTCCTGTTCATGGATATAAACAAAACTATATGTAAAAGAAACCTGCATAACGTTCCTATCCATGGATATAAGCAAAACTATATGTACTAGAAACCTGCATACCATTCCTGTTCATGGATATAAGCAAAACTATATGTACAAGAAACCTGCAAACCATTCCTGTCCATGGATATAAACAAAACTATATGTACAAGAAACCTGCAAACCATTCCTGTCCATGTATATAAACAAAACTATATGTACAAGAAACCTGCAAACCATTCCTGTCCATGGATATAAGCAAAACTATATGTACAAGAAACCTGCAAACCATTCCTGTCCATGGATATAAACAAAACTATATGTACAAGAAACCTGCATACCATTCCTGTCCATGGATATAAACAAAACTATATGTACAAGAAACCTGCAAACCATTCCTGTCCATGGATATAAGCAAAACTATATGTACAAGAAACCTGCAAACCCTTTCTGTCCATGGGAATAAGCAAAACTATATGTACAAGAAACCTGCAAACCATTCCTGTCCATCGATATAAACAAAACTATATGTACAAGAAACCTGCATACCATTCCTGTCAATGGATATAAACAAAACTATATGTACAAGAAACCTGCATACCATTCCTGTCAATGGATATAAACAAAACTATATGTACAAGAAACCTGCAAACCATTCCTGCCCATGAATATAAACAAAACTATATGTACAAGAAACCTGCATACCATTCATGTCCATGGATATAAACAAAACTATATGTACAAGAAACCTTCAAACCATTCCTGTACATGGATATAAACAAAACTATATGTACAAGAAACCTGCAAACCATTCATGTCCATGGATATAAACAAAACTATATGTACAAGAAAACTGCAAACCATTCATGTCCATGGATATAAACAAAACTATATGTACAAGAAACCTGCAAACCATTCCTGTCCATGGATATAAACAAAACTATATGTACAAGAAACCTGCATACCATTCCTGTCCATGGATATTAACAAAACTATATGTACAAAAAACCTGCAAACCATTCCTGTCCATGGATATAAGCAAAACTATATGTACAAGAAACCTGCAAACCATTCCTGTCCATGGATATAAACAAAACTATATGTACAAGAAACCTGCAAACTTTTCCTGTCCATGGATATAAACAAAACTATATGTACAAGAAACCTGCAAACCATTCATGTCCATGGATATAAACAAAACTATATGTACAAGAAACCTGCAAACCATTCCTGTCCATGGATATAAACAAAACTATATGTACAAGAAACCTGCATACCATTCCTGTCCATGGATATTAACAAAACTATATGTACAAGAAACCTGCAAACAATTCCTGTCCATGGATATAATCAAAACTATATGTACAAGAAACCTGCATACCATTCCTGTCCATGGATATAAATAAAACTATATGTACAAGAAACCTGCAAACCATTCGTGTCCATGGATATAAACAAAACTATATGTACAAGAAACCTGCAAACCATTCGTGTCCATGGATATAAACAAAACTATATGTACAAGAAACCTGCAAACCATTCCTGTCCATGGATATAAACAAAACTATATGTACAAGAAACCTGCAAACCATTCCTGTCCATGGATATAAACAAAACTATATGTACAAGAAACCTGCAAACCATTCGTGTCCATGGATATAAACAAAACTATATGTACAAGAAACCTGCATACCATTCCTGTCCATGGATATAAACAAAACTATATGTACAAGAAACCTGCAAACCATTCCTGTCCATGGATATAAACAAAACTATATGTACAAGAAACCTGCAAACCATTCCTGTCCATGGATATAAGCAAAACTATATGTACAAGAAACCTACAGTTCCTGTCCATGGATATTAGCAAAACTATATGTACCAGAAACCTACAGTTCCTGTCCATGGATATAAGCAAAACTATATGTACAAGAAACCTACAGTTCCTGTCTGTGGATATTAGCAAAACTATATGTACCAGAAACCTACAGTTCCTGTCCATGGATATAAGCAAAATTATATGTACAAGAAACCTGCAAACCATTCCTGTCCATGGATATGAACAAAACTATATGTACAAGAAACCTGCAAACCATTCCTGTCCATGGATATAAACAAAACTATATGTACAAGAACTGTACCATTTCTATCCATGGGTATAAAAAAAACTATATGTACAAGAAACCTACAGTTCCTGCCTGTGGATATTAGCAAAACTATATGTACCAGAAACCTACAGTTCCTGTCCGTGGATATAAGCAAAACTATATGTACAGGAAACCTACAGTTCCTGTCCGTGGATATAAGCAAAACTATATGTACAAGAAACTGTACCATTTCTGTCCGTGGATATAAGCAAAACTATATGTACAGGAAACCTACAGTTCCTGTCCGTGGATATAAGCAAAACTATATGTACAAGAACTGTACCATTTCTATCCATGGGTATAAGCAAAACTATATGTACAAGAAACCTACAGTTCCTGTCCGTGGATATTAGCAAAACTATATGTACCAGAAACCTACAGTTCCTGTCCATGGATATAAGCAAAACTATATGAACAGGAAATCTACAGTTCCTGTCCGTGGATATAAGCAAAACTATATGTACAAGAAACCTGCATACCATTCCTGTCCATGGGTATAAGATCCTTGGCTTGTATTATTGTCAGGTCCACAAATATCTTGTCTGTAAAAAAACAGTTAATCACAAGTTAGTGTCAAATACCAGCATGTAAACAGCAATCATAAAATAGTTCATACAAAACTACTACTACCTGATAATGTAATATAGTTAACGGACCATGTCTGCTGCTATATAAGTTAATTTTTTGCAATACAGTTCTATGGACAATTTAAACTTAGATACACATGTAGTTTACTGTACATCAGCATTACCTGAGATCACTCAAGTCAGCACTAATGTTTAGTTATGACTCAAAAAGAATTAGCTTTTACCAGTGATAAGCTTTTAAAACAAAATGATAAAATTGTAAAAAAAAAGGAGAAGAAAGTAACAATTTTATGCATGCTAATTTTTATTATTCTAGTAAACATTTTATGCATGCTCATTTTTATTATTCTATTAAAAATTTTATGCATGCTCATTTTTTTATTATTTTTTGTCCCTTTAGTCTCTTCAATGTGTGAATACTGAATTTAATGTGAACTGCATTCCAAAATGTTGGAATTCAATCAAAGAATGAGTACAATAAATATACTGGGCAATATAAAAATAACTTTGTTCTGGCTCCAATGCTAAACATTTCAATACAATTCTCATTCCCAAAATCCTGTCAGATAAACCTTCAGGACAAAATTAAGAAAGGATCTACATGTATATAAATCACCTTTTTTTCTTAATTCTTCTCTGATCTAATTGATTTTGTTAGTTTTAATTTACCTTTCAATGATATATATGATATTAAGATGTGTTACCTTGTAAGAGGTCCGTCTCAGAGACAGGAACACTGGAATGTACTTTGGAGAGTTTTCGACCTCCGCCCTGTATATCAGAAGGATATTACAATTATTAAAATATTATTAATAAATGCTCTTTTCACGGGATGACAGTGAATGATGAGGTGGTATATAATACTACATGTCAGCTGCTATATTTTGTCATAATGTAACAAGGCACCACAAGCAGGTGCAGACACTCGTCGTTTACTGCAATTATATTGCAAAGTTTAAAAGTTAATATTGTCAATGTAAATTTCATCTTCAGTAAAATACATAGATATAATACAGGAATGTTGTTTGTAAAATCATCAAATGATTGGTAGGACTAACAATGTACCCCCCCCCCCCCCCCCCCCACGAAAAAAGTAAAAATTGCAGAAAAGTAAGATATCCAGTATGAAAATTGCATTTTGATATAATGTAATTTCAAATGTAATTACAACTAACAATTAAAGTTGCTAAAGTGTATTCACAACAGGAATTTGACATTTTTTCTATGATTTATAGGTAAAACACACAATACGTTATAACTGTAATACACAATGTTGTTTTTTTGTAAACCTCAGATTCAGAATATTGTGTTTTATGATAATCATAATAAAAGATGCATTTGGTAGATTAAAACAGTCTAATATGAAAGTGTTTAATTACAACAGCAGCAACACTTAGTGAGAATGAGCTAAATAATACTTTCAAGTCCATAAAGTAGGTCAAGGTCAGTGATGTAAACTTTTTTTAACATGATAGTGATCAGTTTACAGAACCAATTTTGTTACTGAAAAACAAAATAGATTTAAAAAAAATTTAAAAAAAAAAAAATTAAAACAGGAGCTTAAAACAAAAGACTCTCACCCAAGGTTTTAGAGCCTAAAGTATGGACAGTTAGGCAGCTTACATATATACAAGGTTTGTATAAAATAATATGAATGTATATATGAAGTTTATCCACTATAAGTAGTTTGTTCTGAAACAGAGAAATGGCTGAACTAAACATAAAACATCGACCAGATGACGATGATGTAAGCCTTGTAACTTAAAATTTGCAAAAACACTGCTCAAATAAAATATTCCAAGGTGTAACAATTTGTAAGTATGAAAATCTTTACGAAGGTTAGTGGAAACTGACCCTAGATGTTTACCCTGACAGGTTTATTATAAAACTGAGCTTAAAGTCGCAAAAAATGGTCACAACTCTGTTGTGAAACATATAGATGCAACCATCCAGTGTAAGAAAAGAAACATTCTTATTTACCTAATTTATTTTTACAGATATTTTTTCTTAATATAACATAAATATCGATAAACTTAATTTTAATACAACATTATTACAGATATTCTGAATTTTCATATAACAGTAAAACAGAATACTAAATTTTAGTATATTATTATATAAGGCCATTATAAATTAATTGCTAGATTATCATCCACATTTTTTCTTAAAAATGGGGAAGTGGGAGAACTTTATTTTTTATTTTTACTTTTAAATTTTTTGATGTTTTTGTAATAAAAAAATAATATATAATTTTGTTTTAACAAAAATAAAAAGGGTCAGGGCGGCATGAAAATTAGGGGGCGGGTGGGGATAATTTAGCAATTAATTTATTATGGCTTTATAATTACAGATAAACTGACAGTCATATATTGACAGTGATATGAGATCATTTAAACAAAACAATATTTGAACCACAGAAGTAGGAAGCTGACTAATAAATTGCTGACAGCAGACACATTACATTATAAGTATATATACCAGGCATGCATAAATGATCACTATCACCATAGACATGCAAACACCAATAACACATTAAACATATATTACAATATAAGTATTCTCTCTGAGCTGTATGATATGCATGTGTGGGCCCTCTGTGCCCGAGAGGTCAAAGGCGACGTTGTGTCACAAACACTAACCTTTCACACCGAAGGTTGTAGGTTTGAGTTCTGCTCACTCGAAAAGATTTATGTACGAAAGTTTGCTAGTTACTTGCAAAAGAATGGTGGTTCTACTTAGATTCATTCTCTGGTCTTCCTCCACTACTAAAACTGGATATGCCATATATAACCTGAAATGTGTTAAAATGGGGTCAAACTCAGTAAAAATAGAAAAGATATGCATGCAGTTAATCATGCAATAGAAATCAGAAATAATAAACTTTTATCAACTGTTACACTTTTTTGTAAATATATTTCAATATGAAGAGTGAAAAAAACCAGGTTTTGGGGTTAAGTTTAACCTATTAAACAGAGGTAATTTGTCAAGTAGAAATGTGCAGGTGTTTATTCTATAACATAACGTTGAAATCATAAGGCTGCATTAGAGAGGTCTGATGACTGTATTGTGGGAAGTTGACCAGATTTCAAACATTCAATTGTTAAAATATTGTTCATGCACCCTTGATGAATGAATATCCATTATCTATGCTGCATTCAACAACACAGTAGTTAAAAATCTGACTTGAGAGTATTTGACCATCAGCTAATGTAACATGCAAAATATCAAAGACATGGTCTGTGTAGATTTAAGTAAGTTACCTAATCAATCCTACATACTTCTTAGTGAACACAGGGGTAATGTTTGAACTTACTCATAACAGCAAATACCATGTGTAATATAACATGTTACACCACATTTCATCTTATTTTATTTAATGACACTAGAGTAAAATTTATGCTCTTGGGTTAACCATGACAACAAAAATGGAATGTATGGCCTAGGATACAACCATGACAACAATGAAATATAAAGTTAATGTCTTTCACTACATTGTATTACCTAGGATACAACCATGTCAACAATTACATATCTTGTCCACATGTTTCACTGAAATGTATTACCTAGGATACAACCATGACAACAATTACATATCTTGTCCACATGTTTCACTGAAATGTATTACCTAGGATACAACCATGACAACAATTCCATATCTTGTCCACATGTTTCACTGAAATGTATTACCTAGGATACAACCATGACAACAATTACATATCTTGTCCATGTGTTTCACTGGAATGTATTACCGAGGATACAACCATGTCAACAATTACATATCTTGTCCATGTGTTTCACTGAAATGTATTACCTAGGATACAACCATGTCAACAATTCCATATCTTGTCCACATGTTTCACTGAAATGTATAACCAAGGATACAACCATGACAACAATTACATATCTTGTCCATGTGTTTCACTGAAATATATTACCTAGGATACAACCATGTCAACAATTCCATATCTTGTCCACATGTTTCACTGAAATTTATTACCTAGGATACAACCATGACAACAATAACACATCTAGTCCTCATGTTTCACTGAAATGTATTTCCTAGGATACAACCATGACTACAATTACATATCTTGTCCACATGTTTCACTGAAATGTTTTACCTAGGATACAACCATGAAACAATTACATATCTTGTCCACATGTTTCACTGAAATGTATTACCTAGGATACAACCATGACAACAATTACATATCTTGTCCATGTGTTTCACTGGAAAATATTACCTTTGATACAACCATGACAACAATTACATATCTAGGTCACATGTTTCATTGAAATGTATTACCTAGGATACAACCATGACAGTAATTACATATCTTGTCCACATGTTTCACTGAAATGTATTACATAGGATACAACCATGACAACAATTACATATCATGTCCATGTGTTTCACTGGAATATATAACCTAGGATACAACCATGACAACAATTACATATCTTGTCCACATGTTTCAAGGAAATGTATTACCTAGGAAACAACCATGACAACAATAACATATCTTGTCCATGTGTTTCACTGGAATGTATTACCGAGGATACAACCATGTCAACAATTACATATCTTGTCCACATGTTTCACTGAAATGTATTACCTAGGATACAACATGACAACAATTACATATCTTGTCCATGTGTTTCACTGGAATATATTACCTAGGATACAACCATGTCAACAATTACATATCTTGTCCATGTGTTTCACTGGAATATATTACCTAGGATACAACCATGTCAACAATTCCATATCTTGTCCACATGTTTCACTGAAATGTATTACCTAATATACAACCATGACAACAATTACATATCTTGTCCATGTGTTTCACTGGAATATATTACCTAGGATACAACCATGACAACAATAACACATCTAGTCCTCATGTTTCACTGGAATGTATTACCTAGGATACAACCATGACAACAATTACATATCTTGTCCACATGTTTCACTGAAATGTATTACCTAGGATACAACCATGACAACAATTCCATATCTTGTCCATGTGTTTCAGTGGAATATATTACCTTTGATACAACCATGACAACAATAACACATCTAGTCCTCATGTTTCACTGAAATGTATTACCTAGGATACAACCATGTCAACAATTCCATATCTTGTCCATGTGTTTCACTGGAATATATTACCTTTGATACAACGAAGACAACAATAACACATCTAGTCCTCATGTTTCACTGTAATGTATTATCTAGGATATAACCATGACAACAATTACATATCTAGTCCACATGTTTCACTGGAATGTATTACCTAGATTACAACAATGACAACAATAACACATCTAGTTCTCATGTTTCACTGGAATATATTACCTTTGATACAACAATGACAACAATAACACATCTAGTCCTCATGTTTCACTGGAATGTATTATCTCGGATACAACCATGACAACAATTACATATCTAGTCCACATGTTTCACTTAAATGTATTACATAGGTTACAATTATGACAACAATTACATATCTAGGCCACATGTTTCATTAGAATGTTTTACCTCGGATACAACCATGACAACAATTACATATCTAGGCCATGTGTTTTACTGGACTATATAACCTAGGATAAAACCATGACAACAATTGCATATCTAGTCCAAATGTATCACTGGTATAAATTATCTAGGATACAACCATGACAACAATTACATATCTAGTCCACATATTTCACAGGGATGTATAACCTAGGATACAACCATGACAACAATTGCATATCTAGTCCAAATGTATCACTGAAATAGATTATCTAGGATACAACCATGACAACAATTACATATCTTGTCCACATGTTTCACTGAAATGTATTACCTAGGATATAACCATGACAACAATTACATATCTTGTCCTCATGTTTCACTGAAATGTATTACCTAGGATACAACCATGTCAACAATTCCATATCTTGTCCACATGTTTCACTGAAATGTATAACCTAGGATACAACCATGTCAACAATTCCATATCTTGTCCATGTGTTTCACTAGAATATATTACCTTTGATACAACCATGACAACAATAACACATCTAGTCCTCATGTTTCACTGGAATGTATTATCTAGGATACAACCATGACAACAATTACATATCTAGTCCTCATGTTTCACTGGAATGTATTACCTAGGATACAACCATGTCAACAATTACATATCTAGTCTTCGAGTTTCACTGGAATGTATTATCTAGGATACAATTATGACAACAATTACATATCTAGGACACATGTTTCATTAGAATGTTTTACATCGGAAACAACCATGACAACAATTACATGTCTAGTCCACATGTTTCACTTGAATGTATTACCTAGGTTACAACTATGACAACAATTACATATCAAGGCCACATGTTTCATTAGAATGTTTTACCTCGGAAACAACCATGACAACAATTACATATCTAGTCCACATGTTTCACTGGAATGTATTACCTAGGTTACAATTATAACAACAATTACATATCTAGTCCATGTGTTTTACTGGACTATATAACCTAGGATAAAACCATGACAACAATTACATATCTTGTCCACATGTTTCACTGAAATGTATTACCTAGGATACAACCATGACAACAATTACATATCTTGTCCATGTGTTTCACTGGAAAATATTACCTTTGATACAACCATGACAACAATTACATATCTAGGTCACATGTTTCATTGAAATGTATTACCTAGGATACAACCATGACAGTAATTACATATCTTGTCCACATGTTTCACTGAAATGTATTACATAGGATACAACCATGACAACAATAACACATCTAGTCCTCATGTTTCACTGGAATGTATTATCTGGGATACATCCATGACAACAATTACATTTCTAAGTCACATGTTTCAATGGAATGTATTATCTAGGAAACAACCATGACAACAATTCCATATCTTGTCCACATGTTTCACTGGAATGTATTATCTAGGTTACAACCATGACAACAATTACATAGCTAGGTCACATATTTCGTTGGAATGTATTACCTAGGATACAGCCATAACAACAATTACATATCTTGTCCATGTGTTTCACTGGAATGTATTACCTTTGATACATCCATGACAACAATAACACATCTAGTCCTCATGTTTCACTGGAATGTATTACCTAGGATACAACCATGACAACAATAACACATCTAGTCCTCATGTTTCACTTGAATGTATTACTTAGGATACAACCATGACAACAATGACATATCTTGTCCACATGTTTCACTAGAATGTATTACCTAGGATACAACCATGACAACAATTACATATCTTGTCCACGTGTTTCACTGGAATATATTATCTAGGTTACAACCATGACAACAATTACAAATCTAGGTCACATCTTTCATTGGAATGTATTACCTAGGATACAACCATGACAACAATAACACATCTAGTCCTCATGTTTCACTTGGATGTATTACCTAGGATACAACCATGACAACAATTACATATCTAGGTCACATGTTTCATTGGAATGTATTACATCGGATACAACCATGACAACAATTACATCTCTAGTCCTCATGTTTCACTGGAATGTATTACCTAGGATACAATTATGACAACAATTACATATCTAGGACACATGTTTCATTAGAATGTTTGACATTGGATACAACCATGACAACAATTACATGTCTAGTCCACATGTTTCACTTGAATGTATTACCTAGGTTACAACTATGACAACAATTACATATCTAGGCCACATGTTTTATTATAATGTTTTACCTCGGAAACAACCATGACAACAATTACATATCTAGTCCACATGTTTCACTGGAATGTATTACCTAGGTTACAATTATAACAACAATTACATATCTAGTCCATGTGTTTTACTGGACTATATAACCTAGGATAAAACCATGACAACAATTGCATATCTAGTCCAAATGTATCACTGGAATAGATTATCTAGGATACAACCATGACAACAATTACATATCTAGTCCACATATTTCACAGGAATGTATAACCTAGGATACAACCATGACAACAATGACATATCTAGTCCACATGTTTCACTGAAATGTATTACCTAGGATACAACCATGTCAACAATTCCATATCTTGTCCATGTGTTTCACTGGAATGTATTACCTTTGATACAACCATGACAACAATAACATATCTAGTCCTCATGTTTCACTGGAATGTATTATCTGGGATACATCCATGACAACAATTAGATATTTAGGTCACATGTTTCAATGGAATGTATTATCTAGGATACAACCATGACAACAATTCCATATCTTGTCCACATGTTTCACTGGAATGTATTATCTAGGTTACAATCATGACAACAATTACATATCTAGGTCACATGTTTCATTGGAATGTATTACCTAGGATACAGCCATGACAACAATTACATATCTTGTCCATGTGTTTCACTGGAATGTATTACCTTTGATACAACCATGACAACAATAACACATCTAGTCCTCATGTTTCACTGGAATGTATTACCTAGGATACAACCATGACAACAATAACACATCTAGTCCTCATGTTTCACTTGAATGTATTACTTAGGATACAACCATGACAACAATGACATATCTTGTCCACATGTTTCACTAGAATGTATTACCTAGGATACAACCATGACAACAATTACATATCTTGTCAACATGTTTCACTGGAATATATTATCTAGGTTACAACCATGACAACAATTACAAATCTAGGTCACATGTTTCATTGGAATGTATTACCTAGGATACAACCATGACAACAATAACACATCTAGTCCTCATGTTTCACTTGAATGTATTACCTAGGATACAACCATGACAACAATTACATATCTAGGTTACATGTTTCATTGGAATGTATTACCTAGGATACAATCATGACAACAATTACATATCTAGTCCTCACGTTTCACTGGAATGTATTACCTAGGATACAATCATGACAACAATTACATATCTAGTCCTCACGTTTCACTGGAATGTATTACCTAGGATACAACCATGACAACAATTACATATCTTATCCACATTTTTCACTAGAATGTATTATCTAGGTTACAACCATGACAACAATTACATATCTAGTCCACATGTTTCACTGGAATGTATTACCTAGGATACAACCATGACAACAATGACATAATCTAGTCCACATGTTTCACTGGAATCTATTACGTAGGATACAACCATGACAACAATTACACATCTTGTCCACATGTTTCACTGGAATGTATTACCTAAGATACAACCATGACAACAATTACATATCTAGTGAACATGTTTCACTTGAATGTATAAACTTGGATACAACCACGACAACAATTACATATCTAGTGAACATGTTTCACTGGAATGTATTACCAATGATATTACCATGACAACAATTACATATCTAGTCAATATATTTCATTTGAATGTATTACCTTGGATTTTATTTTATGAAACAGAAGAAGGTGGACATTTCAACTGTTGCCATAATGGGAGAAATAAGATTTGATTCACAGAGAAGAGAAACTAAACTCACAACAGAGACAGGTGTAGCTGGGATTGGTGAGAACTAGAACTATAGAAAACTAGGTCTGTGTTTGTGTGTGTGGAGTGGGAGAGGAGGGGGGTTAAGAAATTACCTTAATTTGTTTGCTTCTTTTCCTTTTACTTATTGCCTATTACAACATCGTAAACAAGTAATGACTGTCATTAAAACATTACAAATAAAACACAATACAATGAAATTAGACATTAATTAACTGATCACTATTTGTGATACATACTTTTAAGACACCAAGTACAATACACAGGGTTTGTTTTTTACTCTTTATGTCATTGTACCGGTCATTCATTAATCATAATTTATTTTAGCTTGATTGCAATGTTAGCTCAGATCTTTGGTAAACTGCCTTCTTCTGGGTAAACTCAGTACTGGGTGTTCACTCAATGATGTAATTTACTGTTCACTCAATAATGTATTTTTTTTTGTTTTATCAATGATGTAACTTGCTGTTTGATCATTTATATAATTTGTTGTTCAATCAATAATGTAATTTTTGCTCAATCAATAATGTAATTGGCTATTCCATCAATGATGTAAATGACTGTTTATTTTAGGATGTAATTACCTGTTTGATAAATGATTCAATTTGCTGTTCGATCAATGACATACTTTGCTATTTGATCAACAATGTAATTTATTGATCTATCAATGATGTAATTTGTTGCTTGATCAATGATACAATTTTCTGGTTGATTAATGATGTAATTTGCTGTTCAATCAATACTGTTATTTATTGTTCCATCAATGACATAATTTGTTGCTCGATCAATGATGTAATTTGCTGTTCAATTTCTGATGTAATTTGCGCACAGTGGGGAGCCAGATCAGCCTGATAATAATGTACTGCCTGATTAAGGTCTATACTATCTCACTGTGAATCAAAATTCTTGTAAAAACCCTTTTATATCATAATAAAATGGTCCCAAAACAAAAATCAAAGAATTTATTAAAGAACATATACAACAGTAATTTTAGTCCACCATAATAATTATGTTACACAGTGACCTCATTGTTGAAGAAAAGTCACCAGTAACATGTATAATCCATGAAACACAATTGATGCTGCAAGTTAAGTCCAAAATGTTGTGTAATGATGTAATAGATAATTACTGAAATAAACAATACGAATATTCAGAATAGAATGACATAACATCTATTTTATTGATAATATTATTTTTGTTACAATTAACTTCAAAATATGAATTCTTCAAAAATAGATTGATTGATTGAATATTTAGCATCATTTTAACGCCATCGAGGGCTAACAAATGATCAGTTAACCTAACCACTGTTTCCTGGGATGAACCAGTACTCGAGGGAACCCCATCTCCGAAATAACTGATAACTTTCCTACTTGAATCAGTGGAGAGAGACAAATGATATTGAGACACAATGTTGTATATCAATCATCAAGGAGACTGTTGCCGGGCAGGGGATTAAAACTCACGACTCCTGGATTGATAGTCAGACACGTAACCGACCGAGCTAATCCGGCCCGGCTCTTCAAAAATAGAAAACTATCAAATGTTTTTCAATAATTATATGTCATACCGTCTTTAATGAATATATAACAGTAAATTCATGTTTAGACCAAACTCTTTATTTATTGGTTTACAAAATTCAACGTCATTATTTTATCCATAGGCAAAAATAACTTTTAATTTTTTTAATTTTCTGGCAACAATATTAATTGGGAAAAAAGAAAAAGAAATCTGGATTTCCTTAACAGAACCAAAAATTAAACATCATACAACAATTGTTATGAGGATTGATATCTCAAATGTTAGAAAATGACAAAAACTGACCTTAATGTTTAACCAATAATTTATCATTTCTACTTTTTTACAGATCTTTCAAATATTTACTTTTGCTATTTTTTGACCAGCCATCCGATCATTTTTGGGGAAAAATCATAAACCCACAAATAAAAAATGACTGGTCTTAATAACTTCAATGACCATTTTTATCACTACAAAATATGCATATACAACTATTTGAATTAATTCTATTCTTAATCAAACCATTAATATACTATTTAGTTCCAATGATGATTATGATACAATAGTTTTCAAGGACAAACAAAAAAAGGATAGGCATTTTCCTGGAACAATTTGAATGCAAAAAGAGGATAGGCATTTTCCTGGAACAATTTGAAACCAAAAAGAGGATAGGTTATTTCCTGGAACAGTTTGAATACATATAATTCCACAAGCGGTCCGTTACAGTAATATTGATACAATAGTAGTAAAGCGGCTTTATTTCAATGTTGTAACAGAAAGTCATTATCTGTGATATCAGGCATTATCATCTGACTGTAAGGATGTATAATAATTTATATACTTCTTTATTGTTAAGATGCAAAGTAATTACATAGTAAGGGAATTTATGCATTTTAATTTTTTAATGATTTTTGGTCTTGATTTTGGTCTTTCAAAGAATGGCAACATTGGGCATTATAATGTACTGTATTGTTTTCCTTGTAAGGCCAAATAATACACCTGTGTTTAGTGTTGACAAAAAAAATAGGGTAGGTAGGCAAATTTTCTTTCCTAATTTTTCTTTCATAGAGAAAATGTCATAATAATGGAATTGACTTTAATTTGTTTTTCTTTTCTATAAAAAGAGTAATTAAGTGAATCAATAAAGAACAATACAAATATAATTGTTTTATCACATTAAGCAGATTCAATTTGCATTTTTTTGTACTTTTACATTGAAAAAATTTAAAAATGAAAAGAAACAGGTTCAGGATTCAATTCTAGAGCCTGTTGGGTAACCACCATAAGCACTGGTATTTTTTGTCTGTCCTAAGCATTTTTAAGGACTATGATCTTATGATGCCCTTATAAAGATGTATAATAACTATTGCTAAGATGGAAAAAACATTTATTACAAAATCCTTAAATCAAAAGATCTGAAACAACTTAATCTAGAAGCACTTAAAGCTGCCATCCATGATTAACTTGCCATGCCTAACATAAGTGTTAACATCTACCTGGTATATAGATATATGTGTTAGTCACATGCACATTTACCTGCATATTGTCCTCAGTGGTACATTGTGACTGGTGTAATACAGGCTGAGGAAACAGGAGACAAACAAGAGGTTATATAGGGTATCCAAATATATTGTCTGAGGAGGAGGTGAACATCTTACTGACATTACAGGTTATATAGGGTATACAAATATATTGTTGGAGGAGGAGGTGAATGTCTTACTGACATTACAGGTTATATAGGGTATACAAATATATTGTCTGAGGAGGAGGTGAACATCTTACTGACATTTCAGGTTATATAGAGTATACAAATATATTGTTGGAGGAGGAGGTGAACGTCTTACTGACATTACAGGTTATATAGGGTATCCAAATATATTGTCAGAAGAGGAGGTGAACGTCATACTGACATTACAGGTTATATAGAGTATCCAAATACATTGTCGGAGGAGGAGGTGAACGTCTTACTGACATTACAGGTTATATAGAGTATCCAAATACATTGTTGGAGGAGGAGGTGAACGTCTTACTGACATTACAGGTTATATAGGGTATCCAAATATATTGTCGGAGGAGGAGGTGAACGTCTTACTGACATTACAAGTTATATAGGGTATCCAAATACATTGTCGGAGGAGGAAGTGCACGTCTTACTGACATTACAGGTTATATAGGGTATCCAAATATATTGTTGGAGGAGGAAATGAATGTCTTACTGACATTACAGGCTATATAGAGTATCCAAATACATTGTCGGAGGAGGAGGTGAACATCTTACTGACATTACAGGTTATATAGAGTATCCAAATACATTGTCGGAGGCGGAGGTGAACGTCTTACTGACATTACAGGTTATATAGAGTATCCAAATACATTGTCGGAGGAGGAGGTGAACGTCTTACTGACATTACAGGTTATATAGAGTATCCAAATACATTGTCGGAGGAGGAGGTGAACGTCTTACTGACATTACAGGTTATATAGAGAATCCAAATACATTGTCGGAGGAGGAGATGAACGTCTTACTGACATTACAAGTTATATAGAGTATCCAAATACATTGTCGGAGGAGGAGAACGTCTTACTGACATTACAAGTTATACATAGTATCCAAATACATTGTCGGAGGAGGAGGTGAACGTCTTATTGACATTACAGGTTATATAGAGTATCCAAATACATTGTTTGAGGAGGAGGTGAACATCTTACTGACATTACAGGTTATATAGAGTATCCAAATATATTGTTGGAGGAGGAGGTGAACATTTTACTGACATTACAGGTTATATAGAGTATCTAAATATACTGTTGGAGGAGGAGAGGTGAACGTCTTACTGACATTACAGGTTATATAGAGTATCCAAATACATTGTCGGAGGAGGAGAACGTCTTACTGACATTACAGGTTATATAGAGTATCCAAATACTTTGTCGGAGGAGGAAGTGAATGTCTTACTGACATTACAGGTTACATAGAGTATCCAAATATATTGTCAGAGGAAGAAGTGAACGTCTTACTGACATTACAGGTTATATAGGGTATACAAATATATTGTTGGAGGAGGAGGTGAACATCTTACTGACATTACAGGTTATATAGGGTAAACAAATATATTGTCGGAGGAGGAGGAGGTGAATGTCTTACTGACATTACAGGTTATATAGGGTATACAAATATATTGTCGGAGGAGGAGGAGGTAAACGTCTTACTGACATTACAGGTTATACAGAGTATCCAAAAATATTGTCGGAGGAGGAAGTGAACGTCATACTGACATTACAGGTTATATAGGGTAACAAATATATTGTTGGGGGAGGAGGTGAATGTCATACTGACATTACAGGTTATATAGGGTATACAAATATATTGTTGGAGGAGGAGGTGAATGTCTTACTGAAAAAACTTTTTTCAATAAACTATTTAGACTGAGATGGGCTCAAACTGCCAACTTAAGCAGTGTGAGGTAAGTGGTATTGGACAACCTGATCCCAAACGACTCTCACTGATAGTACCTGTTAAAAGAACTACTAAACTTTATACTGTAAATGTAACTAAGTTTTGCATACATTCATAAATGCAGCAGAAAATAGTATACACAATGTGTTCACAAAACAAATATCACAAAACTGAAATCCTTATTTTCAGGGAAACAGTTGAATTATTGATATAAATTGTCTTATTCAGCTGGTAGTGATTCTGTTTAAGGCAATCTTTCATTGTCTCTGCTTATAACAGTTTGAAAAATATTTATTTATTCATCAAACCAGACAAATGTTATGCAGTTGTTTTTTTATTTGTTAGTTTATGGAAACATCTGCTTCCATCCCTTTTTTTTTGTCTCCTTTTACTAAATATTTTTTATTCAGTAATGTTATTAAATTGGGCAGGAATTTAGATTTCCTGTATAAAATAAAATGTGTGCACCACAATATTATTGTCATAATGTCAAGAGGATGTACACTGAAATGTGGAAAATATCTGAATATGCTTCATCTGAAAACAATTGTTTTAGATGTATATGTTTCATAGAATCTTCTGACTTCACTTTATTTTTCAGACTTACATCCATCCAATGTATTTGTTTAAAATAAATGTAAATAAAAACATAAACAAAGTCTTTATTTGTCTGAACATAGGAGTCATAAAAATCCCAACATACCATAGTTCCTGGAGACACCATATCTTCCACATATAGGAACTCGTTGTTGTTGTTGTTTACCGAGTCTGCGCTCAGTAATCTGTATTTCTCTGTAATAATCATTACATTATACCTGTAATAGTAATCTATACGTCTCTGTAATAATCATTATATTATATCAGTAATAATAATCTATACTTCTCCGTAATAACCGTTATATTATATCTATAATAATAATAATCTATACTTCTCCATAATAACCATTATATTATATCTGTAATAATAATCTATACTTCTCCAAATCAATCTTTATATCATATCTGTAATAATAATCTATACTTTTCCATAATAACCATTATAGAAATCAGTAATAATAATCTATACTTCTCCATAACAATCATTATATTATATCTGTAATAATAATCTATACTTCTCCATAATAACCGTTATATTATATCTATAATAATAATAATCTATACTTCTCCATAATAACCATTATATTATATCTGTAATAATAATCTATACTTCTCCAAAACAATCATTATATCATATCTGTAATAATAATCTATACTTCTCCATAATAACCATTATGTTATATCTGTAATAATAATCTATACTTCTCCAAAACAATCATTATATCATATCTGTAATAATAATCTATACTTCTCCAAAACAATCATTATATCATATCTGTAATAATAATCTATACTTCTCCATAATAACCGTTATATTATATCTATAATAATAATAATCTATACTTCTCCATAATTACCATTATATTATATCTGTAATAATAATCTATACTTCTCCAAATCAATCATTATATCATATCTGTAATAATAATCTATACTTTTCCATAATAACCATTATAGAAATCAGTAATAATAATCTATACTTCTCCATAATAACCGTTATATTATATCTATAATAATAATAATCTATACTTCTCCATAATAACCATTATATTATATCTGTAATAATAATCTATAATTCTCCAAAACAATCATTATATTATATCTGTAATAATAATCTATACTTCTCCATAACAATCATTATATTATATCTGTAATAATAATCTATACTTCTCCATAATAACCGTTATATTATATCTATAATAATAATAATCTATACTTCTCCATAATAACCATTATATTATATCTGTAATAATAATCTATAATTCTCCAAAACAATCATTATATCATATCTGTAATAATAATCTATACTTCTCCATAATAACCATTATGTTATATCTGTAATAATAATCTATACTTCTCCAAAACAATCATTATATCATATCTGTAATAATAATCTATACTTCTCCAAAACAATCATTATATCATATCTGTAATAATAATCTATACTTCTCCATAATAACCGTTATATTATATCTATAATAATAATAATCTATACTTCTCCATAATAACCATTATATTATATCTGTAATAATAATCTATACTTCTCCAAAACAATCATTATATCATATCTGTAATAATAATCTATACTTCTCCATAATAACCATTATGTTATATCTGTAATAATAATCTATACTTCTCCATAACAATCATTATATTATATCTGTAATAATAATCTATACTTCTCCATAATAACCATTATGTTATATCTAATAATAATCTTTACTTCTCTGTAATAACCATTATGTTATATCTGTACTTCTCTGTTATAATCATTATGTTATATCTGTAATAATAATTTTTACTTCTCTGTAAAAACCATTATGTTATATCTGTAATAATAACCTATAGATCTGTGCATTAAGGAAGGAATTACAGTTTGGACAAGACTTCATCTATAGATGGGCAGACCGCGGATGGATGGTGAAACCATTATAACCACCTAACTTCATTGAAGGTGTAATAAAAGGCAATACCACATCATGTAATAATTAAAGGGAATGTAATCATCTTACTACAAAATTTACCATAACAAGATGGACACAACTGGCCCTAAGTTGTTCACCTGTAGCACAGGAGTCTGTACCCATTCCTGCTATTTTTGGTAATTCAAGTGGCACTACTCAGCCATTTATTACTAACTTCAGCCTTTTCAAAATGTTATCAAGGATTGTGTGGTATTAGGTAACTGCTGTGCAAGTTTGAAGAAGATCCAATTAAAAATGCAGGTACAAGTATCGGTATCCATAATTTTTGATGATCCAAAGGTTATAACTTAAACATCAATTACCTGATTTGGCCAGTTTAATATAGTGTCTTACTAGTCCAGCAGATAATCTGGGTATTTTCACTGAACCTTGCATGAGAGTGTATAGTATTTTTTTTTTTTTTTTTTGCTAAAATGGTAGTTTATATATAGTTCTTTGATTTTATGTCATATAACACTTTGTCATCATTGAGCATTTTGAAATAAACAAGATTGCTTCCAAAATGGTCGCCAATTTGCTTGAATTGCAATATTTGGAAGAGATTTACTATTATGTACGACATTATTCATACTAAAGGACACTTTCGATGTGTTTGATGTTAAAATGACAAACTGAGATGATATTTTGTCGTTATTGGGCATTTCGAAACAAAATGGCCACCAATTTGCTTGAAATGCAATTTTTGAATGAGAATTACTATTTGGTAAAAATATTCACACATGAGAGTGTATTGTAATAGTTTATTGCTAAAATGATAGTATATATTATATTCTTTGATTTTATGTTGGATTACATTTTGTCATCATTGAGTATTTTAAAATAAACAAGAAGGCGTTCAAAATTGTTGACAATTTGTTAGAAAGGCAATATTAAGATGGAAATTACTATAAAGTATAAACAAATTCATACGCTTGATGTGTTTGGTGTTCAGGCGACAAACACATTTGCAATTAAAAGCACATGGTCTTTCATATGACTGCCATTTTTCCAAAGAAGTGATTTATTTTAATATTTAGAGTCATTTTATGCCATCAAGTGTTAACATTTTATCATCTTCAATATCTTTGTAGGAGAAAATGCTAATTCTGTTAGAACTGTCTTAGGAAAGTACTTGGGTATCAATGCTTGGTGGGTCAGAATCAAATGCATGTCTCCATACACATGCCTGTATGTGAGCTATTTTCGCATTTCCAACAAAGTTACAGAATCTGTTGTTAGTGGTAAAGTATTTAAAGTATGCATTGTTTTACAATTAGCATTGCCTACAAATTTTAGTAACTACTGAAGCTTCAAATGTTTTAAAACTATTCCTTTTCTGATACCATAGTTCCTTGCCAAGTTATCGCAACCAGACAGCCCATGGTTGTTATATTTATGTCTGCACTTCCTTAACAGGTGGTCCCCTTAGCACAGCTTTATTAGGGTTTCCTGGAGATAATGATGAAGTTAAAGTACAAATACATCAGTATCTTTTGAAATTGCTGTTATGCTTCTGTTTAGTTTATATGCTGCTATGATCACTTATGCGAGGATATTATCTGCCTCCTCGTCGTGATTTTAATGTCACCCCTTTAAATACCAATATATTTATTTATCTCAACTTGTATGTCATTTTCTCTGATACATGTAACAACAAGTTTATGAACGTGTGTATGTCTTTCATGGAACTACATGATTGCTATCAATTGGCGTCATTTCTGTTACTGTTAAAACTATTTTCTGAGCTGGAATACTAGAGCATGTGATACTTTTTGTGCTGAATGGCGAATATCTGTTGAAAACTAGGTAAACATCTTAGTTTCTATGTATAAGACCTAAATATTCTCAAAACAATCTTTCAAAGTACTATTACAGAACAGAAGATTTGTCTATGAATATGCTTAGTTGTTTGTTAGTTGATTTGAGTTATGTCGCACCAATACTTCTTTCTGCAATTATGTCATTGATTACGCGATGATTTCGCAATTATGAGATATCCTATATCAGTAATCGATGATATCAGTACTGAAACTGGTTGATGAGCTAGACGGTTTGTAAAATCTATCTCTCGTGAACTTGTCTGCAATCCTATAGGACTCACACCACTATTATCTCCCTTGAGTATTCTGGACCTGTTCTCGACATCTGTATGAAGGAGGTAGAAATAAATTTTTGTTCTCTTTTTTTTCTTTTTTCAGGGCTTTGTACTGCAATGGTTTATTTTTTGCTAGCAAGATTTAAATGGTCAGTATTTTAATAATCACCACTGAAAATTTGATGCTGATACAAGCTTTCTGGACAATTCTGTGTCATTTCAGAATTGTTGGTTCAAACCACATCTAGGGCAAATAGAAAACATATTATTACTCTGGAAATTGATAGGTCTCACAAAAACATTGAATTAAAAAAAACAAAAAAACCTGTTCATGGTTTGCTTTTTTTCCTTTATAATTGCATATCTTGAACCAGTGAAGAATTTGAGCCCAGACACATGCTGCAGAATTTAATTTTCACTCTGTTTTGGACATAAATGTTACAATGGAGCCCTATGGGAAATGTAATAGTGTTGTGAGACCTATACCTCTTGAGTATACCAGAGTCGTATCAAATAATTTAGCATCTCCTGCCTTTATTTGTCTCTTTGACACAGCCTACTTCTCTTAGTGAAATTGTTTAGATCAGTTTCTAATTCTTAATATTAAAATGTTCTGCATAAACAACTCCACTGCTTAAATAATGATATTACATTCTCAGGGAACTTCTTTTCATCCAACATGTCCGCTACTCCACAAAATAATAGCATGTTCATTTTGACGAAAACTGTGAAACTTAATTACTAATTACAAATTATTAGTTTCACAAGAGTAGTAAAACAAAGCAGAAAAAGGCTCTGCCAAGGTATTACAACAGCTGTATATGTGCCTATATCCTTGTAGTGGGAAATGTGGACAATTTCTGATATTATTTAAGAATATTTTATTTGCATATATTGCCAATTGTGTAAGTTTTATATTTTAGATGATAGTGACATCAACTAAACTGCCTAAACCACCATAATCACCAAAAATATTTACTATACACTTCCATGCAAGTTTCAGTGCTGTATCTGCCAGACTATATATGTTATGGTTATATTTTACTGTGTAATTTTGGTGCGAATCCAATGGTCACTGTGAGTGTTAAAGTACAAACAAATTCAACAAGAATAGAGTTATGTTTCCTGTACACTGCACTTCCTCTCATTATATTCTACCATAGTATGAAGCTTGATGAAATTCCATCCACTACTTTAAAAGTAATGCTCCGGACAAGGGAAATATATCAAAGGGCAATAACTTTGTAATTAGCATGAATAGAGTTATTTTTTCTGTACACTGCACTTCCTCTCATTATATTCTACCATTGTATGAAGCTTGATGAAATTCCATCCGGTACTTTTCAAGTTATGCTCCGGACAAGAAAAAATATCAAAGGGCAATAACTCTGTAATTAGCAAGAATAGAGTTATGTTTCTTGTACACTGCACTTCCTCTCATTATATTCTACCATTGTATGACGTTTGATGAAATTCCATCCAGTACTTTTCAAGTGATGCTCCGGACAAGGAAAATTGCAACGGACAGACCGACCGACAGACAGACCTCAGGGTGACTCCAATATACCCCCTCAAAACTTCGTTTGTCGGGGGTATAACTAGACATGTCTTTGGCAATTCAAGGGCCATAACTCAGACACTAATTTTGTAATTAGACCAGTTCAAGAATATATAGTAAACAGGGCAGTAGTGAAGTGGATATAGTGTTGGCCGCTCACACCAGAGGCTATTGGTCCGATCTACTGATGGATTGAATGATTGATTGATTGATTGATTGAATATTTAGCGTCATTCTTATGCCATCGAGGGCTAACAGACGATCAGTTAACCTAACCACTGTTTCCTGGGATTAACCAGTACTCGAGCACACCCCGTTTCCGCAAGTAACTGATAACTTTCCCACTTGAATCAGTGGTGAGAGACGAATGATAATGAGACACAATGTCGTAATCAATCATCACGGAGACTGTTGCCGGGCAGGGGATTCAAACTCACGACCCCTGGATTGATAGTCAGACGCATAACCGACTGAGCTAATCGGGCCCTCTACTGATGGACACAGGGCCATCAGAATAGCTAGCCTTGAGACAACTTAATAATCTTAACAATATATGTAATAATTAAAGGCAATGTAACAATCATAACAATACATGTAATAATTAAAGGCAATGTAACAATCATAACAATACATGTAAATATTAATTAAAGGCAATGTAATAATTATATCAATGCATGTAATAATTAAAGGCAATGTAATATTCATATCAATGTATGTAATAATTAAAGGCAACATAATAATCATAACAGTGCATGTAACAATTAAAGGCAATGTAATATCATACCAGATCTTCCTACAGAGGGTACAGGTCTGAAGATAATGGAGACTGTGATTTGTCCCAGCGACAGGTCACCCACGTGACCTTCACCTTGTTTGTTGTAACCCAGGGCCAACATCTCGCGCAGAACACACGGTCGCTTCTGCACATGAAAATCATAGTTGTGGTAGTTAAATAATACAGGATCGCAACAGATTTTTACTACTTTAATGTCGCTGCTAAAGGTCTCCTCACTAATAAAGGCCCCTATCATGTATTTTAAAGAAAATAAATATTAATATGTATACATACATAATATGTGTATCTGTTTTAAATTCATTAAATACCACTTATTCCACATTGTAACACTATTTTTATGAACAGAAAGATAAGATACCTTTTTGTTTTCTCAAGTTAAAAAGAAAAAGAAAAAAGACAATGTTTAGCTAACCTTTTTTTTGTCTGTGGTAAAGGCAAAGTTCTTTTTTTTTTTCTTTTTTTTTTGAGAAGGGTATTTCATGTCTTTTTTAGGGTAGACTGACCAATCTGAAGATCAATTCCAGGAACTTTTGATGGAAACATCTTGCAGAAACAATAATTTGTATTACATTCCTTAAACTGACTATTACTTACCTCTGACATACTGAAATTTGCTGAACCAAGGAAGTCATCATCAATAGTGTTTGTGCCATCCCAGTCAAATACATAGAATGACAAATTGCACTGAAATTACATGATATATACTTATTCTGAAATAAATTAACAATTTCTTTTCTTTTATCAATTAGCAACATTAATAAACCTACTGGCTGCCAATCTTTCTAACTGACCTAATTTGTTGCTTTTGTTTGTTTACCTGAATACAATATTTAGGTTATCAGTGGACATACAGCAAGATGAATTTCACAAAGGATCAGAACAGCCTACTTTGAGCTTTGCTTACGTGAGCTAAAAAATACCAATAATTATTTTGAAATTTAAGAAAAAAAAGATATCGTTGATAACGATGGACGCTCCCTGAACAAGTGCTTGATTGAGTAGTAGCTGCATTGTTTGTAAAGGGAAAGGGGGTGTAAAGGGAAGATAATGTTTGGTAGAAATGTTTGGTTCTTCACTCTGCACTGTCACACATTGACCTCTACTGCATTATTCTTACTCGGGACACGTCATCATGTTATGTTGATCATTTGTAGCAAGTATCAACAAAATCTACTATGTATGACAAAGTTACAGGCCAGAAACAAAATACCGGATGGAAGGACGGACTGACGTACGCTGCGATTACTATATGCCACCCAAAAAAATTTGGGGGGTGGGGGGGGGGGGGGGCATAAAAATGCACAGAAAACTGTTATACAGTATGCTGCCATGCATGTTTAAAACAGTTCTCTATATCTCATATACAATCAAAACTAAAATACAAATACTGCTTTTCTAGCCTATTTTATTTTCTAACTTAGATAAATAAAATTATTAAAAACTGACATCATTATTAGAAGTAGTTAATTAATCAAATTGTCAGTAATTCAGTGATTTTATATTTGCCGAGTAACTGGTCTTCGGAGAGCAATCCTTGGACCAATGGCTAGGCTGATATGAAATCACCAATTAATGACACTATATTATTGATTTTGGGTAACACATTTAACAGTCACTTGTCACCTAAAATACAGCCAAATTATATGCAGAATCATTTTTAGTAAATATTGCCCGAAGGTAAAAATAAAGTTGCATAAGACAGCAAATTGTTATATAGAGGAAGGGTACCATTCAGCCATTTCACCTGGATGAAATTCTGACCACATACGTGTAGTGAGTACTAAAAATGCTGTCAATTTTACCTGTGTAAAGTCTTTGACAAAGAACTCGGTTTGAGATTCCCAAGAAGGATTTCTAGTCTGTGATATGTATGATGTTGTCAAAACCTGAAACAATTGTCAGATAAAAAGTTTAGAATTAATTTCATTATTGCTTTATTTGTTTTTGATGAATGTTTAATATTAGTATCAACATCTTTGACAGATTGTGTGAATTGAGAGAAAAAAGCACAAAATGGTTTGGAATGACCAGTTTTGTAGTTTTCATACTCTGGATTACATTATATTCTGTTGTCTAGTAAAAGTTTGACACATGTCAGATTCCATATCATACCACTTACCTAACCTACATAGCATAGCACAGACAATGTATCTATAGGTTTACAGATTGTGTAGGTTAAAAGAAAAATTACAAAAATAAATAAAAGGAAACTTTAAACTACTAAATTTTTTTTTAAACTAAAACCCTTATTAATGCAATTTCTATGAGAAATGCAGCAGTATCATCAAGGACAATATATTTATCACAGACTTTACGGTGCAGGAGTGTAATAAACCCATGACATTATAAGAATCTTAAGCTTCAGTCACCTTTGCGTTGGCTGCTGGCCAGGAAGTAGAAATCGGCCGGCTTCCCAGCTTTTTTTCCGATGTCTAGGATTTGCTGTGAGTATGGTCACATTAGATATGGGCACCGCATGGCCCCAAAAACAATTTTCCGAATTAAATCAAATCGGACATCTGAAGGTTCCTAGGATAACGCTATCTGACGATGGCCAGGCTGTCGTACAGAAGCCGGAAGATGGTCGTGCAGCCACTGGCCTGTGACGGACACTTACGGGAGACTGCCGAGTAGGTTCCAATGAGTTTGAGTCAGAAATAATCCGGGGGACACAGGCAACTTTTATCTCCGAGCTAAAAGCTCATGGCGACCTTGCGGCATCTAAAAATCGGCAGATAATGGCCTATAATCCCCCGGCGTCCTTAAGGTTCCCCGTCGTCAGCCGATTTTAGCCAAAAAACTCATCGCCCAGGCGCCTTTTTCGGAAATCTGCGCAAATGTGACTGAAGCATTACATGGGTTTGAGGTTCGATATAAAATTCCAACCCGATGGACAACAGTTTTGGCGGGAATGAGGCCCTGCCAAGTTCCCACAAAAAGGCCATAAATTATTTTTTGTCTTGCATACCAAACATATTAAGTAATTATTTTAACTTGTTCTATAAATATATATTTACAAGAGTCACCTTTAAGATGTTACATCATGTGATTTACGTCATATATTTTATAAATCACATCATAAATGAGTCTTAACGTCACAGCGTGAGTATTATATCTCAGCCCCAAGGTGAGATAAAAAGGGGGCCAAGATGGCCCTATATCACTCACCTGAGTGACCTTGAGTCACCAAACTTAAGTAGATTATATAATGCTTGAACACTCAAAATTCCAGAAAAACAAGATTTGTTTTGAAGATGTAACAGATATGTAGAAGAGTTGTGTGATAACAATAGTATCCTTGTGCGGATATCTGGATATCAGATATCAAAAGAAAGTTTTCACTATTTATTCATATAAAGAAAACCAGCCTCCACTCCTGGCGACTATGTTTTTTAACGAATTGCAATGGCTGGAACAAACTTGGTAGAAGTTCACCCGTGGTAAATGTCAGTGAAATTTCATCGAAATCAGGTCAGTAGATTCTGACTAGAAGGCTTTTGAAGTTTTTACTATAGCTGCCTATATAGTAAACTAGCACCTCACTGTGGCGGTCATGTTTTTCAACAAATCACAACGGCTTGAACAAACTTGGTAAAGGGTCACCCAAAGAACATTTCTGCGAAATTGTTTTAAAATTGATCCGGTGTTTTCTGACAAGAAGATTTTTCAAATTTTTACTATAGCTTATATAGTAAACTAACCCCATCCCCTGGCCACCATATTTTTTGACGAATCACTACGGTTTGAACAAACTTGGTGAAGGGTATTCCAAGGAACATTTCTGTGAAATTATTTTAAAATCGAGTCAGTAGTTTCTGACAAGAAGATTTTTTAAGCTTTTACTAATTAAACTTTCCCCGCCCACTGGCGGCCATGTTTTTTGACGAATCAAGATGGCTTGAACAAACTTGGTAGAGAGTCACAGAGGAAAATTTCTGTGAAGTTATATCAAAATTGGCCCAGTGGTTTCTGACAAGAAGATTTTATAGGTTTTTACTATAGCTTATATAGAAAACTAAGTCCAACCCCTGGCTGCCATGTTTTTGGACGATTCACTACGGTGTGAACAAACTTGGTGAAGGGTCCTCCAAGGAACATTTCTGTGAAATTATTTTAAAATCGAGCCAGTAGTTTCTGACTTTCTGAATCTTTTTGATTTATAAGTTTTTACTAATTAAACTTTCCCCTCCCCCTCGTGGCCATGTTTTTTGAAGAATCAAGATGGCTTGAACAAACTTGGTAGAGGTTCTTCTCCCAAGGAACATTTCTGTGAAGTTATATCAAAATTGGCTAAGTGGTTCCAGAGAAGAAGTTGTTAGAAGCTAAAAGTTAATGACGGATGACAGACGAAGGATGACAGACGGCGGACACCAGGCGATCACAAAAGCTCACCTATGAGCCTTTGGCTCAGGTGAGCTTAAAATATCTGACCTTAGTAAAAATGCAGATATCCTTATCCAGTGTGCAAAAAAAATTATATATTAACTAAGTGTAATACCACTTTCGATTGATTCCTCTGTGTTTTCCATACAAATCTTGTATGCAAAGTGCCGACTTGCCGGAATATATAAATGATGTAATTTTGTCATGGTAAAATTATGTTATTTTGAGACGTTACATCATATAATGGCTGACGGAAACTGATACTGACGATTTATTCTTGTTCCTTATAGAGTTGATATACTAAATAAATGGTATATGTATGAATTGATTGCAATCATAACAAGAGGCCCAAAAGGGCCTGAGGATGCTCTACTGACTCATAATGCCCAAAGCACTTTTTGAAATTCTCCTATGCAATAGAAATATCGGGGCGGGGTAATTTTTAACTCTAGGGACATCATTTTAACAAATCTCACACAACTATAGTTGGTTATCATTACTACATAAAAATTTTGAAAATCTGTTGGGCCGTTCATGAGAAGAAGATTTTTTAAGTTTGGACTATTTGAAGGAATTTCAGATCGAAAAATTTTTTTTCTTCTGTATTTCAGTTTAATTGGCCAAGTGGTTTCAGAATAAATGAAAAAAAAGAGAATTTTCTGTTTACCCATAGTATCCCTATGTTAAATTCTAAGTCCCCTTACAAAGCCCCTATAAATTTTAGCCCCTTAATTCTCATCTGCAATCAAACCCCTAAACATAGGGATAGCCTAATATGAACAAATCTGACACACTGATTCTTAAGAAACGAGTTTAGTAATTCCCAATTTTTACCCTTTTGGGGCCCCTCCTGACCCCTTAAGACAGTGGAACCCAGTCATTTTTACAAATCTGAACCTCCTTCACCAAACAATGCTTCTGTGAAGATATAGGCAAAATCATTTCTATTTTTAAAAAAATAAATAAAAAAATATTACAATGACATATGTCCCCTAATTGAACCCTCGGGGCTGGGTCATATTTAACACAAGGGACACCATTTGAACAAATATACAAAACTATAGTTGGTTATCATTACTACATAAACATTTTGAAAATCTGTTGGGTTGTTCATTAGAAGAAGAGTTTTTAAGTTTTGGACTATTTTTAGTAACAGTGGCCATCTTGAATTTCAGATCGAAAAAAAAAAAATAAATTCTGTATAGTCTCCTATGCAACAGAAACATTGATGTGAAGTTTCAGTTTAATTGGCCTAGTGGTTTCAGAACAGATGAAAGAAAAAGAGCATTTTCTGTTTTCCCACAATATCCCTATGTAAAATTCTAAGTCCCCTTACAGGGCTCCTATAAATTTTAGCCCCTTAATTCTTATCTGCAATCAAACCGCTAAACATAGGGATAATTTATGCCAAATATGAACAATGAATGAATGAATGAATGAATGGTGTTTTACGGCACGTCAACACATAAATAGGTCATTTTGTGCGCACAAAGATTAATGAATGTGATGACAAAAATAATTATATTAAATAAATATGGTTAAAATTTATTAAAACTATTTACAAATAAATAAATGAAATTATTTACAAATAAATAAATAAATGAAAACATCAATTAAATACAGGGAAATCAACGATATACTAAATCATTTAACCCGTCAACGGGTTAAATATGAACAAATCTGACACACTGATTCTTAAGAAACGAGTTTAGTAATTCCCAATTTTTACCCTTTTGGGGCCCCTCCTGACCCCTTAAGACAGTGGAACCCAGTCATTTTTACAAATCTGAACCTCCTTCACCTAACAATGCTTCTGTGAAGATATAAGCAAAATCATTTCTATTTTAAAAAAAATAAATAAAAAAATATTATAATGACATGTGTCCCTAATTGAACCCTAGGGGCTGGGTAATATTTAACCCTAGTGACACCATTTGAACAAATCAACCAAAACTATAGTTGGTTATCATTACTACATAAACATTTTTGGGTTGTTCATGAGAAGAAGATTTTTTAAGTTTTGGACTATTTTTAGTAACAGCGGCCATCTTGAATTTCAGATCGAAAAAAAAAAAATCTTCTGTATAGTCTCCTATGCAACAGAAACATCCATGTAAAGTTTCAGTTTAATTGGCCTAGTCGTTTCAGAGAAAGTGCTGCTAACAGACGACAGACGACAGATGATGGATGACGGACAAAGCACCATCGCATAAGCACTTCTGGCCTTTGGCCAGTAGAGCTAAAAACAGTGATACGACACTGAATTATTTCTGTACTCTTACTTTACATGAATAATTAAGTATTTGAAGTATAAGATAAACAAAAGTGTGATTATGAATGATATATACTTGGACAAAGGATAAGAATATCTGCATTTTTACCGGGGTTATATTATAAAAATCTTATATTGGTTTGAGGTTTGGGTAGAAAATTCTGTCACGAGGGATATCTGTTTTCGCCAAAACAGTTATCACAAGGGATGGAATTTTCTATCCGAATCGTAAAAGCCATGAATGATTCTTTTTCTTGCATGCCAAACATACTGAATAATTATTTTATCTGTGACGTTAAAACCATCCAGATGACGTAATGTATAAAATATATGACGTAAATCATATAATTAAACATCTTACTGTTGTAAAATCTATAATGATAGATTTAGTTAAAATAGTAATTCAATGTGTTTGATATGCAATTAAAAGAATCATTCAAGGGTTTTTTGATTTGGATAGAAAATTCCGTCTTTTGGGATAACTGTTTTGGCAGAGCCTCATTCCTGCGAGAACAATTATCCTAAGGGAATTTTCAATCCGAACCGAAAAAGTCATGAATGATTCTTATATTACACAATATGAGAAGACTGAATCCTTCAGTACCAACACATACAGAAGCATCAAAAAGATTTGGCTTACCCGTCGCCTCTCACAAAAGACAACACAGTAGGGGTCTGACGATCCTGTTTTGTCTGAAGCTATCACATTGTTGGCACAGTGCACACACACATAGACGACACCAGAACCTGTAACATGAACATGACAGCATAATATCACACTGTTGGCACAGTGCACACACACATAGACAACACCAGAACCTGTAACATAAACATGACAGCATGCTGTCACACTGTTGGCACAGTGCACACACACATAGACAACACCAGAACCTGTAACATAAACATGACAGCATGCTGTCACACTGTTGGCACAGTGCACACACACATAGACAACACCAGAACCTGTAACATAAACAAGACAGCATGCTATCAGAATGTTGGCACAGTGCACACAAACACATAGACGACACCAGAACCTGTAACATAAACAAGACAGCATGCTATCACATTGTTGGCACAGTCCACACAAACACATAGACAACACCAGAACTTGTAACATAAACCAGACAGCATGCTATCACATTGTTGGCACAATGCACACAAACACATAGACAACACCAGAACCTGTAACATAAGCAAGACAGCATGCTATCACATTGTTGGCACAGTGCACACAAACACATAAACAACACCAGAACCTGTAACATAAACAAGACAGCATGCTATCAGAATCTTGGCAAAGTGCACACACAAGGACAACACCAGAACCTGTAACATAAACATGACAGCATGCTATCACAATGTTGGCACAGTACACACAAACACATAGACAACACCAGAACCTGTAACATAAACATGACAGCATGTTATCACAAAGTTGGCACAGTGCACACACACATAAGCAACACCAGAACCTGTAACATAAACAAGACAGCATGCTATCACATTGTTTGCACAGTGCACACAAACACATAGACAACACCAGAACCTGTAACATTAACATGACAGCATGCTATCACAATGTTGGCACAGTGCACACATAGACAACACCAGAACCTGTAACATAAACCAGACAGCATGCTATCACATTGTTGGCACAATGCACACAAACACATAGACAACACCAGAACCTGAAACATAAGCAAGACAGCATGCTATCACATTGTTGGCACAGTGCACACAAACACATAGACAACACCAGAACCTGTAACATAAACAAGACAGCATGCTATCAGAATCTTGGCACAGTGCACACACAAAGACAACACCAGAACCTGTAACATAAACATGACAGCATGCTATCACAATGTTGGCACAGTGCACACACACATAGACAACACCAGAACCTGTAACATAAACATGACAGCATGCTATCACAAAGTTGGCACAGTGCACACACACATAAGCAACACCAGAACCTGTAACATAAACAAGACAGCATGCTATCACATTGTTTGCACAGTGCACACAAACACATAGACAACACCAGAACCTGTAACATTAACATGACAGCATGCTATCACAATGTTGGCACAGTGCACACATAGACAACACCAGAACCTGTAACATAAACATGACAGCATGCTATCACACTGTTGGCACAGTGCACACACACACACATAGATGACACCAGAACCTGTAACATAAACATGAAAGCATGCTATCACATTGTTGGCACAGTGCACACACACATAAGACAACACCAGAACCTGTAATATAAACATGACAGCATGCTATCACAATGTTGGCACAGTGCACACACACATAGACGACACTAGAACCTGTAACATAAACATGACAGCATGTTATCACACTGTTGGCACAGTGCACACACACATAGACGACACCAGAACCTGTAACATAAACATGACAGCATGCTATCACAATGTTGGCACAGTGCACACACACATAGACGACACCAGAACCTGTAACATAAACATGACAGCATGCTATCACATTGTTGGCACAGTGCACACACACACATAGACGACACCAGAACCTGTAACATAAACATGACAGCATGCTATCACATTGTTGGCACAGTGCACACTCACACATAGATGACACCAGAACCTGTAACATAAACATGACAGCATGCTATCACATTGTTGGCACAGTGCACACACACACATAGACGACACCAGAACCTGTAACATAAACATGACAGCATGCAATCACATTGTTGGCACAGAGCACACACACATAGACAACACCAGAACCTGTAACATAAACATGACAGAATGCTATCACACTGTTGGCACAGTGCACACACACATAGACAACACCAGAACCTGTAACATAAACAAGACACCATGCTATCACATTGTTGGCACAGTGCACACACACATAGACAACACCAGAACCTGTAACATAAACATGACAGCATGCTATCACATTGTTTGCACAGTGCACACACACATAGACAACACCAGAACCTGTAACATAAACATGACAGCATGCTATCACACTGTTGGCACAGTGCACACACACATAGACAACATCAGAACCTGTAACATAAACATGACAGCATGCTATCAGGATGTTGGCACAGTGCACACACACATAGAAGACACCAGAACCTGTAACATAAACATGACAGCATGCTATCACATTGTTGGCACAGTGCACACACACACATAGACAACACCAGAACCTGTAACATAAACATGACAGCATGCTATCACATTGTTGGCACAGTGTACACACACACAGACAACACCAGAACCTGTAACATAAACATGACAGCATGCTATCACATTGTTGGCACAGTGCACACACACACATAGACAACACCAGAACCTGTAACATAAACATGACAGCATGCTATCACATTGTTGGCACAGTGTACACACACACAGACAACACCAGAACCTGTAACATGAACATGACAGCATGCTATCACAATGTTTGTACAGTGTACACACACACATAGACAACACCAGAACCTGTAACATAAACATGACAGCATGCTATCACATTGTTGGCACAGTGCACACACACATAGACGACACCAGAACCTGTAACATAAACATGACAGTATGCTATCAGAATGTTGGCACAGTGCACACAAACACATAGACGACACCAGAACCTGTAACATAAACATGACAGCATGCTATCACACTGTTGGCACAGTGCACACACACACATAGACAACACCAGAACATGTAACATAAACATGACAGCATGCTATCAGAATGTTGGCACAGTGCACACACACATAGATGACACCAGAACCTGTAACATAAACATGAAAGCATGCTATCACATTGTTGGCACAGTGCACACACACATAAGACAACACCAGAACCTGTAACATAAACATGACAGCATGCTATCAGAATGTTGGCACAGTGCACACAAACACATAGACGACACCAGAACCTGTAACATAAACAAGACAGCATGCTATCACATTGTTGGCACAGTGCACACAAACACATAGACGACACCAGAACCTGTAACATAAACATGACAGCATGCTATCACATTGTTGGCACAGTGCACACAAACACATAGACGACACCAGAACCTGTAACATAAACATGAAAGCATGCTATCACATTGTTGGCATAGTGCACACACACATAAGACAACACCAGAACATGTAACATAAACATGACAGCATGCTATCACATTGTTGACACAGTGCACACACACACATAGACAACACCAGAACCTGTAACATAAACAAGACAGCATGCTATCAGAATGTTGGCACAGTGCACACACACATAAGACAACACCAGAACCTGTAACATAAACAAGACAGCATGCTATCAGAATGTTGGCACAGTGCACACAAACACATAGACGACACCAGAACCTGTAACATAAATATAACAGCATGCAGTTTGAAGGCACAACATATGGTCCTGGGGTTAATTTCAGTAACGTTTGTAAGTTTACAAACTTCTTAAATCCCTAACTGCCATATAAAAGTAGCAACATGGTTCTGGGGCAGGCTTTATATAATTATGTATATGATTCCAATCAGAGAACCTTTTTCAAAATTTCAGTCAACACTGTACTGATTTTGTTCTGCAAATCACATGTACTATATATCTGTTAATACATTTAACTGGCAAAACAAATCATTTTCTAAAAGTGTTTGTCATAATATGCAGTTAGACAACAAACTGGCCAGTTCAAGAATTTGTCTGAGATATTATGGTTATATAACTACTGTGCAAGTTTGATGAGAATGTGGGTGCTAGAGTCCACATATGATAAAACAGTGCATTTTTTTATTGTTTCAAGGGCAATAACTCTGACATAAATAATCATTCTGCATATCACATGTACTAAATATCTGTTAATACATTTAACTGACAAAACAAATCATTTTCTAAATGTGTTCGTTATATGAAGTTAGACAACAAACTGGCCAGTTCAAGAACTTGGCTGAGATATTTTGGTTATATAACTACTGTGTAAATTAATATCTTTTTTCACTATTAAACAGGTCTTTTTTTTCTTTTGCAATCTTGCATTCATCTTTATCACATAATTAATGGTGCAGGAGTGTAAAAAGCTCATGGCATGCTTTGATATTAACCTAGTGTAATATCACTTCCAATTCATCTCTCTTCATTAACTTTGTAACTTGTCTCTGGTACCTAAAATGCTAAACTACTTTCAGGCTTACCTTAATGTATAAATGACATTGATTTGTCATAAAGTTATTTTGAGACATTACTTTATACGACGACTGACGAAAACTTATATGAACGATTAAATCTCATTGATCTGTTAGATATATACATGTAGGTAGATGTACCAATTTCCAAAGTTGTGTGACAAAAAGAATCTTACATGAGTGCTCATTTATTATAGAAGTATTTAAACGAGTAGGCAAAAATGTATTATGTGAGACTCTGCTCCATATACATGTAATCAACTTTGTTCATTTTTATACATCAGTTGTGTACACTATTTGTTGTTACCATCTTTTGTTCATAAGTATTTTCCTGGCACTCAAAAATCTTCGTCAAAACTATTAGTGAATGCGATATGATGCCATTTAAATAATGTATTGGTCAAGGTTTATCACCGGTAATATTACTATTTATGTTGGGACACCAAAAGTTAATTTACAGATAAACATGAAATATTCATGAGTGATGAGTGCTAGGTTAATACTAATATGCAAAACTATATCTTTTTTTAACAAAGTTTCTTAAATTCATGTATCTGCATTCGCCATATCCCCGGTGTACTCACGTTGTAAGACGTTGACGGGTTCCTCCTCGTCAAGACTGATCACAGGAAGGGGAGAGTAATCCATCTGTAGGCTGAGTTTACTTCCATCCTTGTTCTCTATCTCATGGTTCACTCTAGATGTGAAAAATATTCATAAACTCCATGGGCATAGACATGGGTGCGTTATGGTAAACATTGCCACACCAATTATTTAAAAACTTTTCTACATTTTTTAGCTAATATCCAAACTTTATTACATTTATTTGTATACTGCACTTATAATTTGCCATTTTTTTCTTATTTTATAATTATATTAAATTCGGACGATGATGGCATTCATCATTTCTGTAGGACTGCCACCACTGGTGCTGTTCATTTTAAAGTCTACAAAATGACAAGTTTTATCAAATATTTAGCCGCACCAATATCAAATTCATGTCTACACCCCTGATCTCATAGATAAAATGTCATAATGACAGAAAGAAATAGATCTACATTTTACGCCCATTATGATATGGTACATATTATGAGAAAGCATTATATAGGAAATGATATTATAAACATAGTGGTATGGTAAGTATTATACTTCACTATAGTTATATTGGTTTATTATTATTTACACACTTTATTTTGCATACAAATATCATTATTTTTTATCTGCATATGCTTAGTACTGGATCTACCAGGAAGACTTCAAGTGTAATTTATCTTAGTTGTAAGGACTTTTTTCGCAATCGATTTAAAATCAATAAGTTTAAAACAAAATAAAATTTGTTTTCAAAATGCGTAATCTATCTAAGTTGTAAGAACTTGTTTCACAATCAATGTAAAATCAATAGTTTAAAACAAAATACAATTTGTTCTCAAAAAGAGCAGGAACAAATGCATAATTTGACTTACAATTTGGTAACTTGGAATGGAAAAGATGAAAGGTCAAGGTCATGTTGCTCCAAGGTCACTGTAGTCAGCAGACGCTTACATTTATATTTGATATTCAACTGAAAACCAAAAAAAAAATCAATTTGAATATTTCTAAAATGGCTCAATATTGCAGCATTAATTTCTTGATTAATCATTTCTGAGGTGTTGTTTCAATGAACAATTATATGAGACAATTTAAAGATGTAAATATTCCTAAAGATTATGACTACCGGTGTGAAGTTTATTTTGTTTTAAGAAAACATTTTTTTTATCATTTTGTTTAATAGTTTTGTTTTTGTCATTGCAATTATTTCAGTACATTTCTTGTTTAACTATGATACTGCATCTCTAGGGAAGGCCCTCTTTAACATCCGCTGTAAGTAGCTCTGATAATCTTTGGTCCTAAACTCTAGTTTTATTGACAGAGGGAGATCTCAGAGAGATACAATTATATACCTTAATCTGAGGGTAACCTTGACTTCCACAAGTAACTGGCAAATCACTTAATCTTTATAATGGAGCTGGGCTCAGATTCAAGACCTCGACAAGAAGAGTTCAGTGACTTTTAGATAACTTTTTATAGTTTTGTTCAACACAGATTTTTGCATTATTGTTGCTTTTGTTGTTGTTGAAACTTTTTTGTTGAGATGAAAAACAATAAAAACAAGAAAAATAGTTTTATGTCCATTTGCGCAATCTAGATCCTGTGATTACTTTAATGTATGTAAAGGCAGTGCTAGTTTATCAGGATCTTTCGAAATTTTAAAATTGGCAGAAAAATCTTTTTTCCCCAATACAGTCAAACCTGTCTTAAGCAGCCAGTCAAGCAAATGAGCAAAAGTGATCTTTAAATACAAGTTGTTGCTTAATACAGGTCAATTTGCTATGAAAGCATAGAAATGGGAAATAGCAAATGTGGTTGCTTAAGACAAGTGGCTGATTAATAGAGGTGTCTGCTTACACAGGTTTAACTGAATATTATGCCTATACATACTCACAGAGCCTGTACTGACATAAGGATATATATTTAAGGATATCAAAAGTGATTTCTTAACTTGGCCTATACCTAAAATAAATTTCCCTCTGACATATTTTGTGACATCAAATGAGTCACATGATTCCATTATGATTCAATATGATATGCCATATTAGTTACATATCATTGAATTTAGAATGTCCAAATGATAAGGCAAAGATCATCAAGCAGTAAGTGCCTGATATATATTTTAAAAATAGTGATTTTGTTTCAATTTTAAATTTCTGATCAAATTGTTTTTTTTTCCCGTTTTTTTCGTGGTTTGAATTATCCCAGAATTCAGATTTGCGGACAAACATCCAACTAATACATGTATGTCCTAATGTATTATGTTTAAGTGTTTTTCATAGATTAACTTTCATTAATTGTAAACCTATGATCCATATTAAAACCCCTAAATTAATGGTTTAGGAGGTTTCCTTCTTGTTCTAATCACTAAACACCCTATGGTTGGTGTAGAGGTATGCATCAACAATTGGTAAAGGTGTCCGATATTGTGTAATTTGTGCCACATAGAACACTGACGAATAACAACTGGCAAACAAACTGGTTATTGTGGCTACATGGTAAATATGACATGAAATAAAACTGAAAAACAGTATAATTAAAATATTTTTTTGTAGAAACTATGTTGTTGTTGTTGTTGTTGTATGGTTTTTAGCGTCGCTTTCAACAATTTTTCAGTCATATCGCGACGGTGTCTACTTGGGACAGTATTCTAAGCGCTGTCACACTGGAGTATCATGCCGCAGACACATGGTATGATACCCCACCCAGTCACATTATATTGACACTGGGCCGACCAGACCTAGAACTCTCCTCTAAATGCTGAGCGTCAAGTGAGGAAACTTCTAGTACCATTTTTAAAGTCTTTGGTATGACCCAGCCAGGGATTGAACCCATGACCTTCTGCATGCGAGGCAAATGCTCTACCACTAGACCACACTGCAGTCTTTTATAAACTAAAATGATGTACCAATGATGCTATCGAATAGCAAATATTTATACCCAAGATGTCTTTCAGTGTAAATATTGTCACATATAATGCAGATTTAGATATATCCAGTTACTACTGAAACATTGGACTGGGATTTAATTACTGCAAGATGATTTATTTGGATAATAACTTCTTTTATAAATGCAAGCTTCCATATTTATCATACTATTTGACAATTATACTCTTTCTTGTTGAAATTCAAAATAGTTTGAAAAGGATGCCTTAAGTTTCAATTATAAAGAGGTATAAGAATATTGGTGTTATGTAATAAAGAGAAACAAGTATTTGAATCAATGTATAACTGTGATATGTAGCAGACGCACAGTATAATCAGGTTACAGTCTGTAAAAACAAGCGTTATGTTATCAATTTGATATCAGATGACATTTAGAAGTGTTTTATTTTTAAACTGAGGTAAACAGTTCACAAACTTATATGTAAACATAGTGTTAACACACAGCCTTGAACAAACATACCTTCTCCCTGGCAAGATCATAAACAAAGAATGAGCAGCAGTCTTCCCATGTATGTGAAGCAGACACCTCGACCGTCTGCCGCTTACTGCTGCCCACACGGAGACGTGTGTAGCATATGTCCTCACCTGCAAACACACACCAACAGTTGTTATAAAGCATCATGCACTAGTTATGTACTGATGGTGGATACATTATAACAGTGACACAGATCCTCAGATATACAGCATGTGAGGAGGTCTACAGATATTGTTCCCTTCTGCCAGGATATGTTAATAATGTCCAAGAGCAAGACAATTTATCTGCACAGTGATCAGGGTTAGGGATTAGGTCTTGTCTGAATATAAAGCATATTTTTTATGCCATCGAGGGCTGTTTCAGATGATCAGTTAACCTAGCCACCTTTTCGCGGGATCCTGGAAGGTTATCCAGTACCTTACCACACCCATCTCCACAACCAACTGTTAACTTTCCCATATGAATCAGCGATGAGAGACAAATGATAGTGAGATATGATGTCATATCAATTATCACGGAGACTGTAGCCAGAAGAGGATTCAAACTCATGATAGCTGGATTGATAATCAGACATGCTACAGATTGAGCAAATGGGGACGATCGGGATTAGGAAGGCATAAAGCATAATCTGTATCAGTCGAAAGAAATTGTTTCTCAAATGATGTCACTATTATATAAATAATTAGAATATAGGATAAAATCCACTCGCTTATAATTTAGTCCCCATGGAACGCCTTTTCAACACAACAGGTTATATATGGCCTAGCCAGATTTATTGGCGGAGGACGAATACCTTAAAATAATTCTAAGTACAACCACTGTCCTTCCACAAGTAACAGGCAAGCTTTCTCACAGAAAGTTGTTGGTGCAAGCTGGACTCGCTACCACAACCTCAGTAGTGAGAGGTTAGTGGTCACCTTAGACCACTCAGTCATGGAGAACCCTCAATTTTAAATAATGATAGGTATTTGCTACCTCTATTTTAGATGTTATAACATGTACCCTAAAATCTTTTTATATTTTCAGTTTCAGTTTAAGTCATCTTGATGTGTCTGTTAATTTTCCCTGTCATTGGTATTGGTCCTGTTAGGATTTAAACTGTTCATTGTGAATAATTATGAGGGTGGGCAATATACAATCAAACTTAAAATATCTTTTGAAAAAAAAAAATGCACATCTATAAATTTATAATTCTGGATAGTTTTCCCCCCAGATCAGTCTCCTGCCAGTGTTTTAGTTAGTACCTCACAGTCTGTTTATCTATTCATCACATGTGGTTTTCATGAAATACAAGGAAAAGGTAATAACTAAGATCACAAAATAAGATTTTATATAAATGATAGATAATAAACAAAAGGGACATACTGTCCCTAAATCGCTCACCTGTGGCAGAAGAAACAATGCCAAAGAAAGCAATATTTGATAATGCAAGGACCATACTTTAGACATTTCAATTCGGTTAGATGGGATATTATAGATGTGTAACAACTGTGCATGTTTAGTGAAAATCAAATACAAAAATGCTGGTGCTAGAGCTACGAAATATCAAAATTATGGCCCTTGAATATTAATAATAATAATAATAATAATAATACTTTATTTAATGAGGGTAACACAGTTAGTTACACTAATCTTCCCTGTGGCCCCCAACAATCATACAATGAACATGAAATTCAACAATGTTATTAAACATTAAAATATAAAACAAGCATTCACATAATGTTTATAAATGCAATGACAAAAACTTTTCTATTGAATACTTACACTTATTCGTCAATCAAACAGTTTATTTCCAACTAACAATTAAGTTTCAGAAGATAATTTTTTAGATTATTTTTGAAGCTGTATAGGCTTGGTGATGATCGAATTTCGGTAGGCAGATTGTTCCATAAAAGTGACCCAGAATAATGAAATGAACGTTTGTAAAGCTCTGTCTTTGATTTTTTAACATATAAATTTCCATTTACAGCATTCCTTATACTGTATGGGTTATTATCTCCCACGTATACAAGTCTATTTGACAAATATTCAGGTGCCTGGGAATTTAAGCATTTATAGACAAGTAATAGTTTATGATACTGAATCCTTATATTTACTGGCATCCAGTTAAGTACTTTAAATAAAGGCTCCGAGGCTGAAAGAGGATCTGCATTGAGGATTATTCTTGCTGCTCTTTTCTGTAATTTTAATATTCGATCAAGCCCATCTTTAGTGCAGTTACCCCAAACAGTGCAACAGTAATCAATTAATGGTAGTATATATCCGCTGTAAAATAATTTTCTTGCTTCAAGATGTAGATAGTATGAAAAAAACTTGATGAGCACACAAGGTCAAACAAAACTTCGTTTGTCGGGGGTATAAAAAAAACAATGTTTGACAAATAAAGGGCCTTAGCTCAGCTATTTTTAACCTGATTTGCCCAGATAAAAACTTTCTAGAGTGCACAAAAGGACAAATAACATATTTTTGGAAAATTCAAGGGACAACAACTCCAACATCCTATTGGGCCAGTTCAAGAACTTGTCTGAGATCTTATGATTTTATAACTACTGTGTAAGTTTAATAAGGATAAACTAAAATCTGTGACTGCTATAGAGCACACAAACAACGCAATTTTTGATGATTCAAGCTATCTCCAACAATATTTAACCCATTTAGCCAGATTAAGAACTCGTCTGAGATATTTTGGTTATATAACTCCACACCATGTGGTGAAAATAAAATGAAAACTGTGAGTGCCAGAGTGCACACAATGCCAATTCACACAATTTTAATGATTCAAGGGTCGTAACTCTGACACTTATAATCTGATCTGGCCAATTCAAGAACTCTTCAAAGATATTTTTGTCATAAAGATATTGTGTAAGATTAAGTTAAAATAAAAACTACAAGTGCTAGAGTGCACATAACTCACAATAAAAAATAACTTTTGACAATTCAAGGGTCATAACTCAGATATCAAATATCCGATTTGGCCAGTTCAAAAACACCCAAGATATTAACTACTGTGTTAGTTTGATGAATATGAAATGAAAACTGCAGGTGTCAGAGTATGCACACGTCAAATAACGCAATATTTGACAATTCAAGGGCCATTACTCCGACATTATTTACCCAATTTAAACAGTTCAAGATCGTATCCAAGATAATATGGTTATTTAATTACCTTGTAAGTTTGTTTAAGATCAAATTAAAAATGCGGGTGCACCCAAGGTCTAATAATGCAAATCTAAATTTAAATATTATCATTATATAACTTATGTGAATGTTTAGTGAGGATTAATTTGAAAATCTGGGGTGGTATTCACCAACCATTTTTAAGAATATTTAATTTCTTAGACTTGAACTCATAAATGAATTTTGAAAAACATACTTAGAGACCATTTATTGAGGTCAAAATTTGCAGCATGTAAGGACACCTAATATATAGATAAATAATCTCTCACAATTATTCTATCTGCCATGGTAAACTAGATATCTAAGGTTTAAATATGGATTTTCAAGCTCAAGTCTAAGAATATTCTCAAGAATGGTTAGTGAATACTAACCCTGGGTGCTAAAGAGAACACAAGGTCAAACAGTGCAATTTGTTTATGTTTCGAGGAGCAAAACTGAACTCTGGCATTTATGATCAGATTTAGCCATCTCAAGAACTTTATATGAGCTTGGTGAGGATTCATTACTAGAGTTCACAAAACAATGAATGAATGAATAGGGTTTTACAGCGTACCAACACATTATAGGTTATTCAACGCCAACAGGAAGGAAGATTCCAGGTTCATTCTACGTGTACAAAAACAAAAAATTAACATACAGATTAAAAAAAATACATCAACAAATAAATTTGCAGAATGAACCTAGAACCTTGATACCTGCAGAACTGCAGAGTTTCAGCAAATTCTATCGTATTACTCAATTTGTCACTTCTTACAACATGCATAAGCCACAGTGATCCTATTCTTGCCATCACTCATGGCTCCCTGGAACCACACAGGGGTTGATAATTTAACCACAATAGTGAACATGACAAAAAATGATAAAATGAACATGACATCCATTCGGACGATTCCTACCCCTCTGCAGAGATTGACAGTGATTCTATTCTTAGCCGGAACCACACAGGCTTCACAAAACAAAAAAGTTTACCAACGAGCAATGACATACAACAGATAACAGGCAATAACAAAATATAATCAAAGTGTACACTGCTGGGAGCTACAATTTCTGTAACAAACTCTTGACATTGCGAAATAAATAAGCGCAATATATATGAGTCACAGCATTTATTGTTGTGATGAGCACACAAGGTCAAACAAAACTTCGTTTGTCGGGGGTATAAAAAAAACAATGTTTGGCAAATAAAGGGCCTTAGCTCAGCTATTTTTAACCTGATTTGCCCAGATAAAAACTTTCTAGAGTGCACAAAAGGACAAATAACATATTTTTGGAAAATTCAAGGGACAACAACTCCAACATCCTATTGGGCCAGTTCAAGAACTTGTCTGAGATCTTATGATTTTATAACTACTGTGTAAGTTTAATAAGGATAAACTAAAATCTGTGACTGCTATAGAGCACACAAACAACGCAATTTTTGATGATTCAAGTTATCTCCAACAATATTTAACCCATTTAGCCAGATTAAGAACTCGTCTGAGATATTTTGGTTATATAACTCCACACCATGTGGTGAAAATAAAATGAAAACTGTGAGTGCCAGAGTGCACACAATGCCAATTCACACAATTTTAATGATTCAAGGGTCGTAACTCTCACACTTATAATCTGATCTGGCCAATTCAAGAACTCTTCAAAGATATTTTTGTCATAAAGATATTGTGTAAGATTAAGTTAAAATAAAAACTACAAGTGCTAGAGCGCACATAACTCACAATAAAAAATAACTTTTGACAATTCAAGGGTCATAACTCAGATATCAAATATCCGATTTGGCCAGTTCAAAAACACCCAAGATATTAACTACTGTGTTAGTTTGATGAAGATGAAATGAAAACTGTAGGTGTTAGAGTATGCACAACATCAAATAATATATATTTGACAATTCAAGGGCCATTACTCCGACATTATTTACCCAATTTAAACAGTTCAAGATCGTATCCAAGATAATATGGTTATTTAATTACCTTGTAAGTTTGTTTAGGATCAAATTAAAAATGGGGATGCACCCAAGGTCTAATTATGCAAATTTAAATTTAAATATTATCGTTATATAACTTATGTGAAAGTTGAGTGAGGATTAATTTGAAAATCTGGGGTGGTATTCACCAACCATTTTTAAGAATATTCTTACACTTGAACTCATAAGTGAATTTTGAAAAACATACTTAGAGACCATTTATTGAGGTCAAAATTTGCAAGCATGTAAGGACACCTATTATATAGTTAAATAATATCTCACAATTATTCTATTTGTCATGGTAAACTAGATATCTAAGGTTTGAATTTGAATTTTCAAGCTTAAGTCTAAGAATATTCTCAAGAATGGTTAGTGAATACGAACCCTGGGTGCTAAAGAGGACACAAGGTCAAACAGTGCAATTTGTTTATGTTCGAGGAGCAAAATTGAACTCTGGCATTTATGATCAGATTTAGCCATCTCAAGAACTTTATATGAGCTTGGTAAGGATTCATTGCTAGAGTTCACAAAACAATGAATGAATGAATAGGGTTTTACGGCATACCAACACATTATAGGTTATTCAACGCCAACAGGAAGGAAGATTCCAGGTTCATTCTACATGTACAAAAACAAAAAATTAACATACAGATTAAAAAAAATACATCAACAAATGAATTTGCAGAATGAACCTAGAACCTTGATACCTGCAGAACTGCAGAGTTTCAGCAAATTCTATCGTATTACTCAATTTGTCACTTCTTACGACAAGCATAAGCCACAGTGATCCTATTCTTGCCATCACTCATGGCTCGCTGGAACCACACAGGGGTTGATAATTTAACCACAATAGTCAACATGACAAAAAATGATAAAATGAACATGACATCCATTCGGACGATTCCTACCCCTCTGCAGAGATCGACAGTGATTCTATTCTTAGCCGGAACCACACAGGCTTCACAAAACAAAAAAAGTTTACCAACGAGCAATGAACGGACAACAGATAACAGGCAATAACAAAATATAATCAAAGTGTACACTGCTGGGAGCTACAATTTCTGTAACAAACTCTTGACATTGCGAAATAAATAAGCGCAATATATATGAGTTACAGCATTTATTGTTTTTACATATGTCAAAAATTAGTCTGGTATACTAACTAATATATTTGATAATTGATATATCACGTAAAGATCAGCTGTCATACCTGTGTGAGGGTACAACCAGGTATCATGCTGGGATATATTAGACTAATCATGGATGGAATGTAACTCTTCTACTGTAAGTGTTTTACACATAAGTAACATAACAAGGTGTCATACCTGCCTCTCTTCCAGGTGTTCCCTTCAATTGTATGGTCAGCACACCTTCTCCTAAAATATGTTATAACAGACATCTTAGACATAAATGCAACTTTTATGCTGTAATATATCAAATACAATAACTATTTTATCAAAGGAGGAAAACAGTTAAAAACAGTAATACCAAACCAATCCTCAACCTGGCAACATAAGTTAGTTCCATATTTTTGGTTAAATTAACCTTTAAATCTAACTAAATATTTCAATTATTTTAGAATGGAAACTCTAATGTCAATGGTGGAACTCTTATGTCAATAATGGATACAAAAAGAATAAATTTCCAAATTAAAAACCTTTTCAGTCTACACATTATAGTGCCAACTCAAAGGTTACCCCTGGGACTAAATGGGGGATTTAAAATGGGTTCAAGTTTGCACGCACATACATACAAACTCATGAATGCAGTCACACCTTTGGCACATGTGAACAGAAGAAGTAACACACAACTTACACTTTATATACAAGATATACAAGAAGGCAAATTCCTGTGTATTGTGAATGGTTAATTTGCCTTATAATTAACTCTTTTCATGCTACTTGATCGACATTAAGTCTAGAGACCCACGTTTTCTATTCTTTTCTATATCCTTGATATATCTAGGTATTTCCTTGTCTATTACCTCTGGTTAAACAAGATGCAGCATGTAATCCTGTTGCTTCATTAGGCATTTCTACATACCAACCTCAAATATTGTAACTAATTCTATGTCTAATTGTTCTAGCAATTTTACAATGTACTTCACTCCATGTTCACCTGTACTTGCAGAATTAAGTCCCAATGTCTACCTGTACTAGTAGAACTAATTGTACTCATGTCCATCTGCACTAGTACAACTAATTGCCCTCATGTCCATCTGCACTAGTACAACTAATTGCCCTCATGTCCATCTGCACTAGTACAACTAATTGCCCTCATGCCTATCTTCATTAGTAAAAACAAGTGTCTTCATGTCCATCTGCATTAGTACAACTAATTGTCCTCATGTACACCTGTACTATTGCAACTAATTGTCCTCATGTACACCTGCACTAGTACAACTTAATGTCCTCATGTACACCTGCATAAGTACAACTTATTGTCCTTATGTACACCTGCACTAGTACAACTTAATGTACACATGCACTAGTACAACTTATTGTCTTCATGTGCATTTGTATGCACTCGTACAACTTATTGTCCTCATGTACACCTGCACTAGTACAACTTATTGTCCTCATGTCCACCTGTACTAGTACAATTAATTGTCCTCATGTCCATCTGTACTAGTACAACTAATTGTCCTCATGTACATCTGCACTCGTACAACTTATTGTCCCCATGTCCATCTGCGCTGGTACAACTAATTGTCAGCATGTTCATCTGCGCTGGTACAACTAATTGTCAGCATGTTCATCTGTGCTGGTATAACTTACTGTCCCCATGTCCATCTGCACTGGTACAACTAGTTGTTCTCATGTCCATCTGCACTAGTACAACTTATTGTCCCCATGTCCATATGCACAAGTACAATGTATTGTCCTCATGTCCATCTACACTAGTACAACTAATTGTCACTTGTCCATCTGTCCTAGTACAACTAATTGACCTCAAATCCATCAGCACTATTACAACTAATTGTCCTCATGCCCATCTGCATTAGTCCAAATAATTGTCCTCATGCCCATCTGCATTAGTCCAAATAAGTGTACTCATGTCTATCTGCACTAATACAACTAATTGTCCTCATGTCCATCTACACTGGTACAACTAATTGTCCCCATGTCCACCTGTACTAGTACAAAACTATTTGTCTCATGTCTGCACTTGCTAGTACAACTAATTGTCCCCATGTCCATCTGTACCGGTCCATCTGTACTAATCATTATTACCTGTTGCGCGTCATTGATTTATTTTTTTAAATTAATAATTGCTGCATACATTACAGTTTATCATAATGAAGTCACTTTTTGATACGCAGCCATGGCAGTACTTACCTAATAGTTGTTTTTTCTTAGGGACAAAATTTCGAGCATTGACAGGTCCCACCTTCACAATAGGTATAGTAATCTGACCTGGATCAACTAGAGCTAAAAAAAAAAATCAACAATTTTGAATAAACCATGATCAACAAGAACTGACAACATGCCAACCAATCAAGAACAATGAGAGTAAACAACATATCAACAAACTAGAATAAGATCAACTAGAGCTTATAACATAACAAAATAGAATAATAAAATAAACTAGAATAATATCAACTACAGAAAACATATCAACAAACTAGAAAAAGATCAACTAGAGCTTATAACATAACAAAACAGAATAATAAAATAAACTAGAATAAGATCAACGACAGAAACATATCAACAAACTAGATAAAGATCAATTAGAGCTTATAACATATCAACAAATTTGCATAAGATCAACTACAGAAAGCATATTAATCAACTAGAAAAAGATCAACTAGAGCTAATAACACATCAAGAAACTAGAATATGATCAACTAGAACTTATAACATATCAACAAACTTGAATGAGATTAACTAAAGCTTAAAACATATCAATCAACTAGAAAAAGATCAACTAGAGCTAATAACACATCAAGAAACTAGAATATGATCAACCAGAACTTATAACATATCAACAAATTTGTATAAGATCAATTACAGAAAGTGTACCAATCAACTAGAAAAAGATTAACTAGAGCTTATAACATATCAACAAATTAGAATAAGATGAACTAGAGCTTATAACATATCAACAAACTAGAATAAGATGAACTAGAGCTTATAACATATCAACAAACTAGAATTAGATGATCTAGCGCTTATAACATATCAACAAACTAGAATAAGATCAACTAGAGCTTATAACATATCAACAAACTAGAAAAGGATCAACTAGAGCTTATAACATATCAACAAATTTGTATAAGATGAACTAGAGCTTATAACATATCAACACACTAGAATAAGATGAACTAGAGCATATGACATATCAACAAACTAGAAAAAGAGCAACTAGAGCTTATAACATGTTAACAAACTAGAATAAGAAGAACTAGAGCTTATAACATATCAAAAAATTTGTATAAGACGAACTAGAGCTTATCACATATCAAGAAACTAGAAACAGATGAACTAGAGCTTATAACATATCGAGCTTATAACATATCAACAAACTAGAAAAAGATGAACTACAGCTTATAACATATCAACAAACTAGAATAAGATGAACTAGAGCTTATAACATATCAACAAACTAGACTAAGATGAACTAGAGCTTATAACATATCAACAAACTAGAATAAGATGAACTAGAGCTTATAACATATCAACAAACTAGAAAAAGATCAACTAGAGCTTAAAACATATCAACAAACTAGAATTAGATGAACTATAGCTTATAACATATCAAAAAACTAGAATTAGATGAACTAGATCTTATAACATATCAACAAACTAGAAAAAGAGCAACTACAGCTTATACACACATCAACGCACTAGAACATGATTAACTAGAACGTAAAACATATCAATAAACTAGAATAAAATCAGCTAGAGCTTAAAACATATCAACAAACTAGAAACAGATAAACTAGAGCTTATAACATATCAACAAACTAGAATAAGATGAACTAGAGCTTATAACATATCAATGCACTAGAATATGATCAACTACAACAAGTAAAACATATCAACAAACTAGAAAAAAAATAGCTAGAGCTTAAAACATATCAACAAACTAGGATCAAACTAAAATAACTCAAAACAAACAAAGAAAACATGGACCCTGAGAACATCATTATAACAGATTGAAATTATACAAGAGCTGAAAACTCTACGATCAAACAGATATCAAAAATACAAACAAACTAAACTACGATCAATCAGTGCTGAAAAGCAATTTGCAAATAAAAATCGACCTGAAAAAAAATGTATCACCAAGCATGGATAAAATATTTCAGCCTTTGCTACTCTGCATTATAAAACAATCTTGCACAGACATCAAATATAAATAATAAAGACCCAAACTCATGAAATGATCTTGAAACAGGGCTTTAGATCACTCAGCTACCTAAGCAATGAGAGATCATGCAGTGATTTTGAAACAGGACCTTAGGACTCTCAACTACCTTAGCAATGAAAGATCATGTAGTGATCTTAAAACAGGACCTTAGGTCACTCAGCTACCTTAGCAGTGAGAGATCATGCAGTGATCTTGATACAGGACCTTAGGTCACTCAGCTACCTTAGCAATGAGAGATCATGCAGTGATCTTAAAACAGGACCTTAGGTCACTCAGCTACCTTAGCAGTTAGAGATCATACAGTGATCTTGAAACAGGACCATAGGTCACTCAGCTACCTTAGTACTGAGAGATCATGCAGTGATCTTGAAACAGGACCTTAGGTCGATCAGCTACCTTAGCAATGAGAGATCATGTAGAGATCTTTAAACAGGACCTTAGGTCACTCAGCTACCTTAGCAATGAGAGATCATGTAGTGATCTTAAAACAGAACCTTAGGTCACTCAGCTACCTTAGCAGTGAGAGATCATGTAATGATCTTGAGACAGGACCTTAGGTCACTCAGCTACCTTAGTAATGAAAGATCATGCAGTTATCTTGAAACAGGACCTTTGGTCACTCAGCTACATTAGCAATGAGAGATAATGTAATGGTCATGAAACAGAACCTTAGGCCACTCAGCTACCTTAGCAATGAAAGATCATGTAATGATCTTGAAACAGGACCTTAGGTCACTCAGCTACCTTAGTAATGAAAGGTCATGAAGTGATCTTGAAACAGGACCTTAGGTCCTTCAGCTAACTTAGCAATGAGAGAATATGAAGTGATCTTGAAACAGGACCTTAGGTCACTCAGCTTCCTAAGTAATGAAAGATCATGCAGTGATCTTGAAACAGGACCTTAGGTCATTCAGCTACCTGAGTAATGAAAGATCATGCAGTGATCTTGAAACAGGACCGTACGTCACTCAGCTTCCTTAGAAATGAAAGATCATGTAATGATCTTGAAACAGGACCTTAGGTCACTCAGCTACCTTAGTTATTGAAGACCATGCAGTGATCTTGAAACAGGAACCTAGGTCACTCAGCTACCTTAGAAATGAAAGATCATACAGAGATCATGAAACAGGACCTTAGGTCACTCAGCTGCCTTAGTGATCAAAAATCATGCAGTGATCTTAAAACAACACATTTTGGCCACTCAGCTAACTTAGCAATGAGAGAATATGCAGTGATCAGCTACCTTAGCAATGAGATATATCATGCAGTGATCTTGAAACAGGACCTTAGGTCACTCAGCTACCTTAGCAATGAAAGATCATGCAGTGATCTTGAAACAGTACCTTAGGTCACTAAGCTACCTTCGTAATATTAAAAATCATGATTGTAGTGATCTTAAAACAGGACCTTAGGTCACTCAGTTACCTTAGTAAAGAAAGATCATGTAGTGATTTTGAAACAGGACCTTAGGTCACTCAGCTACCTTAGCAATGAAAGATCATGCAGTGATCTTGAAACAGTACCTTAGGTCACTAAGCTACCTTCGTTATATTAAAGATCATGTAGTGATTTTAAAACAGGACCTTAGGTCACTCAGTTACCTTAGTAAAGAAAGATCATGCAGTGATCTTGAAACAGGACCTTAGGTTACTCAGCTACATTAGCAATGACAGATCATGCAGTGATCTTGAAACAGGACCTAATGTCACTCAGCTACCTTAGCAATAGAATATCATGTAGTGACCTTGACACAGGACCGTAGGTAACTCAGCTACCTTAGTAAAGAAAGATCATGCAGTGATCTTGAAACAGGACCTTAGGTTACTCAGCTACCTTAGCAATGACAGATCATGCAGTGATCTTGAAACAGGACCTAATGTCACTCAGCTACCTTAGCAATAGAATATCATGTAGTGACCTTGACACAGGACCGTAGGTAACTCAGCTACCTTAGTAAAGAAAGATCATGCAGTGATCTTGAAACAGGACCTTAGGTTACTCAGCTACATTAGCAATGACAGATCATGCAGTGATCTTGAAACAGGACCTAATGTCACTCAGCTACCTTAGCAATAGAATATCATGTAGTGACCTTGACACAGGACTGTAGGTCACTCAACCACTTTAGTAATGAAAGATCATGAAGCGATCTTGAAACAGGAACTTATGTTTCTCCGCCACCTTAGCAATGAGAGATCATGATTGTATTGATCTTGAAAATGGACCTTAGGTCACTCAGTTACCTTACCAATGAGAGCATGTAGTGATCTTGAAACAGAATCTTAGGTCACTAAGTCACCTAAGTAATGAAAGATCATGCAGTTATCTAGAGACAGGAGCTTAGGTCACTCAGCTACCTTAGCAATGAGAGATTATGTAGTGATATTTAAAATGGACCATAGGTCACTCAGTTACCTTACCAATGAGAGCATGTAGTGATCTTGAAACAGAATCTTAGGTCACTTAGTCATTTAAGTAATGAAAGATCATGCAGTTATCTAGAGACAGGACCTTAGGTCACTCAGCTACCTTAGCAATGAGAGATCATGTAGTGATCTTGAAAATGGACCTTAGGTCACTCAGCTACCTTACCAATGAGAGCATGTAGTGATCTTGAAACAGAATCTTAGGTCACTCAGTCACCTAAGTAATGAAAGATCATGCAGTTATCTAGAGACAGGACCTTAGGTCACTCAGCTACCTTAGCAATGAGAGATCATGTAATAACCTTGAAACAGGACTTAGGTCACTCAGCTACCTTAGCAATGAAAGATCATGCAGTTATCTTGAAACAGGACCTTTGGTCACTCAGCTACATTAGCAATGAGAGATAATGTAATGATCATGAAATAGGACATTAGGCCACTCAGCTACCTTAGCAGTGAGAGATCATGTAATGATCTTGAGACAGGACCTTAGGTCACTCAGCTACCTTAGTAATGAAAGATCATGCAGTTATCTTGAAACAGGACCTTTGGTCACTCAGCTACATTAGCAATAAGAGATAATGAAATGATCATGAAACAGGACCTTAGGCCACTCAGCTACCTTAGCAGTGAGAGATAATGTAATGGTCATGAAACAGAACCTTAGGCCACTCAGCTACCTTAGCAATGAAAGATCATGTAATGATCTTGAAACAGGACCTTAGGTCACTCAGCTACCTTAGTAATGAAAGGTCATGAAGTGATCTTGAAACAGGACCTTAGGTCCTTCAGCTAACTTAGCAATGAGAGAATATGAAGTGATCTTGAAACAGGACCTTATGTCACTCAGCTTCCTAAGTAATGAAAGACCATGCAGTGATCTTGAAACAGGACCTTAGGTCATTCAGCTACCTGAGTAATGAAAGATCATGCAGTGATCTTGAAACAGGACCGTACGTCACTCAGCTTCCTTAGAAATGAAAGATCATGTAATGATCTTGAAACAGGACCTTAGGTCACTCAGCTACCTTAGTTATTGAAGACCATGCAGTGATCTTGAAACAGGAGCCTAGGTCACTCAGCTACCTTAGAAATGAAAGATCATACAGAGATCATGAAACAGGACCTTAGGTCACTCAGCTGCCTTAGTGATCAAAAATCATGCAGTGATCTTAAAACAACACATTTTGGCCACTCAGCTAACTTAGCAATGAGAGAATATGCAGTGATCAGCTACCTTAGCAATGAGATATATCATGCAGTGATCTTGAAACAGGACCTTAGGTCACTCAGCTACCTTAGCAATGAAAGATCATGCAGTGATCTTGAAACAGTACCTTAGGTCACTAAGCTACCTTCGTAATATTAAAGATCATGATTGTAGTGATCTTAAAACAGGACCTTAGGTCACTCAGTTACCTTAGTAAAGAAAGATCATGTAGTGATTTTGAAACAGGACCTTAGGTCACTCAGCTACCTTAGCAATGAAAGATCATGCAGTGATCTTGAAACAGTACCTTAGGTCACTAAGCTACCTTCGTTATATTAAAGATCATGTAGTGATTTTAAAACAGGACCTTAGGTCACTCAGTTACCTTAGTAAAGAAAGATCATGCAGTGATCTTGAAACAGGACCTTAGGTTACTCAGCTACATTAGCAATGACAGATCATGTAGTGATCTTGAAACAGGACCTAATGTCACTCAGCTACCTTAGCAATAGAATATCATGTAGTGACCTTGACACAGGACCGTAGGTAACTCAGCTACCTTAGTAAAGAAAGATCATGCAGTGATCTTGAAACAGGACCTTAGGTTACTCAGCTACATTAGCAATGACAGATCATGCAGTGATCTTGAAACAGGACCTAATGTCACTCAGCTACCTTAGCAATAGAATATCATGTAGTGACCTTGACACAGGACCGTAGGTAACTCAGCTACCTTAGTAAAGAAAGATCATGCAGTGATCTTGAAACAGGACCTTAGGTTACTCAGCTACATTAGCAATGACAGATCATGCAGTGATCTTGAAACAGGACCTAATGTCACTCAGCTACCTTAGCAATAGAATATCATGTAGTGACCTTGACACAGGACTGTAGGTCACACAACCACTTTAGTAATGAAAGATCATGAAGCGATCTTGAAACAGGACCTTATGTTTCTCCGCCACCTTAGCAATGAGAGATCATGATTGTATTGATCTTGAAAATGGACCTTAGGTCACTCAGTTACCTTACCAATGAGAGCATGTAGTGATCTTGAAACAGAATCTTAGGTCACTAAGTCACCGAAGTAATGAAAGATCATGCAGTTATCTAGAGACAGGAGCTTAGGTCACTCAGCTACCTTAGCAATGAGAGATTATGTAGTGATATTTAAAATGGACCATAGGTCACTCAGTTACCTTACCAATGAGAGCATGTAGTGATCTTGAAACAGAATCTTAGGTCACTTAGTCATTTAAGTAATGAAAGATCATGCAGTTATCTAGAGACAGGACCTTAGGTCACTCAGCTACCTTAGCAATGAGAGATCATGTAGTGATCTTGAAAATGGACCTTAGGTCACTCAGCTACCTTACCAATGAGAGCATGTAGTGATCTTGAAACAGAATCTTAGGTCACTCAGTCACCTAAGTAATGAAAGATCATGCAGTTATCTAGAGACAGGACCTTAGGTCACTCAGCTACCTTAGCAATGAGAGATCATGTAATAACCTTGAAACAGGACTTAGGTCACTCAGCTACCTTAGCAATGAAAGATCATGCAGTTATCTTGAAACAGGACCTTTGGTCACTCAGCTACATTAGCAATGAGAGATAATGTAATGATCATGAAATAGGACATTAGGCCACTCAGCTACCTTAGCAGTGAGAGATCATGTAATGATCTTGAGACAGGACCTTAGGTCACTCAGCTACCTTAGTAATGAAAGATCATGCAGTTATCTTGAAACAGGACCTTTGGTCACTCAGCTACATTAGCAATAAGAGATAATGAAATGATCATGAAACAGGACCTTAGGCCACTCAGCTACCTTAGCAGTGAGAGATCATGCAATGATCTTGAGACAGGACCTAAGGTCACTCAGCTACCTTAGCAATGAGAGATCATGTTATGACCTTTAAACAGGACTAAGGTCACTCAGCTACCGTAGCAATGAGAGCATATAGTAATCTTGAAACAGAATCTTAGGTCAATCAGCCACCTTAGTAATGAAAGATCATGCAGTTATCTTGAGACAGAACCTTAGGTCACTCAGCTACCTTAGCAATGAGAGATCCTGTAATGACCTTGAAACAGGACTTAGGTCATCACTCAGTTACCTTAGTAGTGAAAGATCATGCAGTTATCTTGAAACAGGACCTTTGGTCACTCAGCTACATTAGCAATGAGAGATAATGTAATGATCATGAAACAGGACCTTAGGCCACTCAGCTACCTTAGCAGTGAGAGATCATGTAATGACCTTGAAACAGGACCTTAGGTTACTCAGCTACCTTAGCAATGACATATCATGTAATGACCTTGAAACAGTACCTTATATCACTAAGCTACCTTAGCAGTGAGAGATCATGTTATGATCTTGAAACAAGACCTTAAGTTACTCAGCTACCTTAGCAATGAGAGACCTTGTAATGACCTTGAAACAGGACCTTATGTCACTCAGCTACCTTAGCAATGAGAGATCATGCAGTGATCTAAAAACAGGGCATGAAGTAACTCAGCTACCTTAGCAGTGAGAGATCATGTAATGACCTTGAAACAGGACCTGAAGTCACTCAGTTACCTTACCAATGAGAGATCATGTTATGACCTTGAAACATGACTCAGGTCACTCAGCTACCTTAGCAATGAAAGACCTTGTAATGACCTTGAAACAGGACCTTATGTCACTCAGCTACCTTAGCAAAGAGAGATCATGCAGTGATCTAAAAACAGGGCTTTAAGTCACTCAGTTACCTTAGCAATGAGAGATCATGTAATGACCTTGAAACAGGATCTTAAGGTGTAAACCCACCACTGATATTTGTTCTTTATTCTTTAGTAAATAATAAAAGTTTGAAGGCTTGTCATTCATAGAGAATCCCTAATGAAAGAAGTGAAACCTACATTTTACTGTTTGTCAACCTCTGCACTATCAAAATATGATGAGAAAAGTAGGGGACATGTGTCATATAAGAGATTTTTTTTTCTGCTCAGTGTGTACACTGGTGACAAAGTGAAAGTAGACTAAATTCACAATTCAAACATGACAATGCTATCAAAATGTTCAATATACATCAATAATGCCATTCAAATAAAAAAATGAGCATTAAAATAAGGAAAATGCATTTTTAAAGAAGAAGAAATGAGGATTATTTATAACCTCCATCATGTGACTACGCCACTGAAGCACTTCCTTTATGCAATGGTGGTACTATGCCTTAAGTCACTCAGCTATCTTAGTAATGAAAGATAATGCAGTGATCTTGAAAAAGGAACTTAGGTTACTCAGCTACCTTAGTAATGAAAGATCATGCAGTGATATTGAAACAGGACCTTGGGTCACTCAGTTACCTTAGTAATAAAAGATCATGCAGTGATTTTGAAACAGGACCTTAGGTCACTCAGCTACCTTAGCAATGAGAGATCATGTAATGACCTTGAAAGAGGACCTTAGGTTACTCAGTTACCTAAGTAATGAAAGATCATGTGGATCCTAGGTCACTCAGCTACCTTAGCAATGAAAAATCATGCAATGACCTTGTAACAGGATCTTAGGTCACTCAACAACTTAGCAATTAGAGATCATAATATTATCTTGAAAGAGGACCTATGTCAATCAGTTACCTTAGTAATTATGGATCATGAAGTAATCATACTCAGCTACCTATGAAATGAGAGATCATGTTATGACCTTGAAACAGGATCTAAGGTAACTCAGCTACCTTAGCAATGAAAGATCATGCAGTGATCTTGAAACAGGGCCTTAAGTCACTCAGTTACCTTAGCAGTGAGAGATAATTTATAGATTTTGAAACGGGAGTTTAGGTCACTCAGCTACCTTAGCAATGAGAGATCATGTAATGACATTGAAACAGGACCTTAAGTCACTCAGCTACCTAAGTAATGAAAGATCATGCAGTGGTCTTGAAACAGGGCCTTAGGTCACTCAGTTACCTTAGCAGTGAGAGATAATTTATCGATCTTGAAAAGGGAACTTAGGTAACTCAGCTACCTTAGCAATGAGAGATCATGTAATGACATTGAAACAGGATCTAGATCACTCATCCACATTAACAATGAGAAATACATTGTATGTAATGACCTTGTAACATGACCTTAGGTCATTCAGCTACCTCAGCAATGAGAAACCATGCAGTGATCTAAAAACAGAGCCTTACGTCACTCAGCCACCTTAGCAATGAGAGATCACGTAGTGACCTTGAAACATGAACTGATGTCACTCAGCTACCTTAGCAATGAGAGATCATATAATGACCTTGAAACAGAATCTAGATCACTCAGCCACATTAGCAATAAGAGATCATGTAGCGACCTTGAAACACAACCTTAGGTCACTCAGCTACCTTAGCAATGAGAGATCATGTAGTGACCTTGAAACACAACCTTAGGTCACTCAGCTACCTTAGCAATGAGAGATCATGTAGTGACTTTGACACAGGATCTAGATCACTCAGCTACCTTAGCAATGAGAGATCATGTAGTAACCTTGAAACAGGATCAATATCACTCACCATCTTAGGTCACTCAGCTACCTTAGCAATGAGAGATTATATAGTGACCGTGACACAGAACCTAGATCACTCAGCCACCTTAGCAATGAAAGATCATGTAATGACCTTGAAACAGGACCTTATGTCACTCGGTTACTTTTGTAATGAAAGACCATGCAGTGACCTTGAAACAGGACCTTAGGTCACTCAGCTACCTTAGCAATGAGAGATCATGTAATGACCTTGAAACAGGATCTATATCACTCAGCCACCTTAGCAATGAGAGATTATATAGTGGTCTTGACACAGGATCTTATGTCACTCAGCTACCTTAGCAATGAGAGATCATGTTGTGACCTTGACACAGGATCTAGAGCACTCAGCCACCTATGCAATGAGAGATCACGTAGTGACCTTGACACAGGATCTAAGGTCACTCAGCTACCTTAGCAATGAGAGATCATGTAGTGACCTTGACACAGGACCTAGATCACTCAGTCACCTTAGCAATAAGAGATCATGTTGTGACCTTGACACAGGATCTAGATTACTCAGCCACCTTAGCAATGAGAGATCACGTAGTGACCTTGACACAGGATCTAGATCACTCAGCTGTTCTCATGCTGGTGTTTAGACATCTGACCTACAAGATGAATTATCCTCTATTTTAAGATTTCTCCTATTTTACAGCATTTCAAACATAGCTTTTTATTAGGTTCTCACTAATCAGTGCACTTGGTCTGGAATTAGACTTTACTACAAAATGTTTTGTTTTAAGACAAATAACAAGTTGAAAATTAATGAAAAAACACTCATTATAATTTCGTTAAAATTGCTCACAGTGTCAACTGATGATCTGTTTCCTAGGCAATCTTTGGTTTTTATTTTAAACATTTAACAAAACAGTGTTGTTTCTTCATCTTTCAAATACAGATTTCAAATTCTTTATTTGTTTACTTGCAGAAACTGGAGGCAATTTTCTGCCAAGCATTTATGTACTGTACAGTATGGTGAGACTGTTATGTCGTTTTTTTGTGTGATTAGTTTGCTCAAGATCCAATAAAACACAGAATACTATTATGATGGTATACAACAGAAAAAATGATAATGGAAGGGAAGATCAGAGAAACAGTGCTTACATAGTCTGTAATTGTTTGCTTCTCAGTCAGCATTGTCTAAATGTTCATATCGGGTCAGAGAGATACAACAAATGGTCAATATGTGCTGGTGCTGTAAATACTGTTGATGTATTGTTGTTGTATGGTGCGTAGCATCGCTTTCAACAATTTTTCAGTCATATCGCGATGGTGTCTACTTGAGACAGTATTCTAAGCGCTGTCACACTGGAGAATCATGCCGCAGACACATTGTATGATACCCCACCCAGTCACATTATACTGACACCGGGCCGACCAGACCTAGAACTCTCCTCTAAATGCTGAGCATCAAGCGAGGAAGCTTCTTGTACCATTTTTAAAGTCTTTGGTATGACCCAGCCGGGGATTGAACCCACGACCTTCCGCATGCGAGGCGGACGCTCTACCACTAGACCACGCCGCGGTCTTTAAATACTGACCGACAAGATGGCATACTATACAAATTTAGTTTTATTTATTTTTCTTCGATTGTGAAACAAAGTTTTACAACTTATACAAGGATTGCTTGAAGCATTCCTTAATCGAACCACTTACTGTACTAAACATAGCATATTCAGAAAAAGTGTCTTGCTCAAGAACACCACACATAGTCGTGATTGGGGATCAAATCCGCGACCCTCTGATCATGGATCTGATGAGCTACCACTGGACTATAATCTCCACTAGTCTATACAAGTCTTAGATAGATTCTAATTACAAATATAAACAATATTAATATCCACCAACACATTGAAATGTTTTGACAGAAAGTTTACTTGCTTGATAACACTTGCCTATATAGCCAGGTGAAAAGTTGAGAAATATAAAAAAACATTGTATCCCCATTCACAAACATTGACTTGTCTGAATAGACCTGCAATACAGTCCCAGATTATGTATGTAATGTGGTCATTTTAATATTAAAAATCTACTTCGAAATGATTTAAACAGTTTTCATACAAATTGTAACTGTAATCTTTAGCAGGAGAATTAAATACATTTATATTAAAGACAATGTCAGGAAAAATGTCCAAAAAATACTATTGGTTTTAAATTAAAATAATGCATAACAATATTATTTATAAAAATAAAATATGAAAGATTTCGAACACTTGTATTTCAAATCTATTGATACTGGCATTTCAATCAGAGTGTTAAATTTAAACGAACTCCAAAAGTAAATATCACGCACATACAACTTGACAACCTACACCTTATCACAGAGCTCCAGATAAGATACGTATCTGCGTATATGACACATTAAAATTTGTGGATACACACCAGATTTGTTTAACATGCATATCAATTATGCATAAGCAATGAGTTTTACACTAAAATCAATTTCTATATGTGTAAATAAGTTTACATTCTCTGAAAATCGATCTTCATTGGACTAATTTTTTAACTTATCCACGTAAATAAATAGCTGAATAGTTTCAATTGAACTCGCTTCTGACAGTTATAAATTTTACCAGTTATAATGGTAACCCAGTCTATGCAATTAATAAACAATGTCGCTAAGTTGCTCAATTTTTTCTCGACGGGACAACAACTTTGAAAAGCTGAATGCTCCGGCAGGATACCTGTAATTCCCAGAACTGTTTCAATATTTTAGGTATATCGCTGGTTGAAAATCCTATTTAAGTTGCTGGTTGAAAATCCTATTCAACAACATGAAATGTGGAAATCATGAAACTTTGTTTAAAAAGTCATGTTATTTTAAATGTACAGACGTTACACTCTGAGAAACTTTTTATTTTGAATGTCCTACTTGTTTTGTAAGGTATCGAGATGCGCATGCGCGACTTTCTATACCAGTTTAAACATCAGCTGGTCTATGTTTCTACGCTGCCCTTTTCGGTGTTCCCGGCACCGTATTTTTTTCTTTAACAGATGTTAAAAGGTTATGGAAAAGAAATAAACGTTTAGAAATTATGTTCATTTTGAAAGCAAATTATGTTAAAAAAATGGTTACATATTTTGAGAAGTTTAATTAACAATTAAAAAGTTCATGGCCTTGTGGTCATGTTCATAAAAAATTAATGTCACATACTGCATTAAATAACTTCCATATTGTGCAGTGTGTATGCTAAAACTATATTTTTGTACTTATTCTGATTGCATTTTGGTCAGTTATGACATATATGCCAAGAACGAATAAGCAGCAAAAAACTTGCTAATTTTGTGTACTAATAAGTCAATATAGTTGTGCCACAATACAATGTCTTGTTCCTATTTTTCTACAACATTGGTATACCATTTATTTTTAGCATCTAAACTGTCTTTTAACTATTCAGCAATGGTCTGTAAGAAATCCAAAGATTGAGCAGTAAAATGACTGATAAAAGATAAAAGGCAAAATGGAAAGTTTGATGTCCATTTGAACAGCTAAACACAAAATATCGTAGCAATTTAACGGTAGTTTGCAATAACCTCTGTTACGCAGCCTCTTGTGTTAAGCAGCCAAACATGTTGGTTTTATATTTACAGCCAAACCTGGTCTGTATTCAACAACCACATACTCTATATAAGAGGCCATTATAGCACATTCCCACTGTATGCTGCAACTAAACACAGATTTGGGTGTATATCATATGCGCATTACTCATTACTATTCTGAAAACTCAAGAATACTCATCTACTCTGATTTTGATGAGTAATTACTCATTGGCTTAAAAAATGATCTGGAGCTCTGTTATCATCTCGACTTTTTCTTAGATGAAACAAAACAACAATATGTAATTAATTAAATATCCCCTTTTCAATATGATTTTCTCGCATGTTAAAATAGATATTCTTGTGACAACATGGATTCAGTGAGTATATGTAGTCATTATATATTTGCAAAAAATAACTTTAGCCAATTTTATAGTTAAAAAAATCCTGAAAACTAATTCTAAAAATTTTTATCTAAGACATATAGCATGTGTGGTTTTTAATATAATAAATGTTGTCAGATATTATTTAATACCTAGACTTAACAAATAATTAAACAAAATACAGTGGATATAAAATGTTTATAGTTGAAATACAAATAAAGCTGCTTATAATAAAGTATTATAATGAAGTATTATAATGAAGTATTAATAGAAAAGAGTTTTACAAATCTGGTATCGAAATTGCCCTGTTTCACTAAAGTTTGACCAGACCTGATTAGCTCAGTCATTAGTGTGTCTGACTATCAATCCTAGGGTCTTGAGTTCAAATCTCCGCCTGACCACAATCTCTGTGATGGCTGATATATGACATTGTGTCTCATGATTATTCATCCTTCACCGCTGGTTCAAGTGGGAAAGTTATCTGTTACTTGTGGAGATGGGTGAGCTCGAGTACTGGTTAATCTTCCAGGATCCCAGGAAACAGTGATTCAAAGTTAACTGATCATCTTTTAACCCTCTATGGCATAAAAATGATGCTAAATATTCAATCAATCAATCACTTATGTAAGTAGGTGTACAAACTTCTAAGTGTAAAATTTGAAGTTACCAAAAAAATAGGGAAATCTATTTAGTGTTTCACTTACATCATTTTAGGAACTTTCGCTAGCCTTGTATAATGTATTATTTTTAAAATTTGCAAAAATACTGCAAAAATGAAACGTTCCTAGGTGTCAGTATTTGTACAAAAATCTTAAGACTTACGAAGGTTACTGAGACAGGCACCAGATGATCAGAATCATATAAAATAATAAAAAACATATTAATTGATGCGTTAGCGAAATCTATGTTATCATTAAGAGAAAATCAATTTGATTTATTCGAGCTAGTAAATAATGTAGGACTCCATTTTGATTAATGGTAAGATACAAAAAAATATTCTGCACGATAGTTCATGTTTATAGTTACCACACATTAACTGGGATCTCTCCATTATACACTTTATATGGCAAAATATTTTTTGAAATTCTTTGTTTAATATTTTTAAACGGAAATTCTAAATGATGCAAGGTTTTGCTGCTCTAAACCGATGTATAGGAAAATTAGTGATAGACAAGCCTAATATACCAGATTCTTGACAGAACAGATAAATGTTGTTTTTTTGTGATTGGATGGAGGAAGCCCTTTCTTGATATAAAAAAAACAACAGAAAAACTGTAAAATCACCTCAATGGATGACTCATAAGTACAGTTGACTGCCATGCACTCTCATTTACAATCAACGGACCCGGTCCAGGGATTGTAAGTTTGAATCTCCACTTGACCACATTCTCTGTGATGATTGATATACAAGATAGCATCTCATTGTTATTTGTCTTTCACTGCTGATTCAAGTGGAACAGTTATCAGTGACTTGCATAGATGGGTATGTTTGAGTACTTGTTGGGTCTCAGGAAACAGGGGACAGGTCAACTATCAGTCCTCGATGGCATAAACGTCACGCTTAATGATTACTTGACCAAATCAGGATTGTGGCGAGAAGTAGGTGTTCTCAAACTGCATTTTCTTTTAATCTATATAATACATTTACACCAGCAGAATACAGAATATCCATTTATTACAGACATGCATGACTGGTGGCCTTTATTGGAGCTGTAATAAATAATACAAATACACTCAATGCTGCTACAAAACCTATCATACCAGGCGACCAGTTCTCCACAGCTCTCAAATAACAATTAAATAACAGGAAGCAGATGTTTTAATTGAGGAAAAATGACAAAGTCTAATCAATGACATTTATTGCAATAAAATTAAGTTCCTAAATTTCCGGTTTGAGCATCAGAATCTCTATGACATACTTACAATTTGTTGTAATGCTAATCTACATGTCAAATGAGTGGTTAATGACATTATATGATTCATCTTTTGTATCGAGTATTGAGCAGAACAAGCTATATTATAGTCAAACCTATGTAAGTGGTCACCGCTATTTAGAAGTCACCGGTCTTATACAATCATATTTGCTGTTTCCCATTTTTATACTTTCAGAGCAATTAACCTGAATTAAGCAACAACCTGTCTTAAAGGTCATGTTTGCCCCTTCTCTTGACTGGCTGCTTAAGACAGATTTGACTGTATATGATACATACAAGAAAAAAGCAAGAGGGTTATGAAGCGAACATTTCCCTCATCTAGGAAACATATAAATGGTTGAATGGAATGTTGCATCCATGGTTTGTATTTTTCTACTGGTATATAGATACAGTTGATACCCGCTAACTCGAACTCTTATATTTCGAAATTCCGGTTATTTCAAATTTGAAGTTTGGTCCCATTTTTCCCCCTTCTATTTCTGTATTATTTAACACCTGCTATATCAAATTCCAGCAATTCGAATTATTCACTATTTCAAAAGGTGTCCTTCGGTCCTTTCATCCTTAAATCTATTGATTTCTCATTCGTTTTTTCGAATTTTTATCACCGCATGAAGATGAAAGGCAAACCGCTGAAGGTGATAATTGCTGATACCATACCTGTAATCTATTGCTTCATGTGTCTGTCCTGGCAGGTAAGGTAATTGTGTCATCAAATTGTAATGATACAAACACAAGTGAGACACACGCTAATTAGGCAAACAACACGGCTTCTTCTTTGGGTGATGAAGTTTAAGAAGACATTTGTTCTATTTTTTCGACTTATTTTTTATTTGTAAAGTTGTTGTAACCATTGCTTGTAAATAACCTGTGTTTTTTTCTGTTACATATTCTATTTATTTGATATTCATGAAAATAAAAAATAAAAAAACATTTTATTTATCTATTATATCACACTTTAAAAATTACAATGTTCACTCACTGGGCAAATAGACAATTAGCCTTCACACAGAAAACATATGCCTGCGTAGAAGAAAATGATGTATGTAAACAGTTCAATTTACCACGATTTAAGATAATTCCACAATACACATCAATATAAACAAAGTTTATATAATGTGTAAATATAACAACAACATATTATTTTGAGTATAAAACAACAAATATAGTATTTACATGTACACATATATTCTCAACGATTTATTACGTGGGTGGGGTAATGGTAAAAAGTAGACTCCTGATAAATCGAAATCCGGATATTTCGAATTATTTTTACAGTCCCATGGAATTCGAAGTCATGAATTTCGACTGTACAACAGTTTCATAATGACCACTTAAAATGCAAATTTGGACAACACATCGGTTAAAGCTCGGACAGTATGTAATTGTCTAATCACGTAAGTTCAAATATCGTACATCATTGTGTGGTAACCGTAAGTAACAGTGACCTTGACTGTCATCCAATTTGGCTCGAAAGTATTTAAAAGCTTTCTTTTCAAGTTGGGAGCATGTCTATAAAATTCATCACAATACCTAAGGAAACTGAAGTTACTTAACAGAACCATCATCATGGTTTTACTTATGGTCGGAGCTTGAATTTGATCTGATTTGGCTAAATATAGGTTTGCAAGCTTTGATTTCAAAGGTGGCACTTATCCACTTAAATTCTAAAAAAAAATCTCTATTTTTGGCAAAATTGTCCTTGTTCATGACCCATTTGTCTAAAATTATTAGCACAAACCATAATTTTATTTTTAATAAATGACCACAACAGGTTTTAGCTCAAAAGGAATTCAAATATTCATTTTAAGATCCACAAAATTTTATTAAAATAAACCTTAATCGACACTGTGACTAACAGGAGAATCCACAGTCCAAAACTAACTAATATAAACATTTATTAAACTGAAGCGTGGTCTAGTGGAGAGCTTCCGCCTTGCATGCAGAAGGTTGTGGATTGGATCTCAGGCCAGGTCATACCAAGAACTTGTAAAAAGGTACCAGACGCTTCAAGGTCTGGTTGGCCCGTTGTCAGTACATTGTGACTGAGACGAGTATGATACCATGTGACTGCGGTATGATACTCTAATATGGCACCGCTTAAAATTCTGTCTCAAGTAGACACTGTTGCGACATAACTGAAAAATTGTTGAAAGCTAGCTGAACACCATTAACCACATTACCCAGTTGTTTATATACATGCACTGGTATGCCGCCAGTATTTGTTTGCAGTATTGGAACAATTTTCACTTTTCATTTAAATACAACTATCACCACAAGTACAATACATTTTTATTTTCTCTATCAAATGTGTGAATAGCTGTGTAAAATGTCTTGTAAAGGCATATTTTATTTAATAGCCAAGTTAACAAAAATGATGGATTTACCAACTTTAACTACCATAGTCTGGTTCCAGTCAAACTGTTGAAAGACAAATAGTATTGATTGACCTTCACTTGAAGTACTTTTCATGACTGACCTTCTCTTGAAGTAATTTTCATAACTGACCTTCTCTTAGAGTAATTTTCATGATTGACCTTCTCTTGAAGTAATTTTCATGACTGACCTTCTCTTGAAGTAATTTTCAGTCAAATAAAACATGGCCATGGTTTTGTACAACAGTGTATTACTTATACAGTAAATACACCACTTCATCAAGACATCTATTTAAAAGTTTGAAATCCTGAAATTTAGCAAGTACAAGAATACTGTCTGAAAAGGTTCTCTGGGTTCAATACAACAAGGTATATTACCTATACGTTTGTTTATTTGTTTGAATATTTAGCATTATTTTTATGCCATCAAGGGCTAACAGACAACCAATTAACCTAATCAATCTTTCCTGGTAGCCTGGAATGTCAACCAGTACTCAAGCACACCCATCTCGGCTAGTAACTGATAATCAGCGATGAAAGATGAATGACAATGAGATGAAATGTTGTATACTATATGCTGTATATATATGCATTTCATGGAGACTGCGGCCAGAAGGGGAATTTAAACTCACAACCCCTGGATTAATAGTCAAACTCGCAACCAGCTAGACTAACTGGGTATGGCCTATACTTAATCCAATTTTGATCATACAGATCCATCATGCCGCCATGATATACATCCAGTATCAGAGACAATAATGAAGTTAATTTTTGGTAAACAGATTGTGAGAAGAATATCTAAAATGGCAGCCATCTTGAATGTCATTGTATCATTACCTTGATTGAAATTCATGCAATTTTGAAAACTTTACTGAAAGAATCGATGAACTTATTGTTGTTTTGTTATTTGATTTTAAACAAGAGACTGCAGCAGACAACACTCCTATAAATGTGACCACAGTATAATATGTGGGTATTAGAGTGCCTATAAAAAACTTCAATACTACAGACAGACTTGAGATAATTAAATATTATTTATCTTATTTAGAGATACCTGTGTTATACGACACTCGTAATTACATGGGAGGATTTATGCGGCATGCAAGTCAGTAAAACAATGATGAAATTGTTTTCTACCAACAAATGAGAATATTGATATTTTCTATTATCTAGCCTCAATACCTATGGTAACAGACATTATATAGCGGAGATTGAATATAAAATTAAAGATGACATACTAAATGAAGAAATGCAAGATGAATGTCAGTAAGTAAGAACACAGTAAGACTTCTATAAACCAATATGGTCACTGTTATTTAAATTGAACCTAAACAGTAACTGATCTAACAGTTCACGTTTCCATTTACGAATGTATACACCAATATAAAAACACCAATATCATTGTCACATTCATTCAAATTAAACCTAAACACTGTAAAACATCTAAATGTTAAAGGAATCAGGAATAAACGCTATAAATGTGTTTTATTTTTAAAATAGGTAAAAAGCATCTCGTTAACAAATAAAATCCAAATGGTTTGGTATGTCAATTCCACCAAAACGTGACATAATTGATATATAAATCAGAGTGGTAAACTTGAAACGAATTTCCCATTCTTAAAATAGACAGCTCTTACATACTGCCTGACATCATTCCGATTCTTTTTAAGATGAAACAATTTTATCATAATGTAAACCTGTATCAATGGTGGATTTACTCTTTAAAATAAACAGCGTATGCCTCGAATCCCCGCTGCCTAAACTTCAATATTTGATTAAAATTAAATAGATTTCTGCTGAAAAACATGTGTGCCCGTTCAGATACTTTGTTGTACTCCCTCTAAAACTGCCCCTGTGTATAACAGATCAAACTGATATCAAAATGGAATCATATGACTCATTTAATACATCATAAATATGTTGCACTTTTAAGCGGGAAATCTATTTCAGTCTAACCTAGTTAAGAAGCCCAATGTTGGAAATACCTTTTTTAATTTATTATTTTGACATATTTAAATAGATATGCTTTTGGCAATAAGGTGTCAGTGAGTATATATAAGCATGTTTTGTTTGAAAAAAATGTTTTTAACCAATTTCAAAATTTTTAAAAATCCTGATATAATCCCTTTAATTCTTTCATCTATTAATCAATTTAAAACACAAGAATGGTCACATTCATTCAAATTAAACCTAAATGCTGTAAAACATCTAAATATTTTCTTCTTTCATCTATAAAACAATATAAAACATCAACTGAAAATGATCACATTCATTAAAATTGCACCTGAAAACTGTAAAACATCTTATTTGTAACTTCTAACTCATGTAGAACTCAAATACTGAAAAAATCAGTCTTTCAGTCATAGAAACTTCTGTAAAAGTCTAAATAGTCTTTCCTATTTATCAATGAAAAGATCATGGAGTGCATGTTCCCATGGTAGAGCATCGAACCAAGGATTGGAGAGTCACAGGTCCAATCCTTCCCCATGGCTATGTGTAGTGTCCTTGAGAAACACACTTTTTCTGCATATGCTTATTACTGGTTCTACCCAGGACTTCGAGAATGAGGTGTAATAATTTGTTTCACAAATGAAGTAAAATAAATAATTTTTAACTTAAAATAACAAGTTCACATTTAGACATCTAAATCTTCTTATTCATCAATTATACATCTTAACTGTTCTTGAGTTTTCACTTATATTTAGAAAATAATAAGTATCTACTACTCTTTTACAATATTTCAAAGATTTGAACAATTCTAATGTTGTGAAAGTCAATGCCGGAAACTTTGGAAATTGTTCAGAACTTCTATCCACAAGTTGTGACAGACCAACCATCCAACAGACTTTCACACAGACCAACCAACTAACAGACTTAGGGACAGACCAACTACCAACGGACTTACGGACAGACCACCCAACAGATTTACAGACAGACCAACCAACCAACAGACTTACAGAAAGACCAATTACCAACAGACTTAGAGACAGACCAACCAACCAACAGACTTATGGACAGACCAACCAACAGACTTAGAGACAGACCAACCAACCAACAGACTTACAGACAGATCAACCAACCAACGGACTTACAGACAGACCAACCAACCAACAGACTTCATGACAGACAGACCAACCAACAGACTTCATGACAGACAGACCAACCAAAAGACTTACAGACAGACCAACCAACCAACAGACTAACAGAAAGACCAACCAACCAACAGACTTACAGACAGACCAACTAACCAACAGACTTACAGACAGGCCGATCAACCAACAGACAGACCAACCAACAGACTTACAAACAGACCAACCAACCAACAGACTTACAGACAGACAAACCAACCAACAGACTTACAGACAACAAATTTACAGACAGAACAACCAACCAAAAGACTTACAGACAGACCAATCAATCAACAAACTTACAGACAGACCAATCAATCTACAGTCTTGCAGACAGACCAACCAACCAACAAACATACAAACAGAACAACCAACCAACAGACTTACAGACAGACCAACCAACCTACCAACAGACCAACCAATCTACACAGTGATTTCTACATTACCCTTCTCCTATTTATGGTATGGAAAGCAAAAAAAAAAATTAATATTACAAAATCATGACTATAAGAAGTAAAACATAAAAAATTGAAAAATAACCAAATTTGACCAAAATGTTTTTCATCCATAATAAATAATTTCTCCTTTTCTGCAAAATAATTAGATTTGATTTTTTCCCCTTTCAACCAACATTCCAATAAATTTGTACAAACTTGTAAACCAACAGATAAAATAAGTACAGTTAAACCTGTCTTAAGTAGCCAGTCATGGGAAGAAGCAAAATTGGCCTTTTAAGACAGGTTGTTGCTTAATACAGGTTAATCTGTTCTGAAAGCATATAAATGGGAAACAGCAAATTGGCTGCCTAAGACAAGTGGCTGCTTAATTGAGGTGACCAGTTACACAGGTCTGACTGTATTGCCTAATAAAACCAATAAACGAATAGTTTACCTTTCGTTATTCCTTCCATTACGTTGATATGGATCCAGGACTTCAGCAAAGGAATCTCTGTCAAAGTTAGTGCTTTTAGAACTTTTACATTGAACCAAACTTCTGGACTGAAACATAAAGATCATTCAACTTCAGTATACACCTGATCCTGGTGGGGAGGCGGTAGGGTAGTTGTTGTTGTTTACCCAGCAGTATATTCTTAACCATGGGCTACTTAACTTAGCCTCATAACCAGATATTTCTTTTATAAAGAAAGACTTGTTTATGAATGACGTGCATTTTCTTGAATTCTCATGGTCTTCCATGCATACTTCTCTTAACTCTTTATTTCATCACAGAAGGCCTTTGAAAACAGTGCAGGAAGAGTTCAGATTGCTCATAATGAGCAATCTGAACACTTCCTGCACTGTTTTCCACTCTGTCAGTTAATATAAACATAATTCACCCAATAATTCAAAAGCCTTCTTTATTAGAGGTGTCCAAAGGCGTCTATATGAAGTAAAGGGTTAAATGTGAATAAATCTTGTTATAATTCTAAATTTACTGATCAGTAGTTCTAATATGCAAATTAGCTTCGTCAGCTGACGAAATTTATCATTTAAGTTTATCATAAAATTTCTGATTAAATCATATTCACTCGGTCAATGCTGTCATCCTTCTATATAAGAATGGCGGCTAGATATATGCAAAGATATTATGATAATGCATAATTCATACGGGTATGTTTATACAAAATTAAGAAATATTTGATTTCAACACAAGTCATTGCAGATATCTCGTCCAATATAATTGTCAAATAAAAAAACATTAAATAATTTACAACGACCATAATTTATGATGTGTAGTATTACCCATATCAAAATAATTCCTTTTCTTATTCTTAATAATGACGAACTTGATATCAGAAAAGATTTAAAATAAATGCATGAATTAATTAAAGAACTTTTTTTTTAAAGAAATGATCAGAAACTGTAGAATGCTGGTAGAGATTTCTAAGATACTATATAATTGTAGTATAGTGTGTTTAGCTGGTCCCTAGAAGAAAGCCTCAGAATATCAGTTGACATTATTTTCAAACTACTTAGATTGTGTGCATCACAGTAAAGCGTTTGCATAGCAATAGGGATGTGTAGGTTCAAGTCCCAGCTGACGCCATTGATTTTTCTACGTAATTTTCCATTCAGATTACATAATGTATTACAGCCCCTTAATATTGTATAAGATCTCTCCTCTAAAACCATAAGGATTCTCTGAAATCATGATGAAATTTACCCCACCCCACCCTATGTATTGGTAATATGCTGAAATTCTTACACCTGCCTCGCCCATCTCCACAAAAAATAATTAACAAATATGAAATCCTGAGTCCGCAGCTGAATTTGAAATGTTAAAGATACATGAATGTTTATGATGAGATTTTGTTTTTATATTTAAGCGTCAAGACACCAGAGTGTCATGAAGTTATTAAGCATTAAAAAAGATTAACATCTGAAATATCACACTGATATTTACAGGTAATAATTACAAGCATTACAATGACACTGGAGTAAAAAAGTAAATCTATATTTTAGGGTTCAACTGGTACAGTTTAATGGGTGTATGGGGAGACTTCATATATTCCCCCTGTTTGAAAGGAGATATACGCTGGCTCTGATATCAGATTTTCCTTTACCTTGTTGTTGAACTATACATTCTCATAACTAATAGTGTGTGGGGGGAGGGAGACTAGGGGATCTTAATCGGCATGCCTAATTTGGGCCATATATAAGGGGTGTCCCCCAGAAAATCATAGAATTTTGTAGTAGTTTTATTTTCTGACATCGGAATGAAATAAAAATTTAACAAAAATGTTAATTGTTCATTTTTACACATTGCAAAAAAAATTAAATCTTAGTAGCGCTCATTAAGTATACTGTTTTTCACGGTTTGAATCAAACCCTGGTATGCGTGTATGGCACAACCTGCATGAAGCTGCTAAAGCAAACAGTTGGCCTGTGACATGAATAAAGTTTCTTCCTGTATCTCGTTGAAATTACGCCAAAAGTCACATGCACAAGTGTTGGTCATTTAGATGTCATCATGTAAAATTTCAAACACCAAACATCACTTGAATTTGTACAGTTCCCATCAGGATTCACTAAAAATGGCAGCATTGGAGGAAGATGTATGACCACTATAGAATTCTGTGTACAATCTGGAATGACACATTTACAGACAAGCTGCAAAACATTGAGAGATACAGGGGAGTATCAGAACAACTTGCATGTCCACAAGAGGCATGGCAGTGTCTCAAAAGGTTTGACAGACCTCTTGGATGACCACAGTATCAGGACACTAGCAGCTGTCAAGAATGTCATCAATGGTGACCAGCGTAAAACTATGCGTAAGGCGGTGGAATGTGTTGGATGCAACAATTCAACTGTCCAGCGTGTGTTGACCGAGACATGGGTATGTCTCATGTCAGTACTTGATGGGTTTCACGCCTATCAGACAAAGAAAAAAGTGATGTTGCAGAGCAGATCACTATTGTTGATCAGAATTATAACTACCGACAAAACATAGGGACATTATTATGAACCCAAAATTAGCGAATGTCTATGGTATGAAAGAGGATAAAAATGAAGGCATGAACTGGAAATGATGTTACATTTTAGGTTTGATGTTAGTATGCGCCATTCGGCATTGTATGTTATTTTTTAAAATTTATTTTAAGAGATATTTTCATGCAATTTTCTGAACATACCCAGAGGTGATGCATTATTATTCAGTGAAATTTTTAATGAAATATGTTCTTCAGTTTGGATGCTGTATGAAAAATTGCCTTTGCTTTCCAACGTCTTTTCTGACATTTTTAAAGTTTCAGCTTTTCTCGTGATGGCATTCAGTTGCTATGACATTGACGCGTTATTTATCATTGTTCGCTACAATACCGGCGCGTGATTTTAAACATATTTTTTTAAAAACATTCTATTTTTGTAACTATGTTCAGTATAAAACTTAAACACAACATTAGATATCTTGAACTTAAATGCAACTTAAACTAAACCTGGGTGTCTACAGATGAAAAAATAAGTCCAAAAGGACCATAACTTTGCCAAAATGCAACCCTGATTTATGGTTCTTATCTCTGTGTATTCAATTGATGATGGAGAAAACACTTGTGAAGTTTCATTCATATCCAATGAGTGGTTGCATAGATATCTTACTAGATAAAAAACTTTAACCTCAAAAATTAAGTCCAAAAAGGGCCATAACTCTGCTAAAATGTAATCCAGAGTTATGGTTCTTGTCTCTGGGTGTTCCACTGATGATGGTGAACGCATATGTGAAGTTTCATTCATATCCAATCAGTGATTGCATAGATATCTTACCTAATAAAAAACTTTAACCTGAAAAATTAAGTCCAAAAAGGGCAATAACTCTGCCAAAATGCAATTCAGAGTTATGGTTCTTTCTCTGTGTATTTCATTGATGATGGTGAACACATATGTGAAATTTCATTCATATCCAATGAGTGGTTGCATAGATATCTTACCTGATAAAAAGCTTTAACCTGAAAAATTAAGTCCAAAAAGGACCATAACTCTGCCAAAATGCAATCCAGAGTTATGGTTCTTATTTCTGTGTGTTCCTTTGTTGATGGTTAACACACATGCGAAGTTTCATTCATATCCAATGAGTGGTTGCATAGATATCTTAAGTTTAAACGCAACTAAACGCAAAGTTTAACTGGGGTGTCTACATACGCCACCGCCGGGGTCATGGCAATAGTTCGCCTTTATAAGGGAGTTGTGCAAGAACATGCAAATGTTAGCCTACAATGTACGTTGATACAATGTACATCTGCCAAAATGTAATCCAGAGTTATGGTTCTTGTCTCTGGGTGTTCCACTGATAATGGTGAACGCATATGTGAAGTTTCATTCATATCCAATCAGTGATTGCATAGATATCTTACCTAATAAAAAACTTTAACCTGAAAAATTAAGTCCAAAAAGGGCAATAACTCTGCCAAAATGCAATACAGAGTTATGGTTCTTTCTTTGTGTATTCCATTGATGATGGTGAACACATATGTGAAATTTCATTCATATCCAATGAGTGGTTGCATAGATATCTTACCTGATAAAAAGCTTTAACCTGAAAAATAAAGTCCAGAAAGGACCATAACTCTCCCAAAATGCAATCCAGAGTTATGGTTCTTGTCTCTGTGTGTTCCTTTGTTGATGGTTAACACACATGCGAAGTTTCATTCATATCCAATGAGTGGTTGCATAGATATCTTAAGTTTAAACGCAACTAAACGCAAAGTTTAACTGGGGTGTCTACAGACGCCACCGTCGGGGTCATGGCAATAGTTCTCCTTTATAAGGGAGTTGTGCAAGAACATGCAAATGTTAGCCTACAATGTACGTTGATACAATGTACATCTGCCAAAATGTAATCCAGAGTTATGGTTCTTGTCTCTGGGTGTTCCACTGATGATTGTGAACGCATATGTGAAGTTTCATTCATATCCAATCAGTGATTGCATAGAATGAATGAATGAATGGTGTTTTACGGCACGTCGACACATAAATAGGTCATTTTGTGCGCGCATGATTGCATAGATATCTTACCTAATAAAAAACTTTAACCTGAAAAATTAAGTCCAAAAAGGGCAATAACTCTGCCAAAATGCAATTCAGAGTTATGGTTCTTTCTCTGTGTATTCCATTGATGATGGTGAACACATACATGTATGTGAAATTACATTCATATCCAATGAGTGGTTGCATAGATATCTTACCTGATAAAAAGCTTTAACCTGAAAAATTAAGTCCAAAAAGGACCATAACTCTGCCAAAATGCAATCCAGAGTTATGGTTCTTGTCTCTGTGTGTTCCTTTGTTGATGGTTAACACACAAGCGAAGTTTCATTCATATCCAATGAGTGGTTGCATAGATATCTTAAGTTTAAACGCAACTAAACGCAAAGTTTAACTGGGGTGTCTACAGACACCACCGCCGGGGTCATGGCAATAGTTCTCCTTTATAAGGGAGTTGTGCAAGAACATGCAAATGTTAGCCTACAATGTACGTTGATACAATGTACATCTGCTCAAGACAGTGGTATTTTCTAAATACGGTTGACGAGATATTCAAATTTAGTCGTGTGATCCTGACTTGTAACCTCCGCCAAGTAATTATCCTCTTAAAGTGAATTGTCCATAGAAAAACCTGTATATGATGCCATATCTAATTCATCTAATGATAATGCATGAGATGCAACCATTTAAATAAATTATACTTAAGAAATGAACTGTATTCGTTAAAACTTCATGAGAGATGACATTATATGTGTCATATACAAAGTAGATGCACTCCAAAGAGGTTCACATTCCATCTTTGGCCAAATCTATTGAATGTTCAAAAAATAAGCGTACGCGAGTAACAGCACCAAGTCATCATTTTCCATTTATCAAGCACCCATTTATCAGTAAATAATGTGGCGCATCCTTGTATCTAGGTGATGTTTCATGTAAAATATCGAAAGATCATGACGTTTTGTGTAAGATCATGACGTTTTGTGTAATATCATCACATTTTGGGTTATAACATCATAACCAATCGCGAACCTCGGCAAGGCCGATTTTATCTGAAATAATTGCCGAAGCTTAAAATGATCACTGAAGGGTATTCATTGGAAAATGAACAACATAACTGAAGGAGTTACACCACAAATGTAAATATTACAAAATCCATGTTTACACAATCATATACTCACACCCAATGTTATTCAAATAAACATATCTGTAGGTTTTTAGCATGCTTTAATTTTGCTTTGCTGTGTGATTCATTTCCCTGTCTCATCACACTGTCAATTTTACAGGAATGGGGTTAGGGTGTGGGGGGGAGTATTTCTGCACAAAATAGTTGGCTGTTTGTAAATGGCGACTGTGTCGCTGTAAAAAGTTGCCCAATATCCAGGTAAAAGATCATGTCCAGTTATGAACATAAGCTGACAAAGAGTAAAAAATGTTCTTCATTTCTGGCAGCAATGAAACAAAACACTTATAAACTATTTTGTTAATAGTATTCAAATGTGTATAACATTAAAAATATGAAAACAAATCTTACAGTCAGTGGTTTGGAGTTTTGTAATAAACATTACTGAGTCTGCATGAATAATAGGAAGAACGTATACCATATACACCCTACTGTGCACACTGAGACATTTTACAAAAGGAAGGCATTTATTTGGAAACCAAGGAATAAAAATTTAATTAAGTGTATTAAAAATTCCATAAAACATGCTTTTTTACTTTTAAAATTTTTAAATCAGATTTGGATTAAAGAGGCAAAACATTTTATCTTCTATTAAAATCAGTGCGAAGTGTTTATTACTGTGTAAGTAATATATGTGTTTGCTAATTTATCATGGTTAATGAATCAGAAGAATATTCATGAAATGGGGACAACAATACTTACAGATCTGTAAATGACACAGTTGCCTTGGTTACATGAGGGAAGGGTACTTCCATAGACATATGAAGGACTATCTGTATTGTACCTTTGAGCTGCAACTCTTCTACAGCCATATCAAAGTCCAAACCAACTCTAGAAACAGAACAATTTAAGCTTGTTGAGTGTGATATATATACATGTATATGGTTTTCAATAAATTTATTCATTTAACATTGATTGTGAAATAATTTCTTAGAATTAAGAACAATCAATTATGTCAAGTCTTCCCGGATAAAACCAGTACTAAGTGGAAATGTATCTTGCTCAAGGATACACACTACATGTATGGCAGCGGATTTAATTTGATTTGATCCTGAGTTGAAAGTCTCACTGGACCATGCACTCCACAAATATTTTTTATTTTTAATGGGGTTTAACGCCATTTTCAACCGATTTCAGGTTATACATGGCATATCCAGTATTGCTTGACTGGAGGAAGATCTCAGAATAAATCTGAGTGGAACCACCTCTGTAATAAACTGGCAATCTTTCTCACATAAACGTTTTAGGACTAAAAGAGACTCGAACATGCAACCTCAGCAGTAAGAGGTTAAGTGATTTTGAGATGATGCCTTAGACCACTCGGCCACAGTGGACCAGGGATTATATACTATAAAAGTGCTGATTTATATATTGCAGGGTATTTGTGTGATTTATACATAAATACACATATCAGAGTTTATATGAGTGTATGTCTAGATACCAGTGTATATCATGTGTCAGTGTGTATCATACCAGGCCATCTAAACTAACATACATATATAAAAGTGTATATGTGAAAGTGTTATACTAGTATATATGTGTTTTTTAACTTGTTAATATACATGTATGTGTGGTAGTGTACTTTTGCCTTTTGTTAATATATTCCGGTTCAGGAATGTAATAAACTAGACATAGTTCTGATATTAGCCTAGTGTAATATTACTTTCAATTCACAGCTTGGTGTTTTCCGTAAAAATGTCAAACTACGTTCAAACGTATATAAATGATGTCAATTTGTCATGGTTAAATGATGTTATTTGAGGCGTTACATCATATAATGATGACTCACAGAAACTAGTATGCCAGATTGTTTTTCAGTTTTTCAGTGATCTGTTAAATGAATGGTAAATGTACCAATTTCCTGAGTTATGTGATAAAAAGAATCTTACTATCTTGCTAATTTATTATTGTATTTATCACACTTGTTGACAAAGCTAATATAATGCTCGGCAGAGCCTCACATAATATCATATTTTTGCCAACTCATTAATAAATTCAATAATAAATGAGTACTGATGTTAGATTATCTATATATGTCCCAGTGTATTTTTAACAATGTGTAGTGTTTTTGTGCCAGCATATATTGTTACAAGTATATGATATACTAGTACTAGACTTGGTGCATATATTTGTCAGTGTTTGTATATCAGTGTATTACAGTTGTAATAATGCTACTAAAAACCATGTGACCAAACAGTGCTATCACATGACTAGCAGAAATGGTATACATATAATAAATAGCAAAATAATTAAATATGCTACAAAGGCAGTATTAATCATGAATTTCTTATCTTGATTAGTATTGTTTTTCACTGGGGTCCACTTAACAATGAATGAATGAATAGGGTTTTATGGCATACCAACACATTATAGGTTATTCAATGCCAACAGGAAGAAAGATTCCAGGTTCACTCTACATGTACAAAAACAACAAATTAACATACAGATTAAAAAAAAAAAAAAAAAATACATCAACAAATGATTATGCAGAATGAACCTTAAAGTATTGCCTTTATTAGAAAGAACATAAATTATTTGCATATATATATAATATAATAAGTTCATATGTTGATATGTGTATTACACATGAGTTACACTGTACAGTTTAAAAATAAACATGTTATTTACCAATATGTAAATGTCTGCTAAAGTATGCATATATACATGTCATTCATAAATATGAGAACACATTTTTAAATGCAATTCAAAATAAAATTGGATTTAAAGTTTCGTCAATGTTTACATTTCTGTGTTTAGCTGATTTTGATTTATACATAAATCTGGCAGAACACGCTAGAGATTATAGTATCAACAAATGCATTCAATTTGTGAAACACGGAATTCCAACTTACTTTCCAATTGCCTTTCTCGCTCTGAACACCATTCTGAAGTCATCACATCTTGACGCCATGTTGGCTTCCAGTACAATTCGATGTTCTGACAGTTTGTCAAGACCCACTGGGGGCTGGGAAATATTGGACCAGGAAGCTGGTTTGAATCCCCGCACACCATCAGAACACTCAAATGCCTTGACATTTCTGACACTGGGTGTAATGTCACCAAATGTAAAACCAGACAACTCCAAGGCATCTACAGAAATGAAGATGTAAAATGAAATTCATGTTTAATACTTTTCATGAATGATGATGACAAATGTGAAACACATAACCGTATTCCCTATAATATAAACTTATAAATATGTCCACCCACCACCTGTAATTTCAGTCCGAAAAATTAAAAAAACACATATATATATCTTTTTAAGTACCATCAGTAAAGAAACCCAATTGTAAAGTGTATTTGCTTGTGAAACAATTGGTAAACAGAATAATGTTTGAAAAACTCTTAAAAAAAACCTACAAAATTTGAACTCTATAATAAAAATGGGAGCATTTATTTGGGGGAATACGATAAAATTTAAAGTCTCATTAAACTTCCGAAATGCTCACTTTTTGATAACAACAAAAATGATTGTAATTAAATGTGTTTATAATATTTACTAAAACTATTACTGTAGACCGCTTAATGACTGTTCATAAAAAAGCGAAAAAATAAATAACTTTGATTGAAATGTGTATTTCTTAGATGAGTGGACCAACGTTATACTTTTGTTTACATTATTGTAATTCCGTAATGACTCAGTAGCTTTCCGACTGTACCTCCGCCAGTGTTTGGAAGTACACAAATGAATACTACAGTGGTAGTGTGCGGATTAAGACCGTTAGATAAGGGGTTCATTAACAAGATTGGAAAAATTATAGCTTCACTAATATTATGTACCTTTTTTGGGTTTTCTCATTGTAAAAAAATATATATTGATGTCTGCAATTAAACTGTATCTTATTTATACGCACTAAAAAACAATGAGTATGGAATACTAGTTTGGTCTAGTAAATCTTGCTCATAATCCTCCCTCGCATATATATATGCATTATACTATCGCATGCGCTATTACATCACAATTTACTTTATCGTAGTCAATATTGAGAGGCTACCAAAGAGTGGTTTGTTTAATAGTTATTAAAAAAGTAATTTTATTTTTAATTTTATATGAATGATTCGTCGCTTACGTGCAATAAATAAGCTTGTAGGTTCCAGTTCATTAATACACGGAGGGGAATAAAGGGGGTGTTCTTTAAAAACTATTTAACTGCAAGCGATTATTTAATTTTTAACCGCAACCCCTACAGTTCCCCATACTATGTTTCTCTCTGTAGTGAATTGATCATATATTACTGACCGACATGTTTCCAAACAAGCTTCATTTTCTGCAGAAGGTGTATATCGGAAAGAGACAAACATTAATTTGTAAACAAAACCTGTTCTTATTTATGTACTAATAATGTGCTTTATATTTATTTTTTCATTTGCAAAGTCTCTCAGTGATCAATTAAACATGTATTCCATCATCTGGAAGAGTAAAACTGACTTAAACTAAAACTTCGGAAGTTTAATGAGCCTTTAAGGAAATTCAAACAAAACCACTTACTTTCATCTAGAAATCATGAAAGCAGGAAACTTATTCCTTCATGAACAAGTACATATAATGAAATGTATATGTGCAGGAAAGATGTTACAAAATTTATTGGAAGTACCAGTAACCCTCAACAGATGTTAAATAGTTTCTAAACCTGCTCTTAAATTTATTACAGCCATCACTGAATGCTACTCATTTCTTTAGTTGAACAAAATCATCAATTCGGTTTAGCAAGATTCAAATGTCTGGTATTGATTGTTTCATAACCAAGTGAGGCTTTAAAAAGTCTAGTAGTAACAACCTAAGTACATAGTTTTAAACAGAATTTGGTGACTCTTGGGCAAACAGCTTCAAAAATGTAATATTTTGTAGGTTGGTTGTAAATCTAGAAAAAAGTAAAGATTTAAAAATGCTGAATGTAGGCTAAATTAATATTTCATGAAGGTCAAGGTCATCCTTATGAAAAAAGGTATGTCTCATTTTGAGTAGCACTATCTGTAACACAACTAGGGACCAAATTTGGTCGATACTCTGGGCTACACATTTTTCAAGAAATGGGGGTAAACCCAAAATCTTAACATTCTGTAGGCTAAGTCTGAAGAAAAACATCCATAGCACAGTTATGAACCATTTGGAGTTTCTAGACCAAATAGCTTATAAAAAGAATTAAGCAATAGATTAAACTATTCATTGAAAGAGTCAAGATCAAGATCCCTATAAAATACTTCATGGTTTTGAGTAGTAGTACCCATAACACAACTTTGGACTCAATTTGATAACTTTATAGCGTATACAGTTTCTTAGAAAGGGAGATAAAGATAATGTTAAGCGGGTTATTCATCAAGGTCACCCAAGAAAATACTGCATGTGTTTTAGTAGAACTACTCATTACACAACTATACACCAAATTTGGTGACACTGGGTCAAACAGTTTCTGAGAAACAGAGCTCAACACAAAAATTTAATATCGAATTGTAGGGGCCTATATGGCTGCCACTGCTTTCGAAAAGGAAAGACAAAAATTGATTTGAATTTGTAAAGGTTTGAGAGTAACCCCAGAGAGCAGATACAGATGACAGACTCAACAAGTTATGACTTGATAGTGTATACAGATGGTGGTAGCTGTACATACCTATAAATGATGGCTTCACTGTGAGCAGTCTATCATTGATTCTTCGCCTCACTAAGTCTTCTATACTAACAGAGCTAAACACCCACCTGTGAACAAGAAAGTATATTGAGATTATATATATACTCAGTATGCAAAATCAGAGTTACTCATTGTATTACAATATTAAGTCATCCTTGAAGTTACTTGCGGATATGGGGTGTGCTTGAGTACTGGTTAATCCCAGGAAACAGTGGTTAGGTTAACTGATCATCTGCTAGCCCTCGATGGCATAAAAATGACGCTAAATATTCAATCAATCAATCAACCATCCTTAAAACTTTTGTTGCCCACGGTTCAAGATTATCTAAATTTATTACAGCTCACAAATTAGTATAAATAAACAGAGAAAATATATAAGTAGTTTTAATTCAAAATGCATGTTCTGAGATTTATGGTAAATTGTTTTATGCTATAAAATGGGTTGTGAAGCAGTTATTTAAACATATTTACATCAGTTTCTTGTTGATTACAACAATGATACCTTGTGAAGACAAAGTCTACAAAACCTCAGTCTGATCATGATCAGTAATATTGGAATTATCAAAATCTATATTACGCGTGTGGCATGGTGCAGCATTATTTGCTCCACCAAAAATTTCAAAACTTTTCTACCTTTTCAGCTAATTTCTAAATGTTTTTATATTTGTTTTGTATGCAGCACCAATAATTTCCTTTTTTGTCTTGTTTTAAAGGGATTATATTGGCATTAGTAACAAAAACACGCCATTAATCCAGACTTTTCCTGTATGCAGTGTGCACAAAATAATGCTTATATATTGACGTATAACCTGTATTTACTTGAAAGTTATCAAATTAATAGTAATTGAATATTGGCCAAAACTTTAATATGTCCCGCAATAAAGTATTGCGCAATGTTTACATTGAACTCAGTAAACTTCCCGAACAAAGCCTCGAAAACGAAATCGGGAACGAGTCTTCAATGTTATCCGATGATTGATCGGAAACCCGAAAGCGGTTTGTTGAAAATGGCGAATGTTAACAAAAAAAAACAAAAAAACGTGGCTTCAGAAACTCGATGTTTGTAATAAAGAGGTAATGCAATTAGACACATTAGAAGCATATATCTCTAAGTTATAAGTGTATCTTCATGCTGGGCGTGTGTATTTAGGACAGGGAATTGACGGTAATATGCCAGTATAACCCCTTTAAAATTATCTTAAATTCAGATGATGATCGCATTTGTAATTCCTGTAGGACTGCCACCACTGGTACTGCTTGTTTTAAAATCTACAAAATAATAACTTGTAAAATATTTATCAAATTCGCCAATATCAAAATCGTGTCTACACCCTTGGTGCTTACTTCATAACTATGTTAGGTTCCATGGCATCTTACTACCTCCTATCAACACTAAGTAGACTGATATATAGAAATTGAGTGATAAGCTTATCTATTGAAATAGACTGCCATGTGACCTTGAAGTGCCATTATCTATAGGTCAATGTATTCCCTTCAACAAACTGCCACAGCAAATATTTATTGTGATTTTATAAAAGTAAATAGAGTATTGTGTTAATTTTTTTCCCTGGCACTCATTAATCCTCGCCAATAATGTTCAGGCGTTTAAACGCCTTCTCAGTACAGCTATTTGTGAATGTGATATGATGCCAATTTAATAATGTATTGGTATTGATTTATCAACAATAATCGCTATTTACTTTTGGACACATGGACATACATGAAATATTCATCCTAACAGACAATATAGATTATTCTCATAATAAACTACAGTTAATAATGCAACTAGAAACTTGACAGCAGTACTAAGATGTTCCTTCTCTATGTAGGCATTGTTTTTTATGATCTCAGTTCTATTATTTCTTTTTACCTTCCTTTGCCTTCAGTTTCGGGTAGTGGGAGTTGTACAATTTACATATTCTTCATACACTGAACATTCCTGACTAACACTTTACAATTAAACCATCAACAGTTACTGCAGAGTAACAACCAGGATGGAAAAGTATAGTCTAGTGACATTTGACCTTTCAGCGACATTGACCTTGGGATATTACAGTTATACGCAAGTTTATTAACTGAATGTGCTGAACATTCCTGTCTAACAATTTACAAATGAACATCAACAGTTACTACATAGTAACAACCAGGATGGAAAATTATATTCTAATGACCTTTGACCTTTCAGTGACATTGACATTTGGATATGAGAGTTATACGTATATGAGAGTTACTACAGAGTAGCAACCAGGATGGAAAATTATAGTCTAGTAACGTTTGACCTTACAGCGATACAATCAACTGCATGTAATGACCATCCCTGAAAAATACCCATCCTACAGAGTCTGGTTTGACCCTGGTAGAAATCTTGATGACAGAATTGTGGACGTTGTTGCTACACATCATCTTCATGTGCTTAACATTAGACAATTGGAATAGATAACTACTGTTTTATTTGTATAAAAGTTATAGTTTTATCACAGTAAATAAAATATGTAATTTAAAAATGTTATTAAAAAAAAACAAAAAAAATGACTTCATGTATAAGTGTACATTTATTCGTAATTTATGCAAGATGTCACAAAATCTTGTACAAACACTGTGAGCTACCTTAAAAAACAAAGGTCCATAACTTCATCAAAAAATGATAATATCGAAACTCCTATACCACACGCACATACACAGACCATGAACTCGCTGTACAAAAAGTTTCATTTGAATAAGGTTAAAACTGTCAGAGGAGTTATTTGGTCCGAAGTACATGTATGATGTAAAGTCTAAGTTAAAAGAACAAAGGGCCAAAACTCCATCAAAAATATTTGTTGTTGTATGGTGTTTAGCTTTGCTTTCAACAGGCCAACTAGACGGGTCTAGAGGAGGCAGAGCATCTGTCTCACATGACGAAGGTCTCGGGTTTAATCCCCAGTTGAGTCATACTAAAAGACTTGAAAATGGTACTAGAAGCTCTCTTGTTGGCATTCAAGCATTTAGAGAAGTTAGGTCTGGTCAGCCAAGTGTCAGTATAATGTGACTAAGTGGGGCATTGTACCATGTGTCTGCAGCATGATACTCCAGTGTGGCAGTGCTTAGAATTCTGTCTCAAAAGGACACTGTTGCAATATAACTGAAAAATTGTTGAAAGCCAGCTAAACACCATTAACTACTTTACCCAGTTGTTAATATACATGTACCAGTACGTCGTCGTCAGTATTTGTATGCAGTAGATACCATCGCAATGACTTAAGTCATTGAAAGCGGTGCTGAACATCATACATTACAACAGAAAGTTAAGTATGCACATCATGATGGCTTATAAACAATATCGGGTATATTTATATACAAGTTGCATATATATATTGTTGCAGCATACGTTATTTTCTCTCCAAATAACAAAAACATTGTCATGGCCCAAGGGTCCATGAGCTTGAAATTTATGATAACCTGAGGCAATTTATCATGGCCATACTTGCCATCGGGCCACCATCTCTGTTGAACAGGTACACGTAATTAAAGTTAGTAATGGCAATTAATATGAACCGTTATTTCGCTTTTTCTTAACACATTTAAAAATCATTTTTAACAGTGTCATCACAAAGTTGATACAAGAAAATATCGGTGGAACCGATGGATGCTTCCCCAATTGAGTGTTTGACTCTGTACCATATGGTAATGATATTGAACGGGGGAAGTAACTGTGAGAGTTCTAAAGAAAAGTCAATACATTATTTTTTGAAACAGAACAAAATGACAATATGCGCATATCCTAGCTAGTTTTACAAAATTAAAACCAGAGGTTGTAGCAAAATAGCATCATGAAGACAATATGCACAGCTCCACTTGGTAATGATGCATCCTAGCCCGAGTTTCATAAAATTTCAACCAGAGGTTGTAGAGAAATAGAGCAGACAAGAATTTGGTCACAGACTCAATTATAGGGCCATAACTCATGAAAAATCATCGAACTGGAACACAAAGATATATGCTCATCTCCACTTGGTAGTGATGCATCCTAGCAAGTTTCATAAAATTCCAGCATGGGGTTGTAGAGAAATAGTGTGGACAAGAATTTGGTCACAGACAGAATCAAAAGGCCATAACTCCGTAAAAAAATCATCGAACCGGAACACAAAGACAATATGCGTATCTGCACTTGGTAGTGATGCATCCTAGCAAGTTTCATAAAATTCTAACCTGAGGTTGTAGAGAAATAGCGCAGACAAGAATTTGATCACAGACTTAATAAAAGGGCCACAACTCCATGAAAATCGTTTAACCGGAACACAAAGACAATATGCACATCTCCACTTGGTAGTGATGCATTCTAGCAAGTTTCATAAAATTCCAATATGGGGTTGTAGAGAAATAGTGTGGACAAGAATTTGGTCACAGACAGAATCAAAGGGCCATAACTCTGTGAAAAATCATCGAACCGGAACACAAAGACAATATGCGCATCTGCACATGATAATGATGCATCCTAGCAAGTGTCATAAAATTCCAACCTGAGGTTATAGAGAAATAGCCCGGACAAGAACGGGGGGACACACGCATGGACGCATTCACACATGAAATGGCAACTATATGCTTCCCCCCTTTGGGGGAGCATAATAATATTATGGTATCCAGTTTTATTGGACACTGAGGAAGAACTGCAATAAAGTGGTGAAGTTATCAAAAATATTGTTTACCCTATTTTTTCAATAAAACCTACAGACAGGAGTAACTTATGTTTGTCACATGTTTAGCAGGCATTTTGAATTGGAGAAAATGACAAAAAAAAAATTAAACAAAAACTATAATTGGGGGTGGGTGGAGGAACTAACCAATGTCCGCTAAATGTTCAATTTAACCTATGACATTCAAATACAGAACTAACAGAAATATCAATACACCAAACAATGATCTATTGAAACCCGATTAAACATACTAACGGTAGTACATAAAAATTATGTAACAGCATTTGGTAAATAAATAAATATGTACTTATCATAAATTTGACCTTGACCAGGACCTAACCTATCAGTAAATTGATAGTGAAGTACAAAAACAGTTATGTATACAGTTTTATAAATTATTCTTTATAAAATATCAGTTTAAATTATATGAATATTTTTTTTAAAAAAATGACTGAACTTCGACCAAAATAAATTTCAGAATACCCGGTAATAGAATTCACATAGTAATCGATTAACACTTACAGATGGGCTTGGAGTATTATAGCTGAATCTACTAACTTGTTATAGTATGTGTGAAATATGTTGCGAACATATTCACAAAGGCTTTCAGCTTTTTATTGAATCATGTATAATAATCAATATTGCAAGAAATGAAACAATTTTAAATACATATTTTATTACCTCATAAATCATACTAGAATCATACAATCTGTGAATACCAGGGCTTTAGCCCTTTACTCCATAGATACACGTTTTCCCCATACAATCACAGAAGGCCTTTAAAAACAGTGCAGGAAGAGTTCAGATTGCTCGTTACAAGTAATCTGAACACTTCCTGCACTGTTTTCCACTCTGTCAGAAACTGTTAATATAAACATAATTCACCCTATAATTCAAAAGCCTTCTATAATAGAGGTGTCCAAAAGCCTTCTATATTGGAGGTGTCCAAAGGGTGTCTATATTAGAGGTGTCCAAAAGGTGTCTATATTAGAGGTGTCCAAAGGTGTCCATATGAAGTAAAGGGTTAAACAAATATATTTCATACTGATCAGTCTCAGCAAGTTTCGCAATCCAAGAGTTGATCCAAGAAAAGTAACACTGTTAAAAAAAATAACTCTGGGCATTAACTTGTTCAACTAGATGTCTAAGGTCTACCGTTTAGCCATGGACCTGGTTCTTGCGCACAACACAGCATCTGACTATGGTGAACAATGTTTGTCATATTATTTAAAATATGTGTGGGTTACAAGTGAGCCTGACACAAATTTCATACTTATTTCTGACATTGAACCTCTAAGTGTGACCAGTTAGCTCAGTCGGTAGGGTTTCAGACTATCAATCCAATGGTTGCTTGTTTGAATCCCCCCCAGCTTATAATCTCTGTGATGATTGATACATGACATTGCATCTCATTTTCATTTGTCTCTGACCATTGATTCAAATGGGAAAGTTATCGGTTACTTGTGAAAATGGGTGTGCTCAAGTACTGGTTAACCTTCCAAGATCCCAGAAAAGTGGTTATCTCAGTTGTCTGATTTTCTCCAATGATGCCATTAAAATGACACAAAATATTCAAACAAACTTCATCAGTTTCATTGACAATGTTAATAATATTTTATATATGACTATCCCAATAGTAATACTTGGAGATTAATTTATTCATTTGCATATTACTTACTATAGGTTCATAATGGTGTAAAGATTTATTGATGCGTAAAGTATTTTCACAACTGTAACAGCCTAACCCTAACAGCCTAAGCCTAACCATATGTAGATTAAATTATTGTGAATCAATTATTTTTTATTCTAACTGGAGTAACAAGAGGCCCAAGAGGCCTGGCAATAGATGCTTTACAGGACCTCCATGCAATGCTAATGTAAAATATCTAAGGTCTAGGCCTTAACTGCTGTGCAAGTTAAGATGCAATGAAAAAAGAAGGTGCTATCGCGTCTACATTTTCCTGTACAACTCTATGTAAAACGGTGACCACTGTGGCAGCCCTAAATTTGACCCAAGGGACCCAACTTCAACAAATCTTTTACAGGACCTCCATGCAATGATACATGTAAATTATCTAAGGGGTAGGCTTTGAACTTTCAGAGAAAATGTTTTTTAAAATTTCGTTTAAAATGTGCTTATAAGTCCTGTGGTGGGGCATTTGTGGTCGAATGATGCTTGTTCAAGAACTCGTTTGAGATCTTGTGGTTATATAACTGCTGTGCAAGTTAAGTTAAGATTTAATGAAAAATAAAGGTACTGTCACGTCTGCATTATTTTCCCTATATAACTCTATGTAAAACAGTGACCCCTGTGGTGGCCTAAAATATGACCCCAGGGAGCCGACTTCAACAAATCGTTTACAGGACCTCCATGCAATGCTACATGTAAAATATTTAAGGTCTAGGTCTTGAACTTGCAGAGAAAATGTTTTTAAAATTTTGCTTAAATTGTGCCTATAAACCCTTTGGTGGGGGCAATTGTTGCCCAAATGACACTGGTTCAAGAATTAGTCCAAGATATTGTAGTTATATAACTGCTGTGCAATTTGGTTAATATTCAATGAAAAATGAAGGTACTATGGCATCTACAACATTTTCCCAATACAATGTATAACTCTATGTTAAAACAGTGACCCCTGTGGCATCCCCAAATTGACCCCAGGGACCCGCCTTCAACACATCTTTTAGGGGACCTCCATGCAATGCTAATGTAAAATATGTCTAGGCCTTGAACTTTCAGAGAAACTGTTGTTTTTTAAATTTGACTGAAAAATGTGCTTATAAGCCCTGTGGCAAGGGCATTTGTGGTCAAATGAAGCTGGTTCAAGAACTCGTCTGAGATATTGTGGTTATATAACTGCTGTGCAAATTTGGTTAAGATGCAACGAAAAAAAAATGCTATTGATTGAATATTTAATGATTACAAATAACAACTGTTCAATATTTTTATTCATAAATCCAAATACCATGTATTACAATAGTCATCTCACCAACATCTTATGATGTACTATGTATAGCTGTGATTTAAGATTCAGAAGAAAGCTAAACAGCTTATATAAATTTCCTTTATTATAACTACAATCCCCTGACCTACTTCAATATTAAATGCATCAATCTTGAGTTTTTTTTCCAAAAAAACTGTCACCATGTTTTCTAAAATATCTAGATGATATGTGTAGGAGTTGAGAATGTATGTAATTATACCTGGATGTTTCACAGTAATGTGTATCACATAGAGAGTAGTTTAACCATGTGCATATTTATATACACATATCACCTTGACTGCTTACATTTCTAAACATGGCTCTATATATCTATTTTATTATCCACCAGATTTTACCTACTGTAAAACAACAGAAGTAAACATTATTTTTATAAATTCTATTTATTTTCAACCCAAAACAATAGGATCCATTTTTTTTAATACAGTATTAAATGACAGATTTAGTTCTAAATTATATTCTGAAAACTTTGTAGTAAACCAAACAGGGTAATGCTGATATCAAGTTGACATTTAATCTCATCAACAAACCTAGCCAAGCATGAAATATGTGAAAAAGTAGAACTCTCATTTTTGTAGCGTGGATTACTAATCTTACAAAGTGTCTATAAAGCAATGTTGTGACAAAAACTACTTATGACTATATAAATCCATAACATCTGGGTATTTTGCTACACTGCTTTTTTTCTATTGATTGATAACTTTATATATATACCTTTTAAATACGAATGAGCTATTATTCAAGAATACACTAAGTGTAAAATTTCACTGCCATTTGGCACCTAGTTTGAGCACCTGACAATAAATATTATTTTTATTGATCCAGTCCGCACGGCCACAGTCTCTGTTATAATTAATATACAACATTGCATCTCATTGTTGTTCGTTTCCCGCTGATTCAAGTGGAAAACTTATCAGATGCGTGTGCTTGAGTACTGGTTATAACTTGAAAGATCCCCGGAAAAATTGGTGATACGGTAAACTGGTCGTCTGTTGGACCTTAGTGGTACAAAAATGGCATTATTCTGTATATTAAAATAATCACCTGTATCTATAAATACATGTAATATTAGACTGGATCAATGATTGACTGGAGTCTCTGTTAGACTGAAAGTTCTGTTGACTTAACAATATTGACTATACAAATGCTGACTGACCGTCAAGATACCAAATCATGCTTAAAGATTTCCTGGGTAGAACAAGAACTAAACATATGCAGATATTTTGTGTCTTGCTCAAGTACACACTACTATAAACCTTGGCGGAGGATCAAACAGCCAACCCTCCGATCCTAGAGCTGATGTTCTATCAATGGACCACATGCTATTAGTGATGATTATCCAATGAAAGTTCACATTGCTAAACAGTCACCCAGAAATTTGTATTGACCACAGTGCTGAATACATCATTATAAAGGCAATTCAGTTTGATTCTTAGCATTTTCATTTTTAGGTCTAATTAGTATTCAATTTTATTAAGTGATCACTAAGATACACTCTTTGATATATTTTTGAGTTCATGTTAGGTACATTTTTGCTTCATACAATGATACATTTAGTCAATTGATATGTTAAACAAATATAGATAATATTATCCTTACTAGAGCACGTTCAGTTCAGTTGATTGACTTGGTTGCTGAATAGGGAAGCAGCCTTAAAACTGAATCAGCTAGCAGAGCTGAATTTTTAATTGATTAAGTGGACATTTCAAATGATTGATTTACATCTAAAATAATAATTAATTCATAATAGGTTTTCTATATATAATAAACCAAAACGGTCCCAGGAGACTGATATTTATTTTTCCCTTGAAAGGGATAAGAGTCATTTGTCCTCATTTGTCCTCGTCTTTGTCAGCCAAGTTTGTAAGTTAGCCCACTAGGCCCGTTTGATTAGCTGCCGACTTAATATACGTCCAACAAGCTTTTAATTAATTTATATGGAAGAACAAACATTCACATAATTAGTATAATTCAATGACAAACACAAATCTATCATTAATCATCTTGCTGGTGGCTTTTTGTAACAATTCAACAATTAATCAGAGTACCACTAGAATCAGCTGATTGCATTTATGAGAATCAACCAAGATTGATGTGTGTCACGTATACATGCAAGATTTATTAGTATCCCTCCATCACCAGCATTGTTTGATTCAGTTACTGATAACTTTCCCACTTAAACCAGCAGCGAAAGACAAATGAAAAATTATGCAATAATGTATCAATCATCACAAAGACTGCAGGGTTTCTCCACAGGAAGGAATACATTGCACTAGGGTGCAAGTACGTAAACACCTTCAACATATTTTCAAGCATTACTTTTGGCACTCGCTGTAACATATTTCACTAGTAAAACTTGTAATCAGTTAAAGTCCTTATATTTAGTATGTTTCATTTTAGGCATTAAAATGAGACAAGATATGCAAAGAAAAACAATGATTTAGGCCATTATAAATTAATTGCTAGATTATTATCCAAATTTTTCTTAAAAACGGGGAGGGCGGAGGATTTTACTTTTTATTTTTAAAATTTTGATGTTTTTTATTATTATTTTTTTATGAAAATAAAAAGGGTCAGGGTGGCATGAAAATTAGGGGGTGGGCGAGGATGATAATCTAGCAATTAATTTATTATGGCATCAGAGGAAAGTAAGCTTTTGCAAAATTTTGTACCATTTCTAATAGTCAAGTGCTGGGGTGCCCCTGTGCTTAAATTGCCTTTGAAGATACCTGGACTGTGGCCCATTGGTAAGTTGTAATGCACTCAACATAGTATATCATGCTTAAATATACCCACTCAGTCCTTATTGTCATTTGGATGGATACATGCATTCTATAAAACATGCAAAAATCCTAAAGTCCTAACCTGGCCTCATAATGCACTCAAATTTAGTTTAAAATAGCATTGTCGGGTCAAACTGCAAGCATTTGGGATGTATCAAATGAGTCGCGTGATTTCAATTTGATCATATTGATTTAGTATTAAGTCAATATTGTTGGATTTGGTTGATCTAAAAAAGATTCATAATGATGAGGTACATAAAAGACTGTACATGTGTGATATCTGTTTCTAGGACAGAGACTTTCTTCTGATTCAAGACCGCGGTGTGGTCTAGTGGTAAAGCGTCTGTCTCGAATGCGGAAGGTCGTGGGTTCAATCCCCGGCTGGGTCATACCAAAGACTTTAAAAATGGTACTAGAAGCTTCCTCGCTTGACGCTCAGCATTTGGAGGAGAGTTCTAGGTCTGGTCAGCCCGGTGTCAGTATAATGTGACTGGGTGGGGTATCATACCATGTGTCTGCGGCATGATACTCCAGTGTGACAGAGCTTAGAATACTGTCTCAAGTAGACACCGTCGCGATAAGACTGAAAAATTGTTGAAAGCGACGCTAAACACCATACAACATTCTTCTGATTCCAGCATTTAAATTTAAATATTATCATGCTGGCTATGTTTGCAGATTTGAAATTTAATATTATTCATATTTTAGTTTTAAAAGGGAATATATCAGGATTTTCAAAATTTTAGAATTGACTAAAAATATTTATTTCAAATATAGCATGCCTGTATTATATTCATTGACCCTGTATTGCCAAACATATATCTTTTTAAACATTCCAAATCGCGGCGTGGTCTAGTGGTAGAGCGTACGCCTCGCATGCGGAAGGTTGTGGGTTCGATCCCCGGCTGGGTCAAACCAAAGACTTTAAAAATGGTACTAGAAGCTTCCTCACTTGATGCTCAGTATTTAGAGGAGAATTCTAGGTCTGGTCGGCCTGGTGTCAGTATAATGTGACTGGGTGGGGTATCATACCATGTGTCTGCGACATGATACTCCAGTGTGACAGCACTCAGAATACTCTCTCAAGTAGATACCATCGCGATATGACTGAAAAATTGTTGAAAGCGACGCTTAACACCATACAACAACAACTTCAACATTAAACATTCCAAAATAAGACATTGAAAAGCGATTTCCTAACTAGGACTACACGTCGAGGTTAGACTTAAATAGATTTTTGCTTAAAATTGCAACAGATTTTGTGACATATTAAACAAGTCACGTGATTACATTTTGATTTCAATTTGATCAATTATACACAGGTGCAGGTCCAGGATTTCAGTTTAGAGGGAGCGCAACAAAATATCTGAGCAGGCACACATGTTTGTCAGTAGAAATAGAATGAATTTTAATCAAATATGGGAGAGGGGGACTGGGTTGTAGGTTTACACGTAGTAAAATTGTTTCATCTTAAAAAGAGTCTGAATGATGTCAAGCAGAAGTTAAGTGCTGTCTATTTTAAGAACAGGGATTTTGTTTCAAGTTTACCACTCAAATTTATATATTGACTTTGTCACGTTTTGGTGAATTTGACAAACCAAACAATTTGATTTTATTTCTTAATGATAATTTTTTACCTGATATTATCGCTTTTATATTCATTTCTAACAAAATTTTCCTTTTTTAGATAAAAATTAAATATAATTCAATAGCAATGTTTCCTGACACAAGAGCTGCCTTTAAAGTACAATCTTCACATAAATTGAATATCAAAGGCCATATCAGTTATAAAATTATGGTCCCATATATACTATTTTTATCTTGTGAAATATCTCATCTTATCTTACAATAATGTTCAGTGCATGTACAATGAGCTACAAAGACATTTTTTTTAAGTTCAAAAATGTCAAGGTCACTTTAATTGGTAAGAAAAGCCTGCCCTACATATATATCAACTTTATGTAATAAACAGATACATGTATATACATCTAATAACAAAAACGACAGTGCAGTTTAACATCAGCATTCAGTTTTGATTATATCATAGCTGCTGTGAGTGTCAGTTTCAAATGTGTATATATATATATCTATTATTGTTTAATAAATTCAGGCAAACCTCCATGGATATAAAAGTTGTGTTGCCATGGTAACATGCCTGGTTATTTGACAATGATGGAAACTTGAGAGAAACGAAGTGACATGAAACAGGGGAATGACACAACTTTCAAATTGATTACTAATTTCCACCTAAATCACTGATACCTGAGTAAAAGTCCCAAAAGTAGAATTACAACCATTATCAGTGAATCTTCCAGGAAACAATATGACATTTTTACACTAATACCATAAAGATCCCCCTTGATGCCTATAAACCATGCAGTCTTCAACAAACTAAATAGATGGATATAAAATCCAGCTTAAACACATTAATAATTATTAACCTACATAAACCTTTCTGTAGAAAAAAATGAATATCTGCAAAGGGTACCAATTTGTTGATCCATATTTATGCAATTATTTTTCTGTTTTTATTGCAGTATGTTTAATGCATTATTTCCAAAAGCAAAACAAAAACAAAATTGAGGTTATTAATGGAATCACTTCTAACAAAACTAATATTGAGGTTATTAATGGTTTTGCTTCTTACAAAAACAATACTGAGATCATTAACTTCTTACAAAAACAATGTTTAGGTTATTATTGGAATCATGTCTTACAAAAACAATGTTGAAGTGATTAATGGAATAACTTTTTACAATAACATTGTTGAGGTTACATATTAATTGAATAACTTCTTACAATAACATTGTTGAGGTTTTTAATGGAATGACTTCTTACAATAACATTGTTGAGGTTACATATTAATGGAATAACTTCTTACAATAACATTGTTGAGGTTATTAATGGAATGACTTCTTACAATAACATTGGTGAGGTTACATATTAATGGAATAACTTCTTACAATAACATTGTTGAGGTTTTTAATGGAATGACTTCTTACAATAACATTGTTGAGGTTACATATTAATGGAATAACTTCTTACAAAAACATTGTTGAAGTTATTAATGGAAAGACTAAAATCTTACAAAAACAGTATTGAGGTTATTAATGGAATAATGTCTTACAATAACATTGTTGAGGTTATATATTAATGGAATAACTTCTTAAAATAACATTGTTGAGGTTATTAATAGAATCACATCTTATAAAAACAATGTTGAGGTTATAAATGGAATCACATCTTACAAAAACAATGTTGAAGTTATTAATGGAATGACTTCTTACAATAACATTGTTGAGGTTGTTAATGGAATAACTTCTTACAATAACAGTGTTGAGGTTATTAATGAAATAACTTCTAACAAAACAAATTTTGAGGTTATTAATGGAATAGCTTCTTACAAAAGCAATGTTGAGCTTATTAATGGAATGACTTCTAACAAAAACAAGGTTGAGGTTATTTATGGAATAACTTCTTACAATAACTTTGTTGAGGTTATTAATAGAATAACTTCTAACAAAAACAAGGTTGAAGTCATTAATGGAATGACTTCTAACAAAAACAAGGTTGAGGTTATTAATGGAATGACTTCTTACAAAAACAAGGTTGAGGTTATTAATGGAATGACTTCTTACAATAACATTGTTGAGGTTATTAATGGAATAACTTCTTGCAAAAACAATGTTGAGGTCATTAATCATAATGAATTGAATGACTTCTTACAAAATCAATGTTGAGGTTATTAATGGAATATCTTCTTACAATTACAATGTTGAGGTTATTATAATATTAATGGAATTACTTCTTACAATAACATTGTTGAGGTTATTAATGGAATAACTTCTTACAAAAACAATGTTGAGGATATTAATGGAATGACTTCTTACAAAAACAATGTTCAGGTTATTAATGGAATAACTTTTTACAAAAACAATGTTGAGGTTATTAATGGATTCACATCTGATAAAAACAATGATGAGGTTATTAATGGAATAATTTCTTACAAAAACATTTTTGAGGTTATTATAATATTAATGGAATAACTTTTTACAACAACATTGTTGAGATTGTTAACGGAATAACTTCTTACAAAAACAATGTTGAGGTTATTTATCATAATTAATGGAATGACTTCTTACAAAAACAATGTTGAGGCTATAAATGGAGAATCTTCTTACAATAACAATGTTGAGGTTATTATAATATTAATGGAATAACTTCTTACAAAAACAATGTTGAGGTTATTAATGGAATGATTTCTTACAAAAAACAATGTTGAGGTTATTAATGGAAAAACTTCCTACAAAAACAATGTTGAGGTTATTAGTGGAAAAACTTCTTACAAAAACAATGTTTAGGTTATTAAGTGAATGACTTCTAACACAAACAAGGTTGAGGTTATTAATTGAATAACTTCTTACAAAAATAATATTGAGGTTATTAATAGACAAAAACAATATTGAGGTTATTAATAGAATAACTTCTTACAAAAACAAGGTTGAGGTCATTAATGGAATGACTTCTAACAAAAACAAAGTTGAGGTTATTAATGGAATGACTTCTTACAATAACATTGTTTAGGTTATTAATAAAATGACTTCTTACAAAAACAATGTTGAAGTTATTAATGGAATGACATCTTACAATAACATTGTTGCGGTTATTAATGGGATGACTTCATACAAAAACAATGTTGATTTTATTATAATATTAATAGAATATCTTCTGACAATAACAATGTTGAGGTTATTAATAGAATGACTTCTTACAAAAATAATGTTGAGGTTATTAATGGAATGACTTCTTACAAAAATAATGTTGAGGTAATTAATGGAATGACTTCTTACAAAAATAATGTTGAGGTTATTAATGGAATAATCTGAAGTCTTTTAACAAAAACATTGTTGATTTTATTATAATATTAATAGAATATCTTCTTACAATAACAATGTTGAGGTTATTAATAGAATAACTTCTTACAAAAACAATACTGAGGTTATTAATGAAATGATTTCTTACAATAACATAGTTGAGTTTATAAATGGAACAACTTCTTACAATAACATTGTTGGTTATAAATGGAATAACTTCTTACAATAACATTGTTGAAGTTATTAATGGAATTACTTCTTACAAAAACAATACTGAGGTTATTAATGGAATATCTTCTAACAATAACAATGTTGAGTTTAAAAATGGAACAACTTCTTACAATAACAGTGTTGGTTATAAATGGAATAACTTCTTACAACAACTTTGTTGAGGTTATAAATGGAATTACTTCTTACAAAAACAATACTGAGGTTATTAATGAAATATCTTCTAACAATAACAATGTTGAGGTTATTAATCAAATTACTTCTTACAAAAACAATACTGAGGTTATTAATGGAATAACTTCTAACACTAACAATGTTAAGGTTATTAATGGAATGACTTCTTACAATAACATTGTTGAGTTTGTAAATGGAACAATTTCTTACAATAACAGTGTTGGTTATAAACGGAATAACTTCTTACAATAACTTTGTTGAGGTTATTAATGGAATAACTTCTTACAAAAACAATACTAAGGTTATTAATGGAATATCTTCTAACAATAACAATGCTGAGGTTATTAATTAATGGAATATCTTCTTACAATAACATTGTTGAGGTTATTAATGGAATAACTTCTTACAATAACAATCTTGAGGTTATTAATGGAATTACTTCTTACAAAAACAATACTAAGGTTATTAATGGAATATCTTCTAACAATAACAATGCTGATGTTATTAATTAATGGAATATCTTCTTACAATAACATTGTTGAGGTTATTAATGGAATAACTTCTTACAATAACAATCTTGAGGTTATTAATGGAATAACTTCTTACAAAAACAATCTTGAGGTTATTAATGGAATAACTTCATACAAAACAATGTTGAGGTTATTAATGGAATGACTTCTTACAATAACATTGTTGAGTTTATAAATGGAACAACTTCTTACAATAACATTGTTGGTTATAAATGGAATAACTTCTTACAATAACAATACTGAGGTTATTAATGGAATGATTTCTTACAATAACATAGTTGAGTTTATAAATGGAACAACTTCTTACAATAACATTGTTGGTTATAAATGGAATAACTTCTTACAATAACATTGTTGAAGTTATTAATGGAATTACTTCTTACAAAAACAATACTGAGGTTATTAATGGAATATCTTCTAACAATAACAATGTTGAGTTTAAAAATGGAACAACTTCTAACAATAACAGTGTTGGTTATAAATGGAATAACTTCTTACAACAACTTTGTTGAGGTTATAAATGGAATTACTTCTTACAAAAACAATACTGAGGTTATTAATGAAATATCTTCTAACAATAACAATGTTGAGGTTATTAATCAAATTACTTCTTACAAAAACAATACTGATGTTATTAATGGAATATCTTCTAACAATAACAATGTTAAGGTTATTAATGGAATGACTTCTTACAATAACATTGTTGAGTTTGTAAATGGAACAATTTCTTACAATAACAGTGTTGGTTATAAACGGAATAACTTCTTACAATAACTTTGTTGAGGTTATTAATGGAATTACTTCTTACAAAAACAATACTAAGGTTATTAATGGAATATCTTCTAACAATAACAATGCTGAGGTTATTAATTAATGGAATATCTTCTTACAATAACATTGTTGAGGTTATTAATGGAATAACTTCTTACAATAACAATCTTGAGGTTATTAATGGAATTACTTCTTACAAAAACAATACTAAGGTTATTAATGGAATATCTTCTAACAATAACAATGCTGAGGTTATTAATTAATGGAATATCTTCTTACAATAACATTGTTGAGGTTATTAATGGAATAACTTCTTACAATAACAATCTTGAGGTTATTAATGGAATAACTTCTTACAAAAACAATCTTGAGGTTATTAATGGAATAACTTCATACAAAACAATGTTGAGGTTATTAATGGAATGACTTCTTACAATAACATTGTTGAGTTTATAAATGGAACAACTTCTTACAATAACATTGTTGGTTATAAATGGAATAACTTCTTACAATAACATTGTTGAGGTTATTAATGGAATTACTTCTTACAAAAACAATACTGAGGTTATTAATGGAATATCTTCTAACAATAACAATGTTGAGGTTATTAATGGAATGACTTCTTACAGTAACATTGTTGAGTTTATAAATGGAACAACTTCTTACAATAACATTGTTGGTTATATATGGAATAACTTCTTACAATAACTTTGTTGAGGTTATTAATGGAATTACTTCTTACAAAAACAATACTAAGGTTATTTATGGAATATCTTCTAACAATAACAATGTTGAGGTTATTAATTAATGGAATATCTTCTTACAATAACATTGTTGAGGTTATTAATGGAATAACTTCTTACAAAAACAATGTTGAGGTTATTAATGGAATAACTTCATACAAAACAATGTTGAGGTCATTTATCATAATGAATTGAATGACTTCTTACAAAAACAATGTTGACGTTATTAATGGAATATCTTCTTACAATAACAATGTTGAGGTTATTATAATATTAATGGAATTACTTCTTACAATAACAATGTTGTGGTTATTAATGGAAGGACTTCTTACAAAAACAATGTTGAGGTTATAAATGGAATAACTTCTTACAAAAAAAAAACTGAGGTTATTAATGGAATATCTTCTAACAATAACAATGTTGAGGTTATTAATGGAATAACTTCTTGCAAAAAATTGTTGAAGTTATAAATGGAACAACTTCTTACAAAAACATAGTTGTGGTTATTAATGGAATAACTTCTTACAATAACATTGTTGAGGTTAATAATGGAATAACTTCTTAGAATAACAATATAGAGGTTATTAATGGAATCTCCTACTACCGCTACAAAAACAAATCTGAGGACAGATGTTTGGAATCTCCTCACAGAGTGGTCAACACTCTATCCATTACACTACCGCCCCACTTTAATACTTTTTAATTATAACATATATAGTTTAAATTAATGTATTCATTATGTAATTATGAAATGTATACATTATCTTTTAACGTAGTGTCATGTTAATTTATATATAGAACCGTAATTCATTATACTGGTCATACCCAATACCGCGAGTCTAAAATTTTTTCAACCATGTAAAGAGTGGTGTCAATAATAAACAGTAATAAGGTTACTCAAGTATGCCGAGTAATAAACAGTTGCCGATACGAAATGCAAACAAATGCCGATGCTCACGGAAGTTGGAGCTTTGTGCATGTCTTCCCAGATTGTTTTTATACGGGCATTCGCGGTAATAGGTATATCGGGGTATTAGGTATACTGCATATATATATATATCTTACCATCTATTTATGACAAAATTTAGCCATTCTGCAGTTTCTTCTTGACGCAATGCCCTTTTTCTGTGATAATTTTCCTTGTGCCAATCTAAATTCCTTTCAACAACATTTTTCAATCTGGTTTTCCACACAAGAAATAATCCAAATATCATTCCAAAAATCCATAAAAAAGAGAATGACCATGTTCCAAGTAGCCATGATAATGCCAGCAGAAATGATACAATTAAATAAAGTCCAAGAATTTGATTTGCAGCAGATCGTGGTGCCACTACCACTGGAATGTTTTTTTCCGACTTTTCCATCGTACTTGAAACTTATCGAATTTAAACTTAATTCAACAAAGTATTAACATTGTATGATATTCGGATAGCACTGCCGTCCAGTATTTTGATTTTAGCATGTTTACTGCATAGAGTTAACTTGACTTGCAGGTTTCTACAAAAAAATGATACACGAAAAGTCTCATATACAGTCTAGTACTCGTTTCTTTTGTGATACTCTTAATATCTACATAAATCACAAAAGCTGCGTGACAAACTGAAATATCCTGATATCGAAAAACCAAAATTGTTTCACTGCTCAACGTTATTTGTTTTGGTTTGGTGACAGCTTTGGAAGCCCATGGGAAGTAACTCTCGTGCGTTTAATTTTAACCAATCAATGCAGTCTGCACGAAATTTGAAAACATCCGGAAGTTGACATTTAGAGATCGCGGAAAATATTTTAGACATAACGAATTATTAAAAAGGAATTTTTCAAGATGTTTGACCCCAGTATCTTCGCCACAATGAAATATGCAGAGTTAAGAAAACATGCTAAAAATGTTGGCATAAAAGCAAATTTGAAGGTAAGCTCGCAAACATCCTAAAATAAGATTGTGATCGTTCAAAATGGACAACTCGTTTGTAATCTCATAGCTGTGTGTACATACACTCGTGTGCATGTGACGGCGTATCACTCTTTGTTGGGGTGTCTGTTTGAGTGTCTGCGTGTAACGCGTAATTATGATTCAGGGACATTTGTTACAGATTTTGGAGCAGAAATGACTTCCATACCAAAAGTCTCACGGTTTCAGCATGACAGTCACACTTTTGGGCCACAAATCAGTTGACATACTTTGTGTACATTTCGTAGTTTGTGTGCAACAACATAAGTAGTTGATAATTATATTCTGATGATGTGATACGCATACAATACACCGACCGATATACACAAATGTTTTGTATGCAAATCGGGACTGATGTAGTTATTTTTTTCCAAAATGAAGTTGAAGTAGCATGGAGCAAAAATACATTTATAGATGAATCTGGGCCAACAAGGAATCCTGTAAGAAAAAGACCAAAAAAAACATGCTGGCTATAGCAGACAGTCTTGACTCAAAATGGGTGAGCATATATTGAATCTTGCAAAAGCATCTCGCTTGACAACTAGATTTTTCTGCATCGTTTGCGTGAGGAATTTAGTTGCCACCTTCTGTGTCAGTAAATTTTATACAAACAAGTCTTAAATCATGTTTCTACATGGTGTCTGAGTATGGAACGTACAGTCTTGCACACTAAAAATGTTCCAACCTTTGAAAAGCTGCTTTTTGTCAGGAAATTAAAAATAACAAGTTTGTACGGGTCAAGCCCATACAGGAATCTCCTTCTCTGCTCAATGTTGATATTTTAAATCCTGATAAGCTTCTTGATTGCCAAGAGTTATAAATTGTGTTCAGTACAAAACAAACATTGAATAAACTTGAAAATAATGGTAATCACTAAAGCAGAAATTCCTCGATGCAGAAATGAAATATTACGTTGAAACTACAAAGTATGTCATCCATACTTTTCCATTTAATCATACCAACTGTTAATGCATGCAAAGTTTGTTAATTTTGAAGAGAACTGAGGCTTCTCTTGAAAGTGTGCAATATTTTATACAGAAGTTTCCTTGTGTTCTTAATTTCTAAGCTAGAGATATGGATACCGTTGAAGAACAGTTTAAAGAATATCATTTGCTTCCTAACATTCCAGATGATTTTGAAAAAGAGGCTTTGGTTTACGTTGAAAATCAGGATGGCACTCTGTTGGAGTTTTAAGGATGGCAGTGCCCCAGATAAGCTTTGTATCTGGGTCTTTGCGCTGCAAAAATGCACATCCTTTGAGATTTACGCAAAAGATATGACAATTGCTCCAAAGAGCATTTAATGGTGCAGCAGAAATATGATAAACTATGTTGAGCTATTAAAATGATCCTGTTGACGTTAAAATTGTATGAGTGAATGAGACAGGCGTAACCATTTACATACATGTGAATTAATACCCTTGTGTATATTCTACAATTGTATTAATCAATTTTCCCGCCAATTTAAAAATTATGCCAGTTTACCCCCAAGTTTCAGAAATTGGGGGATAAATTACTCCACTGGGATGGATATTGCGTAGTCAATGTATATTTAGGGGAAACTGCCTTTGCTCAAAGCAGGCTTCTCTGCAGGCCATTTAAGCACAGGGGCACCCCAGCACTTGATTATTAAAAATGGTATTCCCCGAGCGCTTAAATTATTTTAAAAAAATTGCAAAAGCTTACTTTCGTCTTAATCATTATTTTTCTTCTTTGCATATCTTTTCTCATTTTAATGTCAAAATGAAACATACTTAATATGATGACTTTAACTGATTAATTAATGCAAGTTTTTCTAATGAAATATATTTCAATGAGTGCCTTACACTGCGCTTGAAAATATGTTGAAGGTTTTAAATGCTCTTACCCCAGTGCTTGCATTCTATGGAGAACCCTGCAAAGTTGGACAAGTCGCACTGGTCATTCTACATACCGGTAGTAATGCCAGGGAGGAACGAATGTTTGGTATGGGTAGAAAGAACAAAATTGATTTTAGAGCTTCTCTTTGCACAGTCATTTTCATCAATTTTGAAAATGAAACTAGATTATAAAGATCAATCACATAAGTTTGACCATTCAATGACCTTTGTTGAGAAATCAAAAAAGGTCCAATGGGAGTACAATAAAGAACACCTTAGTTGAGAAATCAAAAAAGGTTCCATGGTAGTACAATAAAGAATACAGTAATACTGACTTATTATGTAAGCTGACAGTAGGCTTATTGTAATAACATTGACAGTCGTTTGCAAGCATTACCAAAATTGCTTAATGACATTACTATAGTGAATTAGTTATTCAGTATAGTTACAGAACCATTCACTGTATACATGAAAACATTGTATTTAGATGAATTATTAAGGTACTACTTGATGACATAGAAATTGTTTCTTCTTATAACAGTTCTACTTTTAAAATTTTTTAATATTCTCTGTATGCATCTGTTATATGTGTTACATGCAGTACATAAGCCTGAATTAAAAGTTCAAAATATATTTATTTTTTTTCATGTGTTCCATCATTCTGACAATTTATGAATGCCAAAGCTAACTGAACACTTCACTTTGACAAGTTTGACAGGTGGTTTATTATGATTATTATTGATTTTGAGTCAACTATTTACTGGCTATCATAAATAAAATATCAGTTAGCTTTACAGTAAAAACAAGGAAAACTCACCACAGCTCGTCTCTGGCTTTCTGGTGATAGGGAGTAGGAAGTATCCATAGGTCCTTACAACACCCTCGCTGCTTTTATAGCGACACTGTACGGGGTTAGTACATGGATGGGTGACTGATATCACTAATGGTGTTGGAAGTGACTTTCAAACCGGCATCAGCACAAAGCCTACTTTCCTTGAGAAGGGGTCACCGGTGGGGTATAGCAAGGAACTGCAGGAAGCAAGACAGTGCTGTGCAGTTGGGGGTTAGCCCCTAAAAGGTTAAAGAGGGAAGGAGGTCAGCGTAGTGGAAGTACATAGGTCACTTATTGCTATTGAGCCAGCTTTTATAGTGACACGGTTGAAGTGCACTAACTGCTCTAGAAGTTAAGCAACATAGTACAGGTTTGGTACATCGATGGGTGACTGACATCACTATACAGGTCATTCTGGAACTTTACAAATCAATTTTTTTTTCATTTTTAATATATGGTGCCATCAGGTATTTTTCAATTGCCAGGGGAACTTAACACAGTTACTATTATTGCATGCATATTGCGACTTACTGCATGCATGCTGTTATTTACAAGAAATATCCATGCGTTCATTGAATGCAGTAATAATTATCAAAAATAATGTTTCCGATACAATTTTCTGTATCTGCAGAAAAAGAAACATACAAATAATTAAGTCAATGGTAGAATGAGTATAGATCTATCCAAATATTGGTATATAACTACTAGTGATGCGTATGTTACCGAGGTTGATTTTCTATTTTATAGAATTGTCTCTTATCTTTTTATTTGCATCATATTTTCATCACATTTTTCATCACTGAAAGTACATATAACATTACATACAGGTAATTACAAATTAATCACATATTAAGTATATCAAAATGTCTTACAATACATAATCATCATCAAAATACACATATTTTTAAAATACATTACAATAAACATTACAATAATTTTAACAATAGCTTGCATTTTCTTATGATTTTATAAATTACACTGACTTCAACCTCAGTTTATATTTTGCTTATAATTTGTTATTCAATTTTACACTTTACTGTAGTATTTATTTTATCATTGTAGATATGACCAGTAATGCATGGTACAATAAACATTGCAATACTTTTAATATATGTCACTTACAAATATATAATACTACAATTTGAATATATATGTGATAAATTGTTAATTTGTATTTATGTAATGTTATATATATATGTATTTTCAGCAGCCATGAGTACACAACCATGTGGATGGTTTGGTTGTCCCTTTGGTGTGATCTAAAGTAAATCAGTTCAATTCACAGCATTATAAATAACTTTTCATTCATAAGTGCTTCTGTAACCTACACATAAAACGTTCTTTGTCATTAGAAAATGTTTTAAGTGAAGTTGAAGGAAGTGTTTCCAGATTTGCCACCTCTGCATTTTAATATGACCATAAAATAAACAAGATAAACATTGCAATACTTTTAATACATGTCACTTACAAATATAAGGTACTATGATTTGATATATGTGGTCTGTTATACCCAGCAGCATGCTTTACTCACTGAGCAAAGAAGGCCATTGTAGCAAACCCATACCATTATATCTATAGAACATGTATTAGTATCTTCTAAATTTTTTCCAGAAATTAATATTATGGGTTTATGACTCAACTATATTTTTAGGGGGTTGCAGTAACTTTCAGGACATGCATTTTACTGTGTCCCTTAATGCCTGGCGAGAATATGCCTTTATAAATGCTATACTGGAACAATCTTACAACTTGTTTATATAAAGAAAAATTCTGAAATATAATTATAATTTAAAAAGAATAAAAAAAAGAAGAAAAATTGTATATTATATATTATGAACAATTCTACATATTTATCATCATGTATCATATTTTTGTAGCAAGACATTGTCCAAATGTATAGCCAGTTTATCAGTAATAAAAAATTAGAAACAAGCATGATCTTTGTTCATAATTTTATGTAAATTTTGATATCTAATATTCTGTTGTTGCAGCAAGAGAAACTGATAGCTGAGCTCACGCAGTATTATGAAAAGAAGTCCAGTGATTGCAAAGTGGAGGTATGTATTTAATTAATTTACTTTTATGTCAATTGTTTGGGGACCAGAGGTAAATAAAAAAACAATTCCTATTTATTGGCTTCTTATGTCTGGTGTATTTTTGACTAGTACAAAAATGTGTACATATATATCTAACCCTTACCCTGGGAGAGATAATAATCAATACACCCAAACAATACTGAAATCTTTAAATTATTTAAAAACAACTGTATATATCTATTTATTTTTTTAAGGATGACCTTACATGTACCAGGCTATTTACTCTCAATTTAGAAACATGAATGCCATGCTCACATATATATTGTTATTTCAAGTTATTCTGAATGATTCCTATGATAATTAAACCAGATGAAATGTGTCGCTCAATAATGATTATTAGTTATTGACATCAGAATATTTAATATTTATTGCAGAAAAGCAAACCTAGGACACCAATCCCAAAGATAAATACACCAGTACAAGTACTTAAAAATACACCTGGAAAAAAAACACCTGTGCCGCCAGCCAGAAAAACATCAGTTCAGAAAACACCAGTCCTCAATGAAAAGATGCCATTGGGAAACACCACAGCTACACCCAAAACCCCAGTACAGGACCCAGCAGCCTCAAACAAAGGTGCGTCGAGATGGGTGAAGAAGGTATTTACTCCTGTATCAAAACCTTGCACACCAGCAAATAAAGTGGTCACTCCAGGGCATAAAGTGGCTACACCCATTAGATCAGTAAACAAAACAGCTACGCCTATCAGTAAAACTGCAACACCAGCTAAAAACCAGGGTTCAGGAAAACGAAAGCAGACGGACATGGTGAGTTTAATGAAGATTAATTTTGAAATTGCATGTAAAAATATATTTCTAATTTTTAATTTATTTTAAGCTATACATGGCATATAATAATCTGTTATTATATGAAATATTTCTAATTTTTAATTCCCCCTCACCATTTGATGAAAGGCAAAGAGACTGATTGCTGTCCATCTATTCAATTATTGGGTTCCAATGAATAACTTCTGAATGTTAAAATATCCATGAGTTTAAGGCCCTTTGACTTAAATTAACGTACAATGCTTTGGACACATTTTTAGTTTTATTTTGATTTAATTTGAACATGCTCTGTTTTCTTTAGATTTTAAGAAAAAGAGATACTAAATGCTGTTGTATTTCTTAAATCAGAATTTATATTGATATTCATACTACTTGCTGTCACCATTTCATTTACTTTTTAACATGCACTTGCTTACCCATTTTCGCACAATTAAATATTTCAGCCTAGCACCCCACAGCCATCAAAGAAGCGTCGAAGTACCTTTGAGACAGTTCCTACTCCTGACCTTAATACACCAGAGGTTGAACCTAATAAGGAGAGACGTAGATCTGGCCGAATAGCTGTGTCTACCAGTCCCGGAGTGACAGAGATGTTGGGGTCAATGAAAGCGGACATGAATGCAGAGGAGATGAAGGAAAGTCTGCTGTCAGTTATAGAGAAGAAAGTCCACGAAAAAGGTAAGTAATATGCGTATCAATAGATTGATTGAATGTTTAACAGTGCTCGAATTTAAGCACTCGCTACTCGCAAAATGCGAGCTGTATTTTGAAAATGCGAGTTGAAATTACTTAAGCTGGCATTTTTTTGCAAGTGGATTTCGAGTTGAGAAAATTACTTATTATATTCATTTTATTGATTTTTGAAAATAACCAAATATTATCCTTGTAAAAATAGTTCTTGTCAATTTTACCCAATTTCTTTTGCTTCTCGCACCATATTACCCCCTAGCAGCACGATTGTCAATGCCATGTATTAAATAGTTAAATATGAGAAGACTGCGTCCAATTGTTTTTGATCTCGAGTTCATTTTGCAAAAACGAAGTAAAGTTAAAACCCGTCAACAACATATTGAGTAGACTGCGTCTAGTTTGATCTATCGCGCACTCACTCTATAAAATAAATGTGAAGTTGAAACCCGTCGAACTTATTGTTTACATATTTTGTCAGCTGTTAAAATGGCTGATAAAATGACATCTTTTTCTCCATTGAACTGATATCACAATATCACACTGGGCTATAAACTTGACAATGACAAAATGGTGTGTCAGTTGTAGAAACCACACGATCGGCAGATCATCCATAATAATTAAACTATATTACTATGTTATCACAACATTAACACATGTTAAACAATCATCCTCAAGTGGCTAGATCTAGATCTAATTTTAAAACGAACGGCCATTGACTATATCAATTCTATATATAGAAATGTATGTATGTCTCAATCTCAGTTTCTGTATACTTGTTTATTGTTGAATGTTTCATATTTTTGTTTATTAATGATATATCATTGTATGCATTTATTTATGTTAGTATAATAAGTAACAAAGACAACTTTATTTTTTAAGTACTGCTTTGAAATTGAAATACCTTAACATATATAATAACCTTGATACCATTGTCTATAAAATAAATACAAGCTAATATTGCATATTAAATAACACACAGGCTTTGAAACAATTAATTTTGGGTTTGTTTAGACATTTAGTACTACAAGTTTCTGTGAAAATTGGTTTGGCTAGTTGGTTTCAAATTTGGCCAGTGGAAATATTAGGCACTGGCCAAAATTGCCAGTGCACAAAAAGTTAAATTCTAGCCCTGTTTAACATCATTTTTACATCATCAAGGGTTAACAGATGATCAGTTAACCTTTACCACTTTTTCCTGGTATCCTGGGAGGTTAACCAGTATATGAGCACACCCGTCTCTGCAAGTGATAACTTTTCCACTTAAATCAGTGATGATGACGAATGAGAATTTTCAAGAAACAATGTCCTATATATATATATATATATCAACATCACGGAGATTGGGGTCAGCCAGGGATTCGGTCACTCAACTTCTGCTTATACAATGTTAAGTTAAGCTCTGCTACTTGAAGACTGTTTAGCTAAGACTCCCCAAATGTGGTTGTTATGATATGTGTGCAGTATAACGTAAAACCATGCATGACCTCTTTGGATGAATAACTTAACCTACACAATGTAGATTTTGCATTAAGTGTCATATATCAAAAACTGTTTGACTAAAGTTAGCAGAGGTTCCATAGCTAAGTTATGGGTAATACTACTTAAAACCATACATACTTCATTCTGAAGTCTTCATTTCCCAATAAAACTGGATATGCATGTATATAATCTGAAATATTTTGAAAATGACATTTAAACTCATGAACCTCCATCCCCACACTTCTGTCACAAAATTGTTCTACTTTCTTTCAAGGGAAATCATTCTTGTGTTTTAAAACACATTATTGCTTTAATAATTTATTAACGTTGCATTAACAGTACAATGATAAATGTGTCGCGATGTATATGAATATCATGAGTAATAAACATGTATAAGTAAAGAGATGGGCCACAAAATTTGCAACAATAGTCCTGGCACATTTATAGATTATTGCAAATTATGAATGACTTTGTTGTGTTTCTAGCCAAAGTAGCACCAACAGCTGGCAGCAGTATCCCACGATTTGCCGCCTTCTTGAAGAAACGGGAAGAATCTAAACCTGTCACTCCAGGTTGGTAGGATTACTTCAGCATAATACACATTTTAAAAACAATTGTATACAAATTTACATGCTACTTATTGTAAACTAGATTTGCTTGTTTAACCATCCCATCCATGTGTCTGACACATACCCATCTATCATTCGAGCTTATTGTGAAATTTTAATTAGCCAAATTGAATAAAGAGTTTAAGATAAACAATAACTGTTACTTGTTTATTTCATTGTATTTCAATTGTAACTGCATACACAAAATTTTGGTTCTTACTATATAATATATATATATACAGTTTTGGACAGTTTAAAGGGAGTATGTCAGTAAAATATGCTATAAATGTCTTACAAAAAATAGAATAATTAATAATAGACCAAAAGCATCTCATTATCATTAATTTATAAAATCTGAATGGTTTGGCATGTCAAATCCACCAAAACTTTATAAAATTGATATCTAAATTGGAGTGGTAAACTTGAAACAAAATTCCCATTCTAAAAATAGACAGCATTTAAATACTGTTAGATGACCTTCGCATCATCATTCAAACTCTTTCTAAGATGAAACAATTTTTAAATTTACTATGTGTAAATTTACATAACCGATCGAATTAAAATCACATGACTCATTTAACACGTCTCAGATTATGTTGTAAGTGAGAAATCTATTTTAGTGTAGCATTCAGCCCAAGTTTGGAAACCCGATTTCAATATATTATTTTGGCATGTTAAAATAAATATTCTTTTGTCAATACAAGGTCAATGAGTATTTATAGGCATGATATGTGGAGGGTTGGGGGACTGGAGGGGGGTAATGTTTAACCCAATTTCAATATTTGATAAGTCCTGATATTCTTTCTTTTGTATAAAAAATTATCATTGATTTTCAATTAAATACATGTACCATCATTTATTGATTGTGTTAATATATATGGAGGGCTTGGTGATTAACGGTTGTAACTCACTATTCCTAAATTGTTAAGGAAAGACAAAAAACTTCTTCATTCTTTTATTTTTTGTTCATATTTATTGTCTTAAGACTATCATTTTCAATTTTGTGGATGATTTCAATACAGACTGACAGATAATAGTCATTTAGCTTAAAAAAGAAGATATTTGATGAAGATCCAGTTACAACCCTTTCGCACCAACATTTTGCAAATTTTGAAATTATTTCTTGGTGCGAAAGGGTTGTATCTGATTTTTGTTCTCAATTCCTGCAAATGTCAAATGCATTTTTAAACATCTTTTTCATGACTATATAGTTATGTGTATTCAATATTTTAATTATTCAATTATTTATTACAAAATCAGAAAATACTGAATCTTGAAGAAAGAAAAAATCCATTACCAGGGATATATATTTCGTCGGGAATATTTAAAAAAAAAACATTTCATGTCTTACAAATATGTCTAAGAGCTTTCTTTTCCAACCTCTCTGTTTTTGTTTAGGTAACAAAAATTGGAATAAGATCCACCGTAAGAATTTTGACAAGTTTGACTCTATTGACGTTTATCTGGACAAGAAACGTAAACGTGCTGAAGAGATAACAAGCTCTGTTAAGAAAGCCAGGCATATTCTGGAAGAGGTGCATTCTGTAGTAGATAGACTGAAGTTGCACAAAACACCACAGGAAAATGAAAACAAGGTAACTACTACAAGCAATCCCCTCTTCTCCCTTACACAATGGTCTATTCCATGAATATATATATTGATTCACAACCTTGCTGTTGACACATGCTGTCTTTCATAAACATCTTGAAAGTCTCGCAAAAATGGAAGACATGTAACATAAATCATGGAAACAGAAAATGTCATGTTAAACATGTTATTTTGAGAGAAAATAGTAAAACTCTATAAAAACAGGATATGAATAGTGGACTACTGTTTACAGCTAGAATGGTTAAAGGTAAACTCTCATTAAAAAATATTTAAAACAATATATTTATGTATACATGTATGAAAACAGCATACAGTGTTTGAAAGAATTGCAAAAAGGGATGATAGAATTTTTAAAGTACTTCTTATTCAAACTACTGAACATTTGATAATGTAGGAAATACTGCGGCTGTAATGACGTGAACATATCTGTTTGATATTTGATGAGGGATGCTTAAGGATAATTTTGATTTATAAATAGTGAAAATTTATCTTCATTCTGTGACAAGTAAATTTAATTTTACAGTTCAAGAAGCCACGGGTGTCTGGAGCCAACAAGACAACGCCTTTCAAGCCGACTGTCTTCAATACAAATAAACTTAATTTTAACTTTGGTGCCAAGGTATCCCCAAAGACTTTACCAAGGAAATCTCCTAAATCTATGTTGAGTGTCTCCACAAAAACTCCAAGTAACACAAGCACATCTGTGGCACCAGTCCGCAAGTCTACTGGATCTGTACTGCCAAGAAAATCAACAGGTAAAATATTGTATGAACGACAGTGTATGATTGTAAACAGAGCAGTCTGGCTAGTTTAGTTGGTGAAGTGGTTTGTTTTAATATTTTAAACTGTTTTTAGCAAATCAAACTTTCTTTCTTTAAATTTGTATTTTTTGTTTGTTTATCAATTTAAAAATAGTGTTCAGGCATACATTTATAATGGCAATCTATTTGTTGGAGTGATTCACATTTGCCTAGTTGTGACCATATATACATATCCATCTACTCTGCTTATTTCTATGAAAGTGTCTTAACTGTCGCAACCATGTGTCGGATATTACAAATCTTGTTTATTTCCATTTACAGCAACACCCTTTAAGTTTACAGCTGTACAGAAGGCCAACATGAATATTTCGACAGCCTCCACTAAGAAATCAGTTTTTGACTTGAAGGCTAGTTTGGCTCGACCTCTGACCTGGAAGCCACACAAAGGCAAACTGATGCCAATGGATAGTAAAACAACAAACAAAGAACCGAGTGCAGTGAAGGTGAAGAAAGGGAGGTAAGTGGAGCAGTACTACAATAAAGGACAATCACAGATGTATGTTAATGGATTATAAAATGATAGAGTAAAATTTGTACTGGTGTGCCAATTTGTACTGGCCCCTGCTTCTGCGTCCCTCCTGCATTAAAGTTTTGGTGCAAGTTGTTCATAAGAGTATGGCTTTAAAGTTTTGGTGCAAGTTACTTTGCATACTTACAGTTATTTGAATGTTACTTGTCACATGGGTGTATGATTATACCTCAAGCTTTTGTACCATAAAAGCACTGCTATATTTAAGTTCAAGGTAAAATATTGGATTGAAAAGGAGAACATTACTTTCACTTTTGTATTATTATGATTCTTATTTTATTATGTCTTATATAAATTTTCAACCAAATGTTGGTTCTATTTTATTTTTTTTGTTAATGTGTATCATATGGAATATTGCAGCTTGAACATCGCCACACCACATCCACCCCAATTTGTTTCTCTCTTTTATTTTCAATATCTCAATTATATAAGAACTTATATATATTCAGTTTTATTAATGGGGGTGGGGGAGACCTCAAAACAATCTGAGTAGAACAAACATCCTTCCTCAATGGAATGGTTAATTTTCTTGTGTAAAGTAATCGGGTTCAAATCAACAACCTTAGCAGTGAGAGGTAAATGGTTGTAAAATGACAATCCCCTAAGACCACTCTGCCATGGAGGACCCGATGCATTAAATTGAATATATTTAATTTTTATTTTTATTCATCAATAGCAAGATGCACACAAAAGTTATTGGATAATTTATAGCATACGAAATGTACAGTAGGCCAACATTCTGAGCTGGGCCCAACTAGCTCATTCGGTACCATGTCTGACTATCAATCCAGGGATAGTGAGATCCAGTCTTTGCCCAGCCAATCTCTATGATGATTGATATACAACATTGTGTTTCATTGTTCTTTGTCTCAACACTGATTCAAGTAGGAACTATCCCAGGAAATAGTGGTTAGGTTATCTGATTGTCTGTCAGCCCTCGTTGGTATAGATATAATGCCAAACATTCAATCAATCAACATTCTTAGTGCAGGTAAATTATATACAGCATGGATAAAACATAATAATGCTTACAATCAATTCACGGGAATTTGATTTCATTATTAGGGCTCGAAACGAATTATTGATAATAAGCCTCCCCATGAAAATATTGATTTCACAGTATTCAGTATTAAGACCAAGGTCTATTGTTATTGAATGACAGGTGTCATCAGATTTAAGACAGAGCAAAGATTCTTTCCAAACACATTTCCGGAGTGCTCTCACTTTCTTAGAGCTATTCCATTTAAACAAACAATCCACCCATGGAAGGCACTTTGAAATTGGACCCTCCCCCTTTATAATTTTAATTCATTTTATCAGGCCCCCTATTTTGAAAAACCCTCCCACCTAAGAAGTTTATTATTTTGCCGTCCATGGGTGGAATGTATGTTTAAATGGTACAGCCCTTATGTTAAGCAGTGTAATTAGTCATAACCCAGGGTCCACTGTGGCTAAGGCACCTTTTACTATCACTTACCTCACATAGCTAAGGTTGTAAGTATGAGTTCCAATTATCAAAAAAAAATTAGGTAGCATATTTATTACAAAACAGTAATATCAAAGGTAGTTTTTTATTTAGTTTACAGTCTTTAATTGAAAGCCCAGGAAATATTTATATTTTCTTTTCTTGAAATAGCTACAATTATTGCAAATTACAATTATTCACAAAACTCATAGTTGTAATTTTTATGCTTTTTAATATTTCTTTCAGAGATGAAGTTAAAGCAAAACTGACACAGCGACGAACAAATAAAAAACAAAATGCGCAAATGGCCAGAAGAGGCATCAATGTTTAAAATCAGTCATCTGTTATACACCTGTATAAACTATTTTTCTACCTGGCAAAAAGTTCCTCCATACAATCATGTGTTCTGCTAGTGAAGGGTGCCAAAGACGTACCGGTTAAAGTTAAATGTTTTTTAATATTAAGGTACTGACAAGAACAAGGGGGTGGAACTCTGTTGCACAGATGAATTTTCTTGGTGCTATTTGTTGTGTGGATGAACAGAAGAATGGCATAGAAAAATACAAGTTTATTAATATTTGCAGATAGCCAGTGTATTACTGGTAGTCATTAATATTTGTTTGCCACTTTAGCGTAGGTATGTGTGACTATGGTTGTATACGACATAATGAACAAGGCATAATGGCATTTTCATGCGATAGAAGGATTTGAAGAAATAATAGTTTTAAGCACCACCTTATAAAACATGCAATAATTATATGTTTATCACCTTTACACTTTTTAGCTAGCCGGGACGAAGTCCAAGGAGAGCTATTGTCATGACACCCTCGGCGTTGTCTGTAGACACCCAAGTTAAACTTTTGCGTTTAAGTTTAAGATATCTATGCAGCCACTCATTGGATGTTAATGAAACTTTGCATGTGTGTTCACCATCATCAATGGAACACACACAGACAAGAACCATAACTCTGGATTGCATTTTGGCACAGTTATGGCCCTTTTTAGACTTAGACACTCAGAGGCAATCTTTGTTGGTCTTCTGACAACTTTTGTTTTAAAACAATCATTATTGTCAATAGTGATTTTTTTTTAATAAGACGAACAGCTGGTAATTATCCCATTTGGTAGAAGCCTCCACTGTAAGGTGTTTGCATACTGTCTAAAATGTTAGTCTAAGTCAATCAATATTTGACTGGTCAGTTGTTTCTCCCTCCAGTTCATCTGGCTAGCATAAGGCACCAGTCATCCAATCTGGCTAGCATAAGGCACCAGTCATCCAATCTGGCTAGCATAAGGCACCAGTTATCCAGAGGCTTGAAGTTGTTAACTGGCAGACTGTCAGATATCACAAATCTCCACTGGAGTAAACCTGTGTATTGTGATAAGTAAGGCATCATGGTTAGATTTTAAAGCATCCTGGTATTCGGCATTGTCTCAAGATTACTTACCTTTAACCACTGAGGTCTTGGGTTTAAGTCCCACTTGCTGCAAACACTTCAAGTGTTTGCCAGTTACTTGCAGAAAGACTGTGGTTCTATTCAGATTCATTCTGAGGTCTGCCTCCACCAATAAAACTGGATACTATTAACCTCTGTTTAAATTTATATAACATTACATTGTCCAGGTTTGTGATGTCCCAATATCAGACTTGTAAAATGCATTTCTATATGCCATTACATGTATATTATATAACCAAAAATATGTTGAGAATTGGGCATCAAGAGTTACCCCGATTATGTCTGTTTGTGCAATCAAAATGAAATTGGTTTCAGATCAATGACTTTTGTAAGGGTTTATGTATTGGTGTGTAGCTGTATAAATAGAAAATATGGGTCATGTTCGATAGTTGTCAAATTCAGGTAGTTTTTCAGCAGTTATGTCCCCTTCTCAACTTAGTATTTAGTAACATTTACTAACATATACATGCGGCATCTTTCTATAGATATATTTCTTTATTTTGAATTAAAAGAATGAACTGTTAATCTTTAAATTTAAGATGTTGATGGAGAGAAAAATAATAATACTCTTAACCAAAGAAATCAGAAAAGAAGCAGACACCCAGGGCCTATTCTGGGTGAAAAAGTCTTGTCGCCAACACATTCGCCAATTGAGAAAAGTTGGAGCCAAATTTAAGATTTGGAGCCAACTTGGCTTCATTGGCTCTAAGTTTCAATCTGCATTTCTCTTTTTAGATTTAGAATAATTTAGGATTTTTTTGCCGCTCAGTACTTCCCGTCTTTATATAATATCTTACATTTGAAAATATAGATTTCTAAAGAAGAATATTACCTTAAAACAAATATAAATATATTTTTGATTGTATTCTTAACGTTATTGAAAAAATTAACTATATTTCTAAAATTTTGTTGAATAATATATTTTATCTTTTGTGTCATTTAAACTTTCACCGTAAAACGTCTAGTTATTGCAAGAAATATTAACAGAGCCGCACTCTGAAAAGAAAGGTGCCGACTTTAAGTGCAACCCAACATCCTGGCAATTTGATGAAACAAAACAAAGGAGAAAATGGTTTTGTATACGCAAATAAACCATTTTACCTGTGTTTTCATTCATTAATTCTTTGATGTTTTCTCATAAGATATTATTTCCTAAATATTTGTTTTATTTACTTTTGGAAAGCCGTGATATTATCTTGAACAAATTTTCAGTGTTTGTGTTAGACAAGTTACATCGTCATAAACAAAGCAGCCATTCGCTTGCTATAAAATTAAGAGTGTGCATATTCATTTTCAAATTGCACATGCCCTGTCAATACAAAATAAATGGTTGAATCTTGAATAAATTACATCTTCCTATCAGCGAAAAATTCTGTTATATTTCACTGGTGGCTAGCTTGTCAAAACATTTTGATCATTTTATTTGTCGTATTAAATTGATTAAAAAAGGTGAAAATGCACATAATAAAACACAGTTGACCATAGTTGCCTAATTAAAAAAAAAAATATGATTATCTTGGAGCGAATCTTGTAAAGTTTCAATTTTTCGGGACCTTAACAAACTGAATACAGGCTTATCTGTGCCTAACCTATGTATAAGTTAATACACTGTTGCTACCACTAATCAAAAAACCATAACACCACGAGATACAAACAATAAACAGATTAGGAAAATGCAATTAGGTGTCATAAACTACCGCACGGGTAATTCGCGGTTCAGTGCATGTCAACCAACTATCAGACAGGTGTTATCCATGGAAACACACTTAATGATCGAAAGTTAAGGACAATGAAGAGTTACTTTATGAACAAATCATGGCTTTATAGCTAAAATATTGGCATATTTTGTTGGTGCCAATTACTTTCGCCAAACTGAAAAAACATGTGCCACTTTGATTTTTTTATCGCATTTGGCACCATTGGCGACCGACAGCGCAAGTGGTTAATTTTATCAGTTGACCATACATGTTGTATAGGTGATGATTTTGGTGTCAGATATAGAATTTACTAAATCTCTCAGTTCTATATTTATCTGGGGTTTATCCTGAATTTGTATTTGTCAGTTCTTTATTTATTTCAATCTATGTTTTTTGCTTTTGTAATTTGAGAGTGAGTCCGCAATGTTTCTACCTGTTGGAGCAATATAAACTTTATGTGTTAAAGTCATGCCAAATCATAGTTTGTGCATTCATTTATTCTGTCATTACTTAGTATAATACGTACAAGATCTTGAGTCCAAGTCAGAGAGTTGTGATGTAGAGTTTGATGATGTAAGCCAAATGTCCACATGTACCTTCTACCCTGTGTACTGAACTGTCTATATCACCTTCTACCCTGTGTACTGAACTGTCTATATCACCTTCTACACTTTTACTGATATCTTCTCTCTACTCCAAGGCCATATGTAAATATTCATTCTGCTGTCATTGTATATAGTTTCAAAGTCATGTTTTAATTTCATTAGGGATTTAATGTTCACATGTATTTAGTGTTCAAATGTACTTAATGTTCACTTGTACTAAATTTCAAATGAACTTAATGTTCACTTGTACTAAGTGTTCAAATGTACTTAATGTTCACATGTGCTTAGTGTTCAAATGTACTTAATGTTCACATGTACTTAGTGTTCAAATGTTCTTTTAGTAATGTAGTCAGAGTAGTTTTAGTCACTATTGTAGAATTTTACCATAGGTTATGATTGCAAACTTTTTGTTTTAAAGTAAAGTTTTAAACTTAAAGTTTCCACGAGTCTTTGACAGTAAGGCTGCTAAGGCTCCTCATAGAAAATAGTTTCCAACAAACAGATGTGATTTTTTCCAAACAGTTTTTTTTGTTGTTTTTTATATTGAATTGCTTTTATATATTGTAAAGCATCTGATCCTAAATAGAGCTTTCTGTTATAAGTTGCTATGTAATCAAATGTGAATAACTGAATGTTCAATAATGGCATATTATGCACAAAAACATCAAGGGGTATTCCTTCATTTAATGTGTATCACAATGATTATTTTTAATATAAAATAGCAAAAAAACAAACAACAAATACTTCAGGATTCGCTGCTGCCAGTACTTTGTATTTTTTTGTCAATTGTTTTCACAAATAAATAAAATATTTAAATATGTTGAAAGGTATTTTGAGAAGTCTGATATATATTACAAAATCATTTTTTGTTTCTCTGTTTGATGAACTTAAATAGATTACTAAGATATTTTTAGGAGCATATTTATCATTAATATCAAAACATATTGACTTGATTCAGTATATTTATTAAAGCTTTAAATTCTTTGAAAGTTGGCTTTATTGTCTTTCACTTTTCCATGTTCTGCACTAGAATTATCTAGTAGGCATTATACCAAAACAGTACTAAAATGATCAACACATGGAGCCCACAGTTAAGTGGTAAAGTATCGGACCCAGGACTTGAAGGCTGTGATTTCATACCAGGCTAGTAGCACAAGGAACATTATTACCCATACACTTGGTTATAGTACTACCCAGGAAGAAATTGAACCTGCTTTGTATAAGCTGTACTATAAAGAACTTCATCGGCAATTGCTGGAAATTAAGTATTACAATAGTTTTACACTAGGAGATAAATTCATGAATTGGCCAGAATACACAATTATTTGTTTCTTGAGTCATCACAATATTTTGTATCTATCACCAAAATATTGGATTTGAATCATTATTGTACTTCTCAATTATACCAACTTGACTATCATAGGAACTGTATGCTCTTGGAATATCAAACCATTGTGGCAACCCTTAGTGTAACAAAATCAATTATCGTTTCACTAGGGGTCATAACTGCAACCCTTAGTGTAACAACATCATTAATCGTTTCACTAGTGGTCATAACTGCAGCCCTTAGTGTAACAAAATCACTGCAACCCTTAGTGTAACAAAATCAATTATCGTTTCACTAGGGGTCATTACTGCAATCCTTAGTGTAACAACATCAATTATTGTTTCACTAGGGGTCATAACTGCAACCCTTAGTGTAACAAAATATCTCTACATATTGTGCCAAATTACACTATATAGTTTATCTGTTTAATACTGTTACATCTTGTTAATGCAACCACCTTGAAATGGGGGGGGGGGGGGGTGAGTGTGGGTTGTATAGTGCTACCAAAGTGCATCTCCTACCAATGTCCGTCCATCCATCTGTCTGTTCTTCTGTACATCGCGATTTTAGGTCACTGTCAATGTCACCATACTAAAATTAGAAAATCGCTGTCACCACTCTACCGGTATTATTGTCCATCCAGTTCAAGTTGATGAAGCTTCACACAGCTGTTCAGAATAGAGATACTTCCGATGTGTTTGCGTTTCGCGATTTTCTTCATGTTAAAGGGAATTTATAAGGATTTTTCAAAAATTTTAAATTGGCTATAAATATTTTTATTCTGTATATCATGCGTATATATACTCACTGACCCTATATTGACAAAAGGGTATCAATTTAAAAATGCCAAATTAATATATTGAAAAGGGATTTCCTAACTTGGGCTACGCACCTATGTTGGACTAAAATAGATTTCCTGCATAAAATTGCAACATGTTTCGTGACATATTAAATGAGTTATGATTTCATTCTGATTTCTATTTGATCCGCTATACCAGTTTACACATTGTAAAAATGGTTTCATCTTAGAAAGAGTTCGAATGACAATGGGATGGTGGTCTAGCAGTATTTAAGCACTGTCAAGACTCTATTTTTAGAATGGGGATTTCGTTTCAAGTTTGCCAATCTGTTTTAAATAACGATTTTGTCACATTAGGTAAATTTGACATATTAAGCCATTCGGATTCTTTTTTATAATTGATGATGAGATGTTTTTTAGCCATTTTAAAAATTATTTTATCTTTTAAGACATTTATAGCCTTATATCATGATACACTCCCTTTAAGGATAATGTTATAGTTATTAAAAGTTGAAAATCACCGTTACTGCTCTTCTGCCCTGTTTTTTTATCCCATGTTGAAGAAACTTCATATAGGTGTTCAGAACCGAGATACCTCAGACGCGTTTGTGTTTCTAGATTCTGGGGTCAAAGTCACCTTTAAAAAAATAAATGGGGGTGGGACATTCCTGTCCTTTCGATATTGTTAACTTTTTATCTTGTTTATTTCAACTAACAAATGAGACTATAAATATTCTGTGAAATACCAGAATAATGATAATTTTAAAACAAAAAGTAAGAAGTCTTACAAATAAAGATTGTTTTAGTGAATGTTTTGTTTATTTTGTGTTTTATTTCTTCAACAAATCACATCCACACAAAAAGTTTGTCACTGGTAAATAGTTTTATAAAAATGTCAATACATGTACAAAACGTACACTTACTGTCGCAACCATAACCATTCGTGTAACAAAACCCATTTTTGTTACACTACATGTTGCGGTTATGACCCCTAGTGTAACAAAAAATTATTTTGTTACACTAAGGGTTTTGGTTTCAACCTGAAGTGTAACAATTGTTACGCTAAGGGTTTCCACAACCATGCAAACTTGCTGTCTCTGCAATAGAACATGTTCATTCCATGTGAATATTGACTAATAGTATGGTAGTTCTATCTAAAATACCTATAACCCCGTTAATACATGTTTGTTTGTTCATGAGATTTACCCTAAGACAATTTCAGTACACAAGACTTGTCCTGATCCAATTTCAGTACATGAGACTTGTCCTGAGACAATTTCAGTACACAATACTTGTCCTGAGAAAATTCAGAAAAAATTGTTTTGAGACAATTTCAGAACATGAGACGTTTCCTGAAATCAATTTCAGTACATGAGGTTTGTCATGAGACAATTTCAGAACATGAAACTTGTCCTGACCCAATTTCAGTACATGAGATTTGTCCTGAGACAATTTCAGTACACAATACTTGTCCTGAGAAAATTCAGTACACAAGACATGTTTTGAGACAAGTTCAGAACAGGAGACTTGTCCTGAGACAAGTTCAGAACATGAGACTTGTCCGGAGACAAGTTAAGAACATGAGACTTATCCAGAGACAAGTTCAGAACATGAAACTTGTCCAGACAAGTTCAGAACATGATACTTGTCCAGAGACAAGTTCAGAGCAGGAGTCTTGTCGTGAGACAAGTTCAGAACATGATACTTGTCCAGAGACAAGATCAGAACAGGAGTCTTGTCCTCAGACAAGTTCAGAACAGGAGACTTGTCCTGAGACCAGTTCAGAACAGAGACAAGTTCATAGCATGAGACTTGTCCTGAGACAAGTTCAGAACATGAGACAGTTCAGAACATGAGACATGGCCTGAAACAAGTTCGGTACATTGACAGTTCAGAACATGAGACATGACCTGAAACAAGTTCGGAACATGAGATTTGTCCTGGGACAAGTTCAGAAAATTAGTCTTGCCCTCATGTTAAGATGAGACAAGGTCAGTGCACAATACTTGTCCTGAGGTAATCTTAACACAAGATACATTCAGTTCATAATGTTTGTCCTGAAATGAAAAATTAGTTCAGCACACGTGGCCTGTACTGACAAAGACTTGTCATGAAATAGGTACATAACACAACACTTGCCCTGATATATATATCCAGTACACATGCAACACTTGAAATAGATTTTGGTATACAAAGCTTGGCCTATAAATCTAGTATACAAAACTTGTATGGAGAAAGCTTGTCCAAAGATAATGCTCAAAACACAAAACTTATCATGACATAAATTCAGTACTCAAGGTTTGTCCAGACAATACTCAGTACACAAGATATCCCTGAGATATGTTCGGACTACACAACTTGCTGAGAGATGAATGCAGTACACAAACATTTCCTGAGACAAGGTCAGAAGACACAACTTGCTGAGAGATGAATGCAGTACACAAAACTTTTCCTGAGACAAGGTCAGAAGACACAACTTGCTGAGAGATGAATGCAGTACACAAAACTTTTCCTGAGATATGTTCAGTAGACAAGACTTGTCCTAAGTTTAGTACACAATAAACATAGCAAATTAGTTATTCTGCAGAATTACGCAATCTTGTCAACAAAAGTATTTAAAACTAAACAAGATATTTAGTATTAATTTGGTTTATTAAATATCCCATAGCAATACATTGTATAATGGTATTTAAAATTGTTAAACTTATAACAACACAAAACTTGAAAAAATAAATGTAGGATACATTAAATTGCTTTTTATCTTAATGGATCTTGATGAAGATAAAACAGCAACGCACAGGTTAAACAGTAACTAACATTCTAGAAAAATAATAATCTGACAGCAGCAGTTTTTAAGCACCGGATGGATTATATTTCAAGATATGAGGGATGTCTCAAATGTAATCCAATTTCATTCATGATTTTAAAATGGTTTGAAACTGTCTTTTTTCATTTAATCCCTTCAATGTATTCCCTCTTGTGGGAAATACATTAGTTCAACCAAACAATTCATTTCTGGAATGCATCACGGTACGTTGATTCTTGTCCACTCTTAAGCCATTGGTAAACAGCTGAATCAAGTCACTGGTAAACAGAAGAATCAAGTGCTGATCAGGGTTGCGTTCAGTTTGGTTAAATGTTTGATTACGTTAGCTAACATATTTTCCTGGACACTGGCTCAATCTCATATAAGCATGCAGTACAAGATAATTTTAGGGAACCAGGCATTAAATGTGTTTGCTGGTTTATGGTGCTGAACGCAGCCCTGGTTTAATATCTTCGACTAGAGAGGATTTTCTTCAGTTTTGGGAACAAAAGAAATCCACAGGACTTAATCTGGAGAAAATGGTGGGTGGGATAGCACAGTGATCTTTTTGGACTTCAGAAAGTCCTAAACAGAGCTGGAGTGTCATGTAACCTTTTCAGTCCTATGTCACAATATAGTTTTCCCATTACAGATTTACTCCTTGGTACAGGAATTGGAACAGCCAAGTCCTTTATCTGTGAATGTTGTTGTTGTTGTATGGTGTTTAGCGTTGCTTTCAACAATTTTTCAGTCATATCGCGACAGTGTCTACTTGAGACAGTATTCTGAGCGCTGTCACACTGGAATATCATGCTGCAGACACATGGTATGATACCCCACCCAGTCACATTATACTGACACTGGGCCGACCAGACCTATAACTCTCCTCTAAATGCTGAGCATAAAGAGAGGAAGCTTCTAGTACCATTTTTAAAGTCCTTGGTATGACCCAGCCGGGGATCGATCCTACGACCTTCCGCATGCGAGGTATACGCTCTACCACTAGACCACATCGCGGTCTTTATCTGTGAAGAAAATGGCATATAAAACCGAGTTCATTCTGCAACAATCTGACTTTGACTGTGTTTTGTAACCCATATCTTATTACCAATCTTCTGAACAGGCTTATAGAAATGCACCAAGATTTCATCGCCTGTGATGACAGTTGCAAAGTTCTATTTACTGTATTTTGGAAATGATTTTAGTAATTAAGATATCATCCTAACTTCATAGCCTTTCTCAGAAATTATGATGTACCGAGGATCCCAAATCCCCTAGCATAGGTCAATCTGTCACACAGTAAATCTTCCAACTTTTGAGATTATATCTCTTACTCTGGATTCTACAAAATTACTCATCACAGACTTTGGATGCTCTTATTTTAGAGTCTAACAGATTCTACACCTGTTGAAAACCTCTTCACACACCCTAAAAGCTGTAGAGTATGATACCCCAATATCTCCAAATGCACGTGCATGCATACATTGTACGTTTTGAGAAAACTTTTATATGGGCTCTAACTTCTTCACAATTAGCTACTCATTTTCAACCGTATTAAGTACCAAAGTGGTCAACGACTACTTGTGTTGATATGACCACTTTTCATACATATCAAGTACCACAGTGGTCAATGACTACTAATGTTGATATGTCCACTTTTCATACATATCAAGTACCACAGTGGTCAATGACTACTTTTGTTGATATGACCACTTTTCATACACAGTGATCAATGACTACTAATGTTGATATGTCCACTTTTCATACATATAAAGTACCACAGTGGTAAATGACTACTTTTGTTGATATGACCACTTTTCATACATATCAAGTACCACAGTGGTCAACAACTACTTGTGTTGATTTGACCACTTTTCATACATATCGACTGCGGTGGACAATGATACATGCATGTATAGACAGGTATTGAATAGGGCTACTGTGCATATATATCCACGTGGTTATCAAGTAAATAAGAAAATTGCATTTCATTTGAGACATCCCATCCTTACTTACACTTAGAATATTATGATAAAATACATGGAGAAAATATTTAATCAAACGGAAGTTGTAAAAACAAATTTTCAACAGTTGTACGTTCAGAATGCACTTTTAAAAGTTGACTTTCTCAGAACAGTTTGATTCAATATTTCCCCCATTTAAGATACATAGGAGGTGTGTGAAAATAATATGTGGACAAATTTTGTATTGATATTGAATAGCAATGTAGCAACAGTCTACAAAAAATACATGTAATGGCTACATGGAGCATTCAGAAGATGCCAACAACGTTAAGTCTGACTGATGAGTGGTCATCGGTGTATTTTATAGCGCTGTTGCTACAAAATGGTATGAAATATCAATACAAAATTTGGCAATTGCATAGAGGAATTATTACTTTTACTGGCAATACAATTTTTATTCACGTGTTATATTAAATGTAAATATTACAAAAGTCCAGGTATTTTTTGAAAACCCCTTGTATTAAATACTTATTGTATAATAAGTAAAACAGGCTAGTTGTAATGGCAGTGTAAAGTTACATACCAATTGTTTCTATAAAATGCTTTAGATATAACTACAAATTTGTTACAGTACACCTATAAATGCCTCAATCTCTGCATAGATTCATGTAAAAACAACATAAACACCTTCAATCTTAAATCTAATATCTGATGAAAATTGGGGATGTTTCATAAGGTTTTATTGTAATCAATTTTATTTCCTTCTTTCATTATTGCATTACTGTCACATGTCAAAAAGGATATAAAACACCATACATCTTTTATGCAAGAGCCAATATAAAGGGTTTGATAAGGTCTACTTTTTTGTCCAGTTTTTCAAAGCATTGTTAGCTGAAGACCACGTTAAGATGAATTTTCGAATCATGGTATTGTGATAATATATACATTCAAGGTTACCATTTACTAGCAATCTTGACAAAATGTCAACCTATTTCTAAATAAACCTAATGTACCTTACAAAACTTTGAATTTTAAAGATATTAGTTTATACTAATTAATTTTAACTTGATTTCAATAAAAGCTCAGAGCTTATATAAACCACTTGGGTAGAACTAGTGTTATTTTATGAGAGGTATCAGGACAAGCTGGGGATCGAACCCACAACCTCTAGTGTGAGCGGCCAAAATCTTTCCATTACACTACTGCACTGCTTTAAAGTAAAGATACTGAATATACAATATTTTACCTACAAGGCACTAAGCTAACAATACTTCGTACAACTCAGCCCTATAAAATAAACTCAATGGTTAAAAGCTTCTTTAAAACAAATTCATTTTACACAGAACATTTTTTAATTAAGTAAAAGTGAGAAAAGAAGTATTTGAATATATGACTTTGGTCCCTTAATTGCTTTCTGCACAATAGGAGGAATGAATTAAAACTTACACAATTTTAAATGATGATGTATTGTCCATAGTTTATATTATCAATTTACATTTCATAGGCAAGAATTAAGCTGAGGTATTATTCCTTCACCTAGTCTTTATGCTGGTCTTGGTGCTAGTTATGAATGTTGGATTGCTGAATGTTTGAGCAAAGAAGTACTCATAGGATATAACTAAGAGCATGCAGTTAAATAATTCAATAAGTGTTTGCAATTCTCAATTTTATAAACATTTTTAATTAATTTTTATAAGAAAATGCAAATAAAATTGACTATAAAATCACAATCTAAATCTGAGTGTGTCATTTTTCAATGAAGACCTCAGTAAAACTTCAATCTAGATTTTTTTGTGCATCTTCATACTTTTTATAATTTCATTTTATGCATTTGCTATAATGCCACTTGACTTTAGACTGTTATGTTCACTTTCCACTTTGTCAGGTTTGACTTCACAATGTTACGGATGACTTTCTTCTTTGTAAAGTTGACTTCACAATGTTACTGATGACTTTCTACTTTGTTAAGTTGACTTCACAATGTTACGGATGACTTTCTACTTTGTTAAGTTGAATTCACAATGTTATGGATGACTTTCTACTTTGTTAAGTTGACTTCACAATGTTATGGATGACTTTCTACTTCATTATGTTGACTTCACAATGTTACGGATGGCTTTCTACTTTGTTATGTTGAATTCACAATGTTATGGATGACTTTCTACTTTGTTAAGTTGACTTCACAATGTTACAGATGACTTTCTACTTCATTATGTTGACTTCACAATGTTACGGATGGCTTTCTACTTTGTTAAGTTGAATTCACAATGTTATGGATGGCTTTCTACTTTGTTAAGTTGAATTCACAATGTTATGGATGGCTTTCTACTTTGTTATATTGACTTCACAATGTTATGGATGGCTTTCTACTTTGTTATATTGACTTCACAATGTTATGGATGGCTTTCTACTTTGTTAAGTTGAATTCACAATGCTATGGATGGATTTCTACTTTGTTATATTGACTTCACAATGTTATGGATGGCTTTCTACTTTGTTAAGTTGAATTCACAATGTTACGGATGACTTTCTACTTTGTTCAGTTGACTTCACAATGTTATGGATGACTTTCTACTTTGTTAAGTTGACTTCACAATGTTACGGATGACTTTCTACTTTGGTAAGTTGACTTCACAATGTTACGGATGACTTTCTTCTTTGTTAAGTTAACTTCACAATGTTACGGATGACTTTCTTCTTTGTTAAGTTAACTTCACAATGTTATGGATGATGTTCCATTTTGTTACTTTGATTTTTTGTTAAGTTCGACTTCACACTGTTAAAGATTATGTTTCCTCTTTATTAAGTTCACACTGTGTTCAGGTGACTTTCTGCTATTAACCATGACTTTATTTGTTTATCAATGACAACTTCACATGCCATCAAGTATGATTTTCCACTCTGATGAAGATGCATTCTCCCTTTTCTGTCAGTTTAAGACAAGTTCTGATTGAAGTACCACAAAAGATTTTCCAGTTTTAGCATTTGTTAAAGTTCCTTTAAAACCAAATATTGCACAATTGTATATAGTTAAGCTGTTAAGCATAATTGATACATTCATACCTAGATTACTTTTTCTAATGGTGTGTTACATAAACACCCATGCTGAATACATTTACACACAACAGTTAAGATATTAACTTTACTAACATGATTTTAACAGTTCATTAACACAATGCCTTCCCGCTCACCATGTTCTGTGCACAAGTGTAAGGTAACTTTATGCCCTGGTCCAGTAAGTTTAACAGGTTTGAACAGCCTGTACAACAGGCTCCAAATGGGCTTATAAATACATAGAGCACGGCACACAGGAGGCCTAAAGGGAAGCCAAACACCAGCATGATTATAAACCAGATGATGCTCCACAACCAACCACAGTTTGCCATCTTTATCAGGTACACTAACAGCTATAGAGAAACTCTGGAAAGATAAAAAATACATTTTAGATAAAAGTACCTTTATTGATTTTATATAGCTAAGAAGCTGAGCAGTAGTATAGTGGATAGAGCTTTAGTTGCTCATGCCAGAGGTTGGGGGGTTAATCCCCAGCCCAATCTTATGCCTATCAAAAATGACAATCAGTATAAGTTCTACCCAGGATGTAGTTTAAATGAGATTTAACCTTCATTTACTCTAAAATAAATTACTATTTAGTATTAACTAATAATGGATAAACAAGAGCATATAGATGACCCAGAAATACACAGGGAACTGTTTGAGAGAATGGACTTCAGGTGTATGTTTTTTTTTACAAATGACATCATTTTGAATGATAGACAATAATAAAAAGATTGGAAATAATGTTAACTTTACTTGTTAGCCATGGTGAAAACCTATGTAATGTAATGTTATGTTTTTGTGTTACACAAATCACGTGACCACAAAAACAAGAAAATGTATGTTAATCAAGAGATGTAGTATTCATACGGCCACAAAACAGAATGGGGTTTAACGTCATTTTCAACACATTTTAGGTTTTATATGGCATATCCAGTTTTACTGGTGGAGGAATACCTCAGACTGGGTAGAACCATCATCCTTCCCCAAGTAACTGGAAACTTTCTCACATAAAGCTTTTTGGAGCGAGAGGGACTATAACCTACAACCTTAGCAGTGAGAGGTAAGTGATCTTGAGACGGCGCCTTAGATCACTCAGTCACGGAAGACCCCTCACAAAACAGATGCATAACCAATATATACGTATGCATGCAGAAGTCATGGCAACAGGGGTCACCAACTTAAAAGTAAAAATGGGTCTTTCAATACAATCAACCCTATTGATCAAGAAACCAATATTTTACCAATAACTAAGTAAAAAAGGGGCCATAACTTCTATATAATTTGACTGTCTTTACAAAAGTTGAGCTTCACCTGTATTTTATAATTATACAGACAAGCACAGAATATTAAATCAGTAATACACCTCTTCAGAAATCTTTGATTTGAAAACAATTACAATTTTCCAGACAGATAGTCGAATGAACGTACATTCTAACAAATGGATATTTAAACGGCAACCGTGTTTTAAATTTTAGCCACACAAAAGATGTTTTAGCCACATAAAAGCATTTTTTTAGCCACATATTTTTTTTCAACTGCTTTTTATCTGTTCAAAAAAATTACAAACCCTTCACCCAACACAGTTATAAATATCCATTTGTGTGTGCAGACAGACAGCCGTTAATGCCTATTCATCATTCTCTGAATGGGACGAGGCATAAAAAAAGTCAAAGGGCTGCTTAAACCAGTAGGAGTGAGTGCACCCAACTTTGTTCATTTCACCATCACCACATTACAAAATGAAAATATTTTTTTTAGAGGAAACTTCATTTGAAATGTTCATATGTTTAAGCAAAAGCAGACAAATTGTTTTTCAAGTTTTGGGTAGACAAATCACAATTTTAAAGTGTCACCACCCAAGAAATTTTGAGAGAGCTTCAAAGAAAAAAAGCTTCAGAACGAATTTGGTGTAAATCTGTCCAGTGGTGACAGAGAAGAATTTATTTGAAGCTTAAGTTAATGAACAGACAACCAAGGACAGACACTGGGTGATGACTCACTCTGTGACTTAGCACAGGGAGCGGATAATAAAAACAAAACATAAACTAATCACAAAGGTGTTATAAGGCACTGAGTGTGAATAAAATAAGAAGGCACCTGGTACCTTCTTTCACCAATGCAGCGATATTATCATGAAAACAGAAAAATATTGGTTTTAACTCAAAACACATGCTTGACATTATGACAAACATCAAAGTATTTGACCTAAATTTTGGAAGAAAATTGTGAAGAAAGCAGTCCTCAGCACCCTGTTTTAATTATCATTCAAGGAAAAACAAGATACAACAACTAGTGTATTACTGAATATAAATACACAATAGATCACTTTAAGCACCAAGCTTACCAGGGGCTGCTAAAACATTGGGATTCTGCAAGGGTGAACAGGATTTTCTTGTGTTGTTTTAGAAATTTTTTGTTTGTTGGAATTAACAAGTAACGGTGAAAAAAATTGTCTAAAAAAAAATTGTGATAAAAAAAATATCAGAAAAATATCCTACCGAGAGTAATAGTTTACTAGCATGTTTTCTAATTTAAACTTTAAACTTAGAACTTTTCATTCTTATTTTAGGGTTATATAACTATTATTTATATAGGCGATAATAATAATTTATAAACTGAGAGGCAAATAATGTACGATAGAACTGATCAGTCTAAATCATTGGTTCCGTAACTCTTGCAGACTGTTCCAGACCAACATTGCAATAATATCATTAAACCTGAAATAACAGAGGTGAAAATAATCTCACAACAATTGCTACTGATCATTTTGAAATGGTACTGCACTTCATTAAGGAATTACGTTTTTAATTTTTATTAAAGGTCCTCTGTGGCTAAGTGGTTTAATGCGCTGTCTCAAGATCTATTATGGTTAAGGTCGTAGCTAAGAGTCCCGCTCGCTTCAAAATCTTCAAGTGAGAAGGACGGTGGTTCTATACAGATTCATTCTGAGGTCTTCCTCCCCCAGTAAAATTGGATGTGCCATAAATTATCACTTGTAATTGTCCGAAATATTATGGTTATATAACTATTAAATAAGTTTGGTAAAGATCCAATAAAAGAATGTGGGTGCTAGAGTGCACACAACAAAAAGTTCATGGACCGACAAGACACAGGGCAATCAGAATAGCTCACCGTTAGAAACAGCTAAAAATAATCTTTGAGATCTTTAACTGCCCACTTCCATAACTCTGCTCCTGCATGTAAGATGTCAAGTGCGGGTTACCAGTAAACTCAAACTGGCACGCTCATTGCCATAAAAACACAACTTTAGCAACATATCTCCTTTATCACACAATCTCATGTACAGCTGGTGTAGACTGTAACTTCATAAAATATATTTAAGTCTCTACTTCCTTCATCTTCTGTTCATAAGTCACCATGTTATAGTGTTAATCCTTGTCAATAAAATATCATTAACATACAGATCATGGACATAGTATACTTGTTGTCTTGTAATAATGTACCAATAGTATTCAAATAATACAATCTTATTGTACATGTAGTATTGAGTATTTTTATATACATTAAAAGGGAGTATATCATGAAAAATTGCTATGAATGTAAAAAAAAAACACACCAAAAAACAAAACAATTTTGAAATGTATAAAAAGCTTCTCATAATCATTAATAAATAAATCCGAATTGTTTTGTATGACAAATCAACCAAAATGTGACAAAATCAGTATCTAAATTGAAGTGGTAAAAAATCTCCATTCTTAAAATAGACAGCACTTAAATCCTTTACATCGTTAAACAAACTCTTTCTAAGATAAAACAAGGAGTGTTGTTATAAAAAAAATCATGGTTGCTTAGATGGAGTATTGTCACAAATTATGATTGTTTAAAGCAGTATTGTTGTCAGAAATTATGGTTGTTTAAGGAATATTATTGTCACAAATTATGGTTGTTTTAATGAATAAAGAATGAATGAGGTTTTACGGCATAACAACACATTGTACGTTTTTCAATGCCAACAGGAAGGAAGATTCCAGGTTCACTCTACATCTACAAAAACAACAAATTAACATACAGATTAAAACAAGAGGCCCAAGAGGGTCTGAGGACGCTCTACTGACTCAGAGTGGCCATAGCACTTTTTGAAATTCTACTATGCAGTAGAAACATCGGGGCGGGGTCATTTTTAACCCTAGGGACACCATTCAAACAAATCTAACAAAACTATAGTTGGTTATCATTACTACATTTTGAAAATCTGTTGGACCGTTCATTAGAAGAAGATTTTTTAAGTTTTGGAATATTTCTAGTAATGGTGGCCATCTCAAATTTTAGATAGAAAAAATAAATCTTTTGTATAGGTTCCTATGCAATAGAAACATCCATGTGAAGTTTCAGTTTAAATGGCCTAGTGGTTTCAGAATAAATGAAAAAAAAAGAAGAGAATTTTCTGTTTTCCCACAGTATCCCTATGTAAAATTCTAAGTCCCCTTACAGGGCCCTTATAAATTTTAGCCCCTAAATTCTTATCTGCAATCAAAGCCCTACACTTAGGGATAATTTATATCAAATATGTACAAATCTGACACATCGGTTCTTAAGAAAACAATTTTACTAATTCCCAATTTGTACCCTTTTGGGGCCCCTCCTGATGCCTTATGACATAGGAACCCAGTCATTTTTACAAATATTAACCTCCTTTACCTAACAATGCTTTAGTGAAGATATAGGCAAAATTATTTCCATTTAAAAAAAAAAAAAAAAAAAAATTATATTGACATGTGTCCCCTAATTGAACTCTCGGGGCAGGGTCTTTGTTAACCCTAGGGACACCATTTGAACAAATCTAACAGAACTATAGTTGGTCACCATTACTACATAAACATTTTGAAAATCTGTTGGGCTGTTCATGAAAAGAAGATTTTTTAAGTTTTGGACTATTTTTAGTAATGGCGGCCATCTTGAATTTCAGATAAAAAAAAAGAGTCTTCTGTATAGTCTCCTATGCAATAGAAACACCCATGTGAAGTTTCAGTTTAATTGGCCAAGTGGTTTAAGAACAGATGAAAGAAAAGGAGAATTTTCTGTTTTCCCATAGTATCCCTATGTAAAATTCTAAGTCCCCTTACAGGGCCCCTATAAATTTTAGCCCCTAAATTCTTATCTGCAATCAAACCCCTACACATAGGGATAATTTATGCAAAATATGAACAAATCTGACATACCGGTTGTTAAGAAAACACATTTAGTAATTCCCAATTTTTACCTTTTTGGGGCCCCTCATGACCCCTTAAGACAGTGGAACCCAGTCATTTTTACAAATCTGAACCTCCTTCATCAAACAATGCTTCTGTGAAGATATAGGCAAAATCATTTCCATTTAAAAAAAAAAAATATAAAAAAATATTATAATGACATGTGTCCCCTAATTGAACCCTCGGGGCGGAGTCATATTGTTGGGCCGTTCATGAGAAGAAGATTTTTTAAGTTTTGGACTATTTTTAGTAATGGCGGCCATCTTGAATTTCAGATCGAAAAAAATAAATCTTTTGTATAGTGTCCTATGCAATAGAAACACCCATGTGAAGTTTCAGTTTAATTGGCCTAGTGGTTTCAGAGAAAGTGCTGCTAACAGACGATAGACGACAGACGTCAGACGACAGACGACAGACGACGGACGACAGACAATGCGCCATCTCATAAGCACTTCTGGCCTTTGGCCAGTAGAGCTAAAAAATCACATCAATAAATGAATATGCAGAATGAACCTAGAACTTTGATACCTGCAGTACTGTAGAGTTTCGGCAAATTCTATGGTATTTATGAAATTGTTGCTTCTTAAAACATGCATGAGCTACATAGAGCTATATGTCTATTATAGTTCCTATTTTTGTCATTATTCACATGGCTTCCGTTAGTAATATAATGAACATGACAAAAAAGAACATGACACCCATTTGAAGGATTCCTACCCCTCTGCAGAGAGCGGCAGTGATTCTATTCTTACCCGGAACCACACGGATTTGTTTAAATGAATAATAGTCACAACACATTACTGTTGTTTTACAAAAGAAAAGGGCTATTTGTTATAATACATTTTGACTGCTTTATGGTTGAATTCTTAACACGGTTTTCTTTTATACAAAATGTATTGTTTTAACAAAAAAAACAGGTGATATACACTAGTAAAATGTTATTAAATATCTTTACTATTTTAATGAATATGGTGAAAACTGTTTTACATATGCTCATGCTTAGACCCCATTCCTCCATTGTGTTTTTGTGGACCCTTATAAATTGATTATAACATATGTTCCACTCCTACAGGGGTGTATAGTATGTCACAGCAGGAGTGATGGTCATAGCTCACAGTTCTGGTCATAAAATGTTTACTGTAACATTATGGAATGTTACAATTGTAGATACCTCATATGCCATAAATAAATATATTGATATATGTATGTATTGAAAAACATTATAGGTATAAGTAAAGAAATCTTGAATCTATGACAGTTTAATGAGATAGGATGACAGTTTACTGGAGACAGATGATAGCCTAGAGTTATCTTGATGTATTGTTGACAAGTTGTGGGCTGGACTTTAAGATCGGTAATTGGTTAACTGACCAATAGTAATGTAGAAATGAATTGTCCAATGATAGAATAGTTGTTTATTCATTCAGAGACTGGTTTTAGCAGAGACAGGACAGAGAGTTGGGATTTAGCCACGGACAGAGTAACATGTCAGTTTAGACTAGGGTTAGTTTAAACGAGATGTAGTGAGTTTAAAAATGTTAGCTTGTGACTTTGAAATTATGAGAACTTTATAATTATGTGAATAAACTTTACTTATGATATACAAAGAGTTGTTGAGTCGATTATATAACATTATACAATATTGACAGAAGATATATAAAAGCAATGAGAACAAATCCGGTGCCATAAATCCGAGTTGATAACTGATCAGGTGCCCATGAGAACTAATCCACTGCATCTCCGCCATGACAAAATAACTATATAAAGGCATCTTTTACTACACTTTATCATATTTTCTATTATATTTTTATTTAAATAATTGTTTATTCATTGTTATAATTAATATGTTGCATAACTGTAAACAAATCTCTTCATGCTGTGACATACTATATACCCCACGACTCCTAAACCCAACCCACACATATATATCAACAATAAGACCTCCCTTCCTCACTGGGAATTTGCCCACCATCAACACAGTCCTAATCTGAAATGATACCCCACTGACTATGAAAATCTGCCCATGCAATACAGCAGTTTTGTAGAGACTTATTATAACAACATAGCTACTGTTCTGTAATATGAGTCATTGTTTGATTACACACCTAACAGGAAGTTGCTGTGATCTATCCACAAGCAGAATATCATTATAATCACTTGGGTTGGGTTCAGTTGGGTTAAAGATTTGCTAATGTTATTTAAAATATTTTCCTGGTCACTGGCTCAACCTTATCTTAGCACACAGTAAGCGATACTTTTAGGAAACCCGGCATTAAATATATTTGCTGTTTAACAGTGCTGAAAGCAGCCCTGCTTTACAATGCAGTAAACATGTGTCACATGTATGCAACACCCAAGTCTCATGTTTCAATCAATTGTTTTATAAACAATACAAATTAACTTTACATAATATATAGCACCTAACCATTAACAACATTCTGCCTAGCCATTAATCTGGGCAATTGAGTATTTGATAGATTAATCAATTTACACTTTATATTTTTTAATGTTTGACATGTATCAAGCATATTTGATTGTCAAACATAGCACCAACAGATGACTATGCAGCCTGAACCTAGAGTTTCAGCAAATTCTACTGAAATACTCAATTTGATTATAGTCACCTCTTACAGCATGCATGGGCCAAAGTGGTCATATTCTTATCATTTACTAATCAGCACACTGGAACCACAATTCGATAAACAATAAATGTAGTATTATCACATCACCAGCAATATTTATATGTCTTACCTGCCAATAATCCCGTGTAATATCAATAAATCATCAGCAATGTTTTATATGCCTTACCATGTGACATCAATACATCACCAGTAATACTTTATATGTCTAATCTGTCAATAATCCCATGTGACATCAACACATCATCAGCAATTTTTTATGTCTAACCTGTCTTTAATCTCATGTGACATCAACACATCACCAGCAATATTTCATATGTCTAACCTGTCTTTAATCCCATGTGATATCAATACATCACCAGCAATATTTTATGTCTAACCTGTCAATAATCCCATGTGATATCGACCTATCACCTGCAATATTGTATATGTCTAACCTGTCTTTAAGCCCATGTGACATCAACACATCACCAACAATATTTTATATGTTTAACCTGTCTTTAATCCCATGTGATATACAATACATCACCATCTTTATTTCATGTGTCTAACCTGTCAACAATCCAATGTGATATCAATACATTTCCTGTGATATTTTATGTTTAACTTGTTTATAACCTCATGGGATATCAATAAATCATCAGCAATATTTTATATGTCTAACCTGTCTTTAATCCCAAGTAGTATCAATACATCACCAGCAATGTTTTATTTGTCTAACCTGTCTTTAATTCCAAGAAGTATCAATACATCACCAGCAATATTTCATATGTCTAACCTGTCTTTAATCCATGTAGTATCAATATATCACCAATAATAGTTTATGTGTCTAACCTGTCATTAATCCCATGTAATATCAATACATCACCAGCAATATTTTATGTGTCTAACCTGCCAATAATCCCATGTAATATCAATACATCACCAACAATATGCTATGTGTCTAACCTGCCATTAATCCCATGTAATATCAATATGTTGTGATATTTTATGTCTAACTTGTTAATAACCCATGTGATATCAATACATCACCAGCAATATTTCATATGTCTAACCTGTCTTTAATCCTATGTGATATCAATACATCACCAGCAATATTTTATGTCTAACCTGTCAATAATCCCATGTGATATCGACCTATCACCTGCAATATTTTATTTGTCTAACCTGTCTTTAATCCCATGTGAAATCAACACATCACCAACAATATTTTATATGTTTAACCTGTCTTTAATCCCATGTGATATCAATACATCACCATCTATATTTCATGTGTCTAACCTGTCAACAATCCAATGTGATATCAATACATTACCTGTGATATTTTATGTTTAACTTGTTTATAACCCCATGGGATATCAATAAATCATCAGCAATATTTTATATGTCTAACCTGTCAATAATCCCATGTAATATCAACACATCACCAGCAATATTTGATATATCTAATCTGTCTTTAATCCCAAGTAGTATCAATACATCACCAGCAATGTTTTATTTGTCTAACCTGTCTTAAATCTATGTAGTATCAATATATCACCAATAATAGTTTATGTGTCTAACCTGTCAATAATCCCATGTAATATCAATACATCACCAGCAATATTTCATATGTTTAACATGTCAATAATCCCATGTAATATCAATACATCACTAACAATATTCTATGTGTCTAACATGCCATTAATCCCATGTAATATCAATACATTACCTGTGATATTTTATGTCTAACTTGTTAATAACCCATGTGATATCAATACATCACCAGCAATATTTCATATGTTTAACATGTCAATAATCCCATGTGACATCAACACATCATCAGCAATTTTTTTATGTCTAACCTGTGTTTAATCCCATGTGACATCAACACATCACCAGCAATATTTCATATGTCTAACCTGTCTTTAATCCTATGTGATATCAATACATCACCAGCAATATTCTATGTCTAACCTGTCAATAATCCCATGTGATATCGACCTATCACCTGCAATATTTTATTTGTCTAACCTGTCTTTAATCCCATGTGACATCAACACATCACCAACAATATTTTATATGTTTAACCTGTCTTTAATCCCATGTGATATCAATACATCAACATCTATATTTCATGTGTCTAACCTGTCAACAATCCAATGTGATATCAATACATTACCTGTGATATTTTATGTTTAACTTGTTTATAACCCCATGGGATATCAATAAATCATCAGCAATATTTTATATGTCTAACCTGTCAATAATCCCATGTAATATCAACACATCACCAGCAATATTTTATATATCTAATCTGTCTTTAATCCCAAGTAGTATCAATACATCACCAGCAATGTTTTATTTGTCTAACCTGTCTTAAATCCATGTAGTATCAATATATCACCAATAATAGTGTATGTGTCTAACCTGTCATTAATCCCATGTAATATCAATACATCACCAGCAATATTTTATGTGTCTAACCTGCCAATAATCCCATGTAATATCAATACATCACCAACAATATTCTATGTGTCTAACCTGCCATTAATCCCATGTAATATCAATACATTACCTGTGATATTTTATGCCTAACTTGTTAATAACCCATGTGATATCAATACATCAACAGCAATATTTCATATGTTTAACATGTCAATAATCCCATGTAATATCAATACATCACCAACAATATTCTATGTGTCTAACATGCCATTAATCCCATGTAATATCAATACATTAGCTGTGATATTTTATGTCTAACTTGTTAATAACCCATGTGATATCAAAATATCACCAGCAATATTTCATATGTACAACATGTCAATTATCCCATGTGATATCAACATATCACCAGTAATATTTTATATGTCTAACCTGTCAATAATCCCATGTGATATCAACACATCACCAGCACTATTTTATATATCTAACCTGTCTTTAATCCCATGTGATACCAACACACCACCAGCAATATTTTAGATGTCTAACCTGTCTTTAATTCCATGTAGTATCAATAAATCACCCGCAATATGTTATGTGTCTAACCTGCCATTAATCCTATGTAATATCAATACATTACCTGTGATATTTTATGTCTTACTTGCTTATAACCCCATGTGATATTAATACATCACCAGCAATATTTTATATGTCTAACCTGTCAATAATCCCATGTGATATCCACACATGATTAGCAACATCCTATATGTCTATTCAGTACCTCAAAAATCCTATGTTTAACTGTTTAAATGTTTAACTGGCAATATATTAAGCAGCTAACCTGTCAATAATCCCATGTGGTATCAATACATGATCAGCTTTATTTTATATATTTACCCTGGTGTATGCCCAGAGATCATAAAATGTAAAAATAAAAGCACACAGAAAAAACACACTTACACTTATTCCTATACTTGGGTCTGTATGAAGTCAAGTATCCTTATACAATATACATAAAGTTATTGAGTTACTGTAACGACATATATGATAAGGCCAGACAAAAAATACCTGTATTTAGGGTAACCCAACCAACCCTAAAATTAGATGTAAAAGTTTGAAAAACTATGGAACGAATATAATTAATGTTTCAAGAAAATTAAATTTGTATTGTTCTCTATTGATTTACAATCATAACATTTTTTTTTAACCCTTGACTTCATATAGACGCCTTTGGACACCTCTTAATATAGAAGGCTTTTGAATTATTAGGTGAATTATGTTTATATAAACTGACAGAGTGGAAAACAGTGCAGGAAGTGTTCAGATTGCTCATTATGAGCAATCTGAAATCTTCCTGCACTGTTTTCAAAGGCCTTCTGTGATTGGTGTGGGATAACCCATATCTATAGAGTAAAGGGTAAAAAATCAATTTATGACATTTTCTCCATTTAATAAAAATAAGAAAAAAAAAGAATAAAGAGAAAAAATGACTATCTTCCTACCCTACTTTTTTTGTCAAGTCACCCTAAACACAGGTATATTTTTTAATCCTAATGTACAGTGGTGTAAAAAAAAACTCAACAACACCTGCTCACTTATGATAGATTACAAAATGTATGTAACTAATACAGAAGCTCAGGTAACTATCAATATATTTTATAATCAAAACGTTCCGTGAGGAACAAATCTGGTTAGGGGTTTCGTTTCTCATAGCTGATAATTGCGAAATTTTTATTTCTTACTTTACTAAAGTTTAGTTAATCAATATGTGAAACCAACGCCCACCATTTAACTAAATGACCAAAATCACTAAAAGTTTTATCACTGTTGAAAAAAGGTAAACTTGATCCTATTATGACATTGCTTAATTCTTATTCCTGTAGCTTATTTGCTGTTCACATTAGTGATATTATTTTGTTTTTGAATAGTGTTTAGCATTTTCAGCACATTTATGGTTATATATGGCATTCAGATTTTTACTGGTTGAACAAGACCTCAGAATGAATCAGATATGAACCACCATCCTTTAGCAAGTAAATAATAATGCACATTCTCATCAGACTGCCTTAATAGAATCTTCCATTTTTGAGTTTGGACAGTGCCATTATCATTTAAAGGGAGTGCAGGTAAAACTCACTGAGTGCCCAACAATGCACATTCTCATCAGACTGCCTTAATAGAATCTTCCATCTTTAAGTTTGGACAGTGTCAATATCATTTAAAGGGATTGCTGGCAAAAATCACTGAGTGCCCAACAATGCACATTCTCTTTAGACTGCCTTAATAGAATCTTCCATCTTTGAGTTTGGACAGTGCCATTATCATTTAAAGGGATTGCTGGTAAAACTCACTGAGTGCTAAACAATGCATATATTCTCATCAGATTGCCTTAGTAACATACCATCTTTGAGTTTGGACAGTGTCAATATCATTTAGAGGGATTCCTGGTAAAACTCACTGAATGTCAAACAATGCATATATTCTCATCAGACTGTCTTAGTAACATATTCCATCTTTGAGTTTGGACAGTGTCAATATCATTCAGAGGGATTCCTGGTAAAACTCACTGAGTGCCAAATAATGCATATATTCTCATCAGACTGCCTTAGTAACATATTCCATCTTTGAGTTTGGACAGTGTCAATATCATTTAGAGGGATTCTAGGTAAAACTCACTGAGTGCCAAACAATGCATATATTCTCATCAGACTGCCTTAATAGAATCTTCCATCTTTGAGTTTGGACAGTGTCAATATCATTTAGAGGGATTCCTGGTAAAACTCACCGAGTGCCAAACAATGCATATATTCTCATCAGACTGCCTTAATAAAATCTTCCATTTTTGAGTTTGGACAGAGCCTTTATCGTTTAAAAGGATTGCTGGTAAAAGTCACTGAATGCCAAACAATGCATATATTCTCATCAGACTGCCTTAATAGAATCTTCCATCTTTGAGCTTGGACAGTGCCATTATCATTTAGAGGGCTTGGTGCGAAATGGTTGTAACTGATGTTTTCATCAAAAATGACTTTTTTGTATTTTTCAGTTTGGTTTGTGTATATACACATCCAGTAAAAATTATAACTTTGAATATTAAAGTTTTACCCCTCAAATTGTAAATTTGTCCTAAGGTTGTATCTCAAAAAGTCAGATTCCTTTGGTGCGAAACGGTTGTAACTCAAGTTACAACCCTTCCACACTGAAAATCCAAATAATATCTTGGTGTGAAACGGTTGTATCTGAAGATTTATGTCCAAATCCTTAAAATGTAGAGTGAATATTTTAAGAATATTTGTTTTTATATGTATATTATAAACTAACATTTATATTTTTTCATTCAATCATAAATTTACAACCCTTAATTTAACATAATCTAAGTGATCAGGTTGTCTTAGTTTATCATAAATGACATCATAAATAAATTTATGAATTAGTTCTTTTTGCCTCATACTACCAAGTTGATATAAATATATTAATACATTATAACAAGTAAATATTTGAATAAAATTGCTGATGAAATGGGTACATAAGAATAAAAGACAGAAAATAGATTTACTATTACCGTATATTCCCTTATATTCCCTTATGCACTCTAATAAATGCCCCCCCACCTATTTTTCTGGAAAATTAAAAAAAATAAAACGTATATGGGAGTTCAGTGCGTATTCGCCCATCTTTCCCTGATCGATTATTTTGTTACACAGACAACAATTAGCGCAGTATTTATTACCTTTGAACTCTTTAACCCATTGTTTATATTTTGGGTGATCATTTAACCACTTAAATAATCACTTCCCCATATTTGCTGTTTAAAACTAGTAAAAATACCGTCTGCCGATTAAAACATTACAAAATGTCGGAAAATGTGGTTATTCATTGTACGCTGAAAGCTCATTGTTTCACGTTGATAAGAGCAAGCGTCCAAGTGATTTAAAATGAAGATTACACTGACCATAAATTCGGATATTCCAGTATGCAGCCTAGTAATTTCATACAGATTTTCAGCTTTTTTTTCATCCTATGTCGATTATTTCATTCACTTTCAAATAATTCTGAACCGCTTTTTCGGGGATTTAAACCGGATTTAAGGTTTTATTCCAAGGCTTTATTGTATTTTTAACTGTTGTTAAATTTGCGTTTTTTATCTTTTATAAACGCCCCCACCTTGTAAAATGTAACGCCCCCGGGGGCGTTAATTAGGGAATATACGGTATGTTTTTACTGAAAATAAATATATAAAATCAATTTGATGTCCTATCATTTTCATTCTGATCGTGAAAGAAGTTTTCAGAAATCTGTTTCCTTGGTGGAACCAGCACTTAGTGCTTTAATAGATATCGCCACAACTCAGACTTATGACCTCTGCAATGCAAGGCAAATCTTATTCATTTTATAATTTAATTAATAAAGAAGAAATCTACTGAGAGAAAAGTTAAGGATGTACAGAATCTTATAGTTTGTATAATGAAAAATTTCTCTCACATTTTACTTTTAAACTAACTCACTTAACTACTGCAGCTATTTTCTTTGTTTTCATTTTTAAAAGTTAAACTTCTTTATAAACTAGAGCTTTAACTAGTACAAATGTATTTCTTAATTCAGAAATGACATTGGTATGCTAGCTTCAGATGGTAATGCTTGTGTACATATTAACGTTGAGAATCTATGTACCGTTATAAGTTATTAAGCAGCCCCACTCAATTTAAAAGGCAATGTTTCCTTTGAAATTACCCATCAAGGATACAAGTGGCAGTATTACACTTGAAAATGGTATTGACCCTGATGCAGAATCTAATTGCTTGATTTGAGCCTATTTTAGATGGGAAACATATACAGTAGTCCTACATACTGCAATTCTCCAAGTAGCCTTTTGACTATTTTTTATTTTGCGCCTCCCAAGACCATCGTATATGCAAATAATGATAAAGCCACATCCATCCGCATCTTATTTAATGAGGCCAATACCTATAGTTGCAAACTTTTTATCAGAAGAGGCTATCAAGCATGCTGAAACATTTAGTGGTGTTTCAGACCTGTATAAATTAAGCTTTGTATCTGATTACCCAGTATGAACACTCAAGAACAAGTTGACATTTAAATTCATGAATGCATTGATGATTTAAATGACAGTGTTACATTTTTATAGCAATGATAGAAATGTGTTTGATGCAACTTTTGACTGTTGGTCTTAGTGTTTCTAGATATATACCAATTGTGAAAGCAAAAGTTTTCACTTGAAGCATTTTAATCTGCTACAGTTAGTCTTTTTATACATCAATTTTAATCCATCGTTCTACCGACCCAAGAAAGATCAAGGTGGTCTATGAAATGCATTTGAAAATGTCTCAGCACGACAAAAAGGTTGGGGCCAGATATAACCATTTATGAAGAGGGCTCCATTGCTAGTCAATAGCAATTAAAACAGCATGTGGAATTGCTTTGTGTCTCTCTCATTTTTATCAAAACAATAATCAGAAGAAGACAAGAAAATTTATATTTACAGTACCACCGAAAAACAATAATAGGTTTTACAATGTCATGTGGTTTTGCCAGCAGAGGTTCAATCTTCTTTCTATCATTCATAAATATTAAGAGAATGCACAGAATGAGGGAGACCCCAACATGCTTCTACAGAGTGTGCCAGTAAAAATAGTTGTGCATAATTATACAACCTCACAGTGGGCAGCAATTTTGAGATTGAATGATCAAATATTTATTTTTATGCCATCAAGGGCTAACAGTACAGTCGATCAGTTGACCTATTCTTACCTATTCTTACAACCATCTTCGCAAGCAATGATGTGAAGTACCAGTTCAGGAAACCCTTACAATATTCAGGAAATATGCATGTTTAGTTTTTGTCATTTGATCAATCTTGCCCTTTAAATCAAGAATTTTAAAATTAACACTTAAATGATAGTGTTTACTGGGAATCAACACAAGTATTAAACTGTTTATTGTCTGCCCCCAATCAGATCAACTATCAGTCTGATTATGATGGTGAAGTATTCACTTCTCCATAAATGAGTCAACCACACCTAGTCCATCCACTATTAAACTAGAACAGTTGAGGGATCATTTTTTCCCAATCACACCAGCAATGTAATTGATGTGGATCTGTTGTCCCCATGCCAGAAATTGTTATTCCAAGGGTACATAATTTAATCCATTCTATATATTGTTACCTTATTACATGTACAAGTAAGTTTATAATAAAATACTTTTTGCATTGCTAATTTTAAGGTTTTAAACAAGCATTATTTTATAAATTAAGTTCTTGAAAAGATGGTCTGTTTAACCGTAATACAGTAAAACGCATTATTATAACAATGTATTTCAGTGGAGCTTCATAAAAATCACAACCAAATTGGATGGCAATAAGTTGATAAGATTTACCATTCCTAAAAGTTGTAACCAAACAGTACATTATCAATGCAAAATGAAATAACCAGTATGCTAAAGCTCTATCATAGTCTTTAAATATGTATGATAGCTTAAAGTTAACAAAACTTTTTGCATTTTTGACCAGAATGGTTGCAGACTTGCGCCTGCATTTCATCACTATATGATTTAGAACCACATCCGTTTCCTATTTTGTCAGAAAAACTAGCATTAAGGGTTCTTTTCTCATGCTGTAGCTCATTTCTGTTATTTTCTCTGTATTTATGATTAAAAAGTTGTGAAAAAGTTTTATTTTAGTCAAAATTATCAGTATTGTTTCCTAGTGTTGAGTAACATTCAAACAATGTCATGGTCTTTATCATACCTAATACTGTCGTTAAAAGTGCTAAAAATGTAGAATATATAAGAAATATTTATTACTAAATAACCTGTATTTAATTGGGATATTCGTTTGTTACAGAAAGTGACTGTAAGATAATATAATGGTCATTAAATTATAGATTGTATTACTTTCCCATTGTTTTGTTATAAAATACAACAAAAAAAAAATTGGTATTCACGATAAATAATTTAAAAATAGAGTAAATAAAAGAAATATATATATATATAATAAACACATGAAAAAGATGTTTAAAAATACATTTGACATTTGCAGGAATTGAGAACAAAAATCTAGATACAACCCTTTCGCACATAGAAATAATTTCAAAATTTGCAAAATTTTGGCGCGAAAGGGTGGTAACTGGGTCTTCGTCAAATATTTTCTTTTTTAAGCTAAATGACTATTTCCTGTCAGTCACTATTGAGATCATCCACAAAATTGAAAATGATAGTCTTAAGACAATAAATATGAACAAATAATAAAAGAATGAAGAAGTTTTTTGTCTTTCCTGAACAATTTAGGAATATTGAGTTACAACCATTTCGCACCAAGCCCTCGATTTAGAGGGATTGCTGGTCAAACTCACTGAGTGCCCAACAATGCACATTTTCATCAGACTGCCTTAATAGAATCTTCCATTTTTGAGTTTGGACAGTGCCATTATTGTTTAGACGGATTGCTGGTAAAACTCACTGAGTGCCCAACAATGCACATTTTCATCAGACTGCCTTAATAGAATCTTCCATCTTTGAGTTTGGACAGTGCCATTTTCATTTAAAGGGATTGCTGGTAAAACTCACTGAGTGCCCAACAATGCACATTTTTATCAGCCTGCCTTAATAGAATCTTCCATCTTTGAGTTTGGACAGTGGCATTAATTATCATTTAAAGGGATTGCTGGCAAAGCTCACTGAGTGCCCAACAATGCATATTCTCATCAGACTGCATTGTGATATTTTTTATTCTTAATATACACTAGATCTACTTGACCAGTAGGACCAGCCACCATATTATTGATCAGATAAATTCCTGCATATTTTAACTTAAATAATCAGCACAATATACGTTTAGTCAGCAACTCAATGAATCTCCAAATGGCCCTAGGTTGACCAAATTGAAAATAATTCAGATAAGACATCACAGATAGCCCATGTACTGGACAGTCTGTAAACTTGTATTATGTGATGTGAAGTGAGCTCCATGTATCCACTGTTGCATTTTCCTTGCTCCATATTGCAGGCTTTTATTAGTTACCCAGCATTTTATTGACTCATAAAGTGGCTCGCATCTGCAGCCACCATGAAGGAGATTTGCACAAATCAGCATATAAACAGATACATTTAATATTTTAATCAATAAAACTGCTACTACAGTGTGTATTGCTTTAAATCTTACTAATATAAAAAACTGTAGTTAGAAATGCAGAAAGCTAAAACAGAGCCCACCTTGTATAAAGTTTATCCTTCCTGTACATAAAAAGCCGACAGCTTAACACATATAGGTGAATGTATCTAAATATAATCAGATGCTAGTGTGTTATGAAATTCACACATGCATGGCAACCACACACTTGAAAATATCTCTCATGCAAAATTGATTTGAAATAATCAACATATGTGACCACCAGTTTTATATGTAAAGGTTCTACAGATATATGAGAAAATCAAATGCCCATCTACAATTAACTAAGAAGGTTCTATAGGGAGCTAAGAAATCCACTGCCATCCACAATTAACTGTGGAGGTTCTATAGAGAGCTGGATAAACCCACTGTCCATAAACAATTAACTATGAAGGTTCTATAGGGAGCTAAGAAATCCACCGTCCATCCACAATTAACTATGAATGTTCTTAAGGAGCTAAGAAATCTACTGTCCATCCACAATTAACTGTGATAGTTCTATAGGTAGCTAAGAAATCCACTGTCCATCCACAATTAACTGTAAGTGTTCTTAGGGAGTTGAACAAATCTGCTGTCCCTCCACAATTAACTGTGGATGTTTTTCAGAAACTAAGAAAATCCACTGTCCATTCACAATTAACTATGAAGGTTCTATAGGGAGCTGAGTAAATCCACTGTCCATCCATATGTAACTGAAGATTCTGTAGGAATCTGTGTAAATCCACTTTCCATCCACAATTAACTGCGAATGTTCTAAAGAAATCTGAATAAACCCAGTCATCCACAATTAGTTGTGAAGATTCTGTAGGAATCTGAGTAAATGATCAAGCATAATGTAGTGAACTGACCTAACTGGGAAAACATGAGGTGAGCTGACCAAACACGAGGTGAGCTGACCAAAGATGTGGTGAACTGACCAAACATGTGGTGAACTAACCAAAGATGAGGTTAATTGACTAAACATGTGAAGCTTCCATGGGGTAGTCGCATAATGGCGTTATAAATAATCCTTGTTTGTTCTTCTTTAAAAATGCATTTTCCATACTTTAATGCTCTTTTTTTTTATTTAAAGGGAATTATTGATGTATTTTGGCCAAACATGAGGTGATGTTGTGAGCTGACCAAATTATGTAGCTAACTGACAAAACATGTGGTGAGCTGACTAAACATGAGGTGAGCTGACTAAACATGAGGTGAGCTGACCAAACATGTGATGAGCTGACCAAACATGAGGTGAGCTGACTAAACATGTGATGAGCTGACTTAACATGTGCTAAGCTTACAAAACATGTGGTGAGCTGACCAAACATGTGCTAAGCTTACAAAACATGTGGTGAGCTGACAAAACATGTGGTTAGCTGACAAAACATGTGGTAAGCTGAGAAAACATGTGGTAAGCTGAGAAAATATGTACTAAGCTTACAAAACATGTGGTGAGCTGACCAAGCATGTGGTGAGCTGATCAAACATGTGATGACCAAACATGTGGTAAGCTGACAAAATATGTGCTAAGTTTACAAAACATGTGGTGAGCTGACCAAACATGTTGTAAGCTGACCAAATATGTGGTGAGCTGACAAAATATGCGCTTAGCTTACAAAACATGAGGGGAACAGCTGACAAAACATGTGGTGAAATGACAAAATATGTGTTAAGCTTACCAAACTTGTGGTGAGCTGACAAAACATGAGGTGAGCTGACTAAACATGTGTTGAGCTGACCAAACCAAACATGTGGTGAGCTGACCAAACATGTGGTGCACTGACCAAACATGTATTGAACTGACCAAACATGTGGTGAATGGGCGAAACATGTGGTGAACTGACAAAACATGTGGTGAGCTGACAAAATGTGATAAACTTACAAAACTTGTGGTAAGCTGACCAAACATGGTGAGCTGACAAAACATGTGATGAGATGAATAAGCAAAATGCTGTGAGCTGACCAAACATGGTGAACTGAAAAAACATGAGGAGAGCTGACTAAACATGTGGTGAGCTGACCAAACATGTGCTAGACTTACAAAACATTTGGTGAGCTGACCAAACATGTGCTAAGCTTACAAAACATGTGGTGAGCTGACAAAACATGTGGTGAGCTGACAAAACATGTGGTAAGCTGAGAAAATATGTGCTAAGCTTACAAAACATGTGGTGAGCTGACCAAGCATGTGGTGAGCTGATCAAACATGTGATGACCAAACATGTGGTAAGCGGACAAAATATGTGGTGAGCTGACAAAAATATGCGCTTAGCTTACAAAACATGAGGGGAGCAGCTGACAAAACATGTGGTGAAATGACAAAATATGCGTTAAGCTTACCAAACTTGTGGTGAGCTGACAAAACATGAGGTGAGCTGACTAAACATGTGTTGAGCTGACCAAACATGGTGAACTGACCAAACATGTGGTGAGCTGACCAAACATGTGGTGCACTGACCAAACATGTGGTGAATGGGCGAAACATGTGGTGAACTGACAAAACATGTGGTGAGCTGACAAAATGTGTTAAACTTACAAAACTTGTGGTAAGCTGACCAAACATGGTGAGCTGACAAAACATGTGATGAGATGAATAAGCATAATGCCGTGAGCTGATCAAACATGGTGAACTGAAAAACATGAGGGGAGCTGACTAAACATGTGGTGAGCTGGCCAAACATGGTGAACTGACCAAACATGTGGTGAACTGACCAAACATATGTTGAACTGACCAAACATGTGATGAACTGGCCAATCATGTGGCGAACTTACAAAACATGTGGTGAGCTGACAAAATATGTGGTGAGCTTACAAAACATGTGGTGAACTGACAAAACATGTGGTGAGCTGACAAAACATGTGGTGAGCTGACAAACCATGTGGTGAGCTGACCAAATATGTGGTGAACTGACAAAACATGTGGTAAGATGACCAAACATGTGGTGAGAAGACCAAACATGTGGTGAGCTGACCAAACATGTGATGACCTTACAAAACATGTGGTGAGCTGACAAAACATGTGGTGAACTGACAAAACATGTGGTAAGCTGACAAAACATGTGGTGAGCAGACCAAAAATGTGGTGAGCAGACCAAATATGTGGTGAACTTACAAAACATGTGGTGAACTTACAAAACATGTGGTGATCTGGCAAAACATGTGGTGAGCTTACAAAACATGTGGTGAGCTGACAAAACATGTGGTGAGCAGACCCAACATGTGGTGAGCAGACCAAATATGCAGTGAACTTACAAAACATGTGGTGGGCTGACAAAACATGTGGTGAGCTGACAAAACATGTGGTGAGAAGACCAAACATGTGGTGAACAGACCAAACATGTGGTGAACTTACAAAACATGTGGTGAACTTACAAAACATGTGGTGAGCTGACAAAACATGTGAGCTGACAAAACATGTGGTGAGCTTACAAAACATGTGGTGATCTGACAAAAAGTGGTGAGCTGACAAAACGTGGTGAACTGACAAAACATGTGGTGATCTGACAAAACACATGGTGCACTTACAAAACATGTGGTGAACTTACAAAACATGTGTTGAGCTGACAAAACATGTGGTGATCTGACAAAACATGGTGAGCTGACAAAACATGTGGTGAGCAGACCAAACATGTGGTGAACTTACAAAACATGTGGTGAGCTGACAAAACATGTGGTGAACTTAAAAAACATGTGGTGAGCTGACAAAACATGTGGTGAGCTGACAAAACATGTGGTGTGCTTACAAAACATGAGGTGAGCTGACTAAGCATGTGTTGAGCTTACCAAACATGGTGAACTGACCAAACATGTGGTGAGCTGACCAAACATGTGGTGCACTGACCAAACATGTATTGAACTGACCAAACATGTGGTGAATGGACCAAACATGTGGTGAACTGACAAAACATATGGTGAGCTGACAAAATGTGTTAAACTTACAAAACTTGTGTTAAGTTGACCAAACATGGCAAGCTGATTAAACATGGCGAGCTGACAAAACATGTGATGACATGAATAAGCATAATGCCATGAGCTGACCAAACATGGTGAACTGAAAAAACATGAGGGGAGCTGACTAAACATGTGGTGAGCTGGCCAACATGGTGAACTGACCAAACATATGTTGAACTAACCAAACATGTGGTGAACTGGCCAATCATGTGGCCAACTTACAAAACATGTGGTGAGCTTACAAAATATGTGGTGAGCTTACAAAACATGTGGTGAACTGACAAAACATGTGGTGAGCTGACAAAACATGTGGTGAGCTGCCCAAACATGTGGTGAGCAGACCAAATATGTGGTGAACTGACAAAACATGTGGTAAGCTGACCAAACATGTGGTGAGAAGACCAAACATTAAGTTAGCAGACCAAACATGTGGTGAACTTACAAAACATGTGGTGAGCTGACAAAACATGTGGTGAACTGAAAAACATGTGGTAAGCTGACAAAACATGTGGTGAGTAGACCAAAAATGTGGTGAGCAGATCAAATATGTGGTGAACTTACAAAACATTTGGTGAAATTACGAAACATGTGGTGATCTGACAAAACATGTGGTGAGCTTACAAAACATGTGGTGAACTTACAAAACATGTGGTGAGCTGACAAAACATGGTGAGCTTACAAAACATGTGGTGAACTTACAAAACATGTGGTGAGCTGACAAAACATGTGGTGAGTTGACAAAACATGTGGTGAGCTGACAAAACATGTGGTGAGTAGACCAAACATGTGGTGAGCAGACCAAACATGTGGTGAACTTACAAAACATGTGTTGAGCTTACAAATCATGTGGTGAACTTACAAAACATGTGGTGAGCTGACAAAACATGGTGAGCTTACAAAACATGTGGTGAACTTACAAAACATGTGGTGAGTTGACAAAACATATGGTGAGTTGACAAAACATGTGGTGAGCTGACAAAACATGTGGTGAGTAGACCAAACATGTGGTGAGCAGACCAAACATGTGGTGAACTTACAAAACATGTGTTGAGCTTACAAATCATGTGGTGAACTTACGAAACATGTGATGAGCTGAAAAAACATGTTGTGAGCTGACCAAACATGTGGTGAGCTTACAAAACGTGGTGATATGACAAAAAGTGGTGATCTGACAAAACATGGTGAGCTGACAAAATGTGGTGAACTGACAAAACATGCGGTGATCTGACAAAACATGTGGTGCACTTACAAGACATGTGGTGAACTTACAAAACATGTGGTGAGCTGACAAAACATGTGGTGATCTGACAAAACATGTGGTGAACTGACAAAACATGTGGTGAGCTGACAAAACATGGTGAGCTGACAAAACATGTGGTGCGCAGACCAAACATGTGGTGAACTTACAAAACATGTGGTGAGCTGACAAAACATGTGGTGAGCTGACAAAACATGTGGTGAACTTAACAATAGAATCAGTCTCATTAATTTTAGATCACCTCTCGTATGTTAAAACCAAAGTTTCCGAACAGGGCGCACATTTACCCAAGCACCTAATTGATTTGTCCAAACTTCAATCTCCTACTCATAGGGATTTACTATGACCACAATCATGCTTCAGATCTCAAATTGAACTTATTTAATACAAATGGATGTGAAAATTTTGGTCATAGTATCCCTAGGTAAAAATAAAATTCCACTTTGCTAGACACACCAGTCCTTTGATTTATAGAAATGTCAATCCCTTGCTGGAGAAAGGATTATTTATATGAAATAAAAACAAATTGGATTGATTGGTTTTTGAGAGGAAGATTTTCGAAATTCCACAATTTCAACCCTTTTTGGGTTACTTCTGGCCATTTAGGTAATTCAGTCTTTCTTACTGAACCAAATCTAATTTGCTAGACAATTCTTTATATATCTAACTGAAAAGTAATATCGCACAAATGGATAAGAGAAAAGAATTTTCCATTTCCCCATAGTATTCTTATGTAAACTAAAAATCCCATTACACGGCCCCTATAAATACTAGCCCCTTAGTTTGTACAAACATTGACCCCCTACTCATAGGCATAATTAAAATAAAATATGAACAAATTCGATCGACTGATTGTTAAGAAGATTTTTTTTTAAATTCTCTATTTTATCCCTTTTGAAACCCAAGCTGGCACCTAATGGAAATTCTGTATTTTATCCCTTTTGAAACCCAAGCTGGCACCTAATGGAAATTCTCTATTTTATCACTTTTGAAACCCAAGCTGGCACCCAATGGAAATTCTCAAGTTTATCCCTTTTGAAACCCAAGCTGGCACCTAATGGAAATTCTCTATTTTATCACTTTTGAAACCCAAGCTGGCACCCAATGGAAATTCTCAAGTTTATCCCTTTTGAAACCCAAGCTGGCACCTAATGGAAATTCTCAAGTTTATCCCTTTTGAAACCCAAGCTGGCACCCAATGGAAATTCTCAAGTTTATCCCTTTTGAAACCCAAGCTGGCACCCAATGGAAATTCTCAAGTTTATCCCTTTTGAAACCCAAGCTGGCACCTAATGGAAATTCTTTATTTTATAACTTTTGAAACCCAAGCTGGCACCTAATGGAAATTCTTTATTTTATAACTTTTGAAACCCAAGCTGGCACCTAACAGAAATTCTCAATTTTATCCCTTTTGACATCCAAGCTGGCACCAAATGGAAATTCTCAATTTTATCCCTTTTGAAACTAAAGCTGGCACCTAATGGAAATTCTCTTTTTTTTCACTTTTGAACCCAAGCTGGCACCTAATGGAAATTCAATCCTAATTTAACCAAATCTTATTTGCTATGACTCGGTGTAACATGTATTTCAGATCTACAACTCAATAATTTTTTTGTACAAATGGATGAGAAAATACAATTTTTCCATTTCCCAACAGTATAGTATACGACACTCAAGTCCCTTTACAGGGCCCCTATCTTAGCCCCATGGCTTGTAAACTTTAAACACGTCTCAAAGGAACAATTCATATAAAATATAAACAAATTTCACCGACTGGTTGCTGAAATTTGCTGAGGCACAACTTTCCAAGTGGTTTAAGACAATGGGCCATTACGTAAGCTCTTCTGGCCCATGGCCAGTAGAGTCAAAATAAAACCTGTGTTTTTAATACTTATATTTCCATTATATTTTTAACTATTTCAGATACAAAACATAATATTATTTTGATAGAAAAAAATGGATTAATTGCTTCTATTGCATATTTAATGTTATTGGTTGAATTATTCAGCATGTTAGCAATGTCTCTATTCCAACATAAATAACATGTGTGGTTCAAGATAAGAATAGAATCACTGTCGATCTCAGCAGAGGGGTAGGAATCTCCGAATGGGTGTCATGTTCATTTTATCATTTTTTGTCACGTTCACTATTGTGGTTAAATGACTAACTGTAACTGCAACTGTTTCATCACTGGGAAATGAAATGCAGTTAGTCTATATATTTCATTTTGACTGCACAAAAACTTAAATATTAAATCAATGGAGTAGAGGTTAGTACCATTTTCAACACATTACAGTTTATGTATGGCATCCAGGTTATATTGGTGGGGTAATATCTCAGACTCCTGTATATGAATCAGAACTACCACGCTAATAACTCACACACCTATTCTCAGAACTACCACGCTAGTAACTCACACACCTATTCTCAGAACTACCACGCTAGTAACTCGCACACCTATTCTCAGAACTACAACGCTCGTAACTCGCACACCTATTCTCAGAACTACCACGCTAGTAACTCACACACCTATTCTCAGAACTACCACGCTGGTAACTCGCACACCTATTTTCAGAACTACCACGTTAGTAACTCACACACTTATTCTCAGAACTACCACACTAGTAACTCACACACTTATTCTCAGAACTACCACGCTAGTAACTCGCACACCTATTCTCAGAACTACCACGCTAGTAACTCACACACTTATTCTCAGAACTACCACGCTAGTAACTCACACACTTATTCTCAGAACTACCACGCTAGTAACTCGCACACCTATTCTCAGAACTACCACGCTAGTAACTCACACACTTATTCTTAGAACTACCACGCTAGTAACTCACACACCTATTCTCAGAACTACCACGCTAGTAACTCACACACCTATTCTCAGAACTACCACGCTAGTAACTCACACACCTATTCTCAGAACTACCACGCTAGTAACTCACACACCTATTCTCAGAACTACTACGCTAGTAACTCACACATCTTTTCTCAGAACTACCACGCTAGTAACTCACCACCTATTCTCAGAACTACCACGCTAGTTACTCGCACACCTATTCTCAGAACTACCATGCTAGTAACTTGCACACCTATTCTCAGAACTACCACGCTAGTAACTCGCACACTTATTCTCAGAACTACCACGCTAGTTACTCACACACCTATTCTCAGAACTACCATGCTAGTAACTCACACACCTATTCTCAGAACTACCACGCTAGTAACGCACACACCTTTTCTCAGAACTACAACGCTAGTAACTCGCACACCTATTCTCAGAACTACCACGCTAGTTACTCGCACACCTATTCTCAGAACTACCACGCTAGTAACTCGCACACCTATTCTCAGAACTACCACGCTAGTAACTCGCACACCTATTCTCAGAACTACCACGCTAGTAACTCGCACACCTATTCTCAGAACTACCACGCTAGTAACTTGCACACCTATTCTCAGAACTACCACGCTAGTAACTTGCACACCTATTCTCAGAACTACCACGCTAGTAACTCGCACACCTATTCTCAGAACTACCACGCTAGTAACTCACACACTTATTCTCAGAACTACCACGCTAGTAACTCACACACCTATTCTCAGAACTACCACGCTAGTAACTCACACACCTATTCTCAGAACTACTACACTAGTAACTTGCACACCTTTTCTCAGAACTACCACGCTAGTAACTCGCACACCTATTCTCAGAACTACCACGCTAGTTACTCACACACCTATTCTCAGAACTACCAAGCAAGTTACTCACACACCTATTCTCAGATATACCACGCTAGTAACTCACACACCTATTCTCAGAACTACCACGCTAGTAACTCACACACCTTTTCTCAGAACTACCACGCTAGTAACTCGCACACCTATTCTCAGAACTACCACGCTAGTAACTCACACACTTATTCTCAGAACTACCATGCCAGTAACTCACACCTATTCTCAGAACTACCATGCTAGCTACCATGCTAGTAACTTACAAACCTATTCTCAGAACTACCATGCTAGTAACTCACACACCTATTCTCAGAACTACCGTGCTAGTTACTCACACACCTATTCTCAGAACTACCACGCTAGTAACTCACACACCTATTCTAAGAACTACCACGCTAGTAACTCACACACCTATTCTCAGAACTACCATACTAGCTACCATGCTAGTAACTCACAAACCTATTCTCAGAACTAACACGCTAGTTACTCACACACCTATTCCCAGAACTACCGTGCTAGTTACTCACACACCTATTCTCAGAACTACCGTGCTAGTTACTCACACACCTACACTACCATGCTAGTTACTCACACACCTATTCTCAGAACTACCACACTAGTAACTCACACACCTATTCCCAGAACTACCATGCTAGCTCCCATGCTAGTAACTCACAAACCTATTCTCAGAACTACCATGCTAGTAACTCACACACCTATTCTCAGAACTACCACGCTAGTTACTCACACACCTATTCCCAGAACTACCGTGCTAGTTACTCACACACCTATTCTCAGAACTACCGTGCTAGTTACTCACACACCTATTCTCAGAACTACCGTGCTAGTTACTCACACACCTATTCTCAGAACTACCACGCTAGTAACTCACACACCTATTCCCAGAACTACCATGCTAGCTACCATGCTAGTAACTCACAAACCTATTCTCAGAACTACCGTGCTAGTAACTCACACACCTATTCTCAGAACTACCATGCTAGTAACTCACACACCTATTCTCAAAAAGTCTAAACCAAGCCCAGGGCTCATACCTGCAAACTCAGCCATGAAAGGTAAATGATAATGAGACAGTCATAGACCACTCAATCATGGCGAACAATAGTATACCAATATGAAGGAAGATTTAGAGGTCACTATCATGTATAAAGACAAAACAAATGACGAAAGCAAAGGGATCTGTCCAACAAAGCTGTTGTTACAAAACAATTTTGTTGACCCCCGCCCCATTATTAACCAGATTAGATAGTTTCAATAAAAAAAAAATTTGAATGGGATTTAATGCCATTTTCAACACACTTCAGGTTATATATGGCATATCCAGTTTTACTGGTGGAGGAAGACCTCAGACTGAGCCAGACTGAGTAGAACCAGTCTTTCTGCAAATAACTGGAAACTTTCTCACATAAAGTTTTTTGAGCAAGCAGAACTCACCACTAAGGTCATAGGTCCGAGTCCTGCTTGTTCTAAAAACTTTATGTGAGAAATTTGCCAGTTAAATGCAGAAGGACGGTGGTTCTACTCAGTCTGAGGTCTTCCTCCACCAGTAAAACTGGATAATTCATATATAACCTGAAATGTGTTGAATATAATGTTAAACCCCATTAAAAAAAAATTCAACATAAAGATAAATGAATTGATAATTTTCATATTTTATTTACATTAATCACAATGTTTGACACTGTGTAACAACAGACATCCCCCATTCTTTCACAAACATTCATTATAATACATACAACTTAACAAACAATATATCATCTTTTGGTATATTTCATGCATATAAATTAATTTCTTCAAAATGTTATCATATTTTCTGAACATCAATGAAAAGTAAAGCCTGTAACAAGAATTGTCAGAAGACCAACAAAGCTTGCCTCTGGGTGTCTAAGTCCAAAAAGGGCCATTACTGTGCCAAAATGCACTCCACAGTTATGGTTCTTATCTCTGTGTGTTCCACTGATGAGGCCACACTTAAAAATATCTCTGTTTCCCCTTGCCCGACCCTAGATTTTAGAACTGGGTAGGTAGGTAGGCTTTTTTTTTTTTTTTTTTTTTTAATTCCATAAAAAACATACATGTATTGATAAACAGAGAAACTCAGCATTTTATTAACTGATATGGCTATTCCAATACAACAACATAATTTATATTACATGTATTAAATGTGCTCAATACTAACTACATTGCTCGTAAAAGTGAAGGATTGAAAACTAAGAAAAACTGTAAAATTGAATAGTATTTGTATAACATTTATATATAATTAACTGAACTGTGTTTATTTTGATTGACAAATGAAACTGAATACAATATGACTAGTATAAGTAAATCGGAAGCAGTTACTTAAACTGTTGGCATTTAAAAATGCTTACAGAACTATATCAAAAAATGAAACTGTATATAGAATAATAAGTATTAATCTGTTAGCATTATTTAATATATAGTTCATTGGCATTTTTAAATGCAACAGTTTTAGTAACTGCAGTCAAATTTTCTAGCATTAGTCATTCTATATAATAATACAGTTTCTGAACATTGTTTATCAAAATAAACTACCAGAAGTAGTACTAACTTGCCCTGATCAAAGATTCACTTGCCCAGATTTTTATCACCAATTCACTTTGCGGTAAAATATAAAATAATTAAACATAAATAGACTTAAATGTAATAATTTTTATGTAAGGTTAGCTCCCTATAACATTATGCATGTGTAAATCACAAGTTTTAGAGTTTGAACAAGACCGGGAGAAGTGAGAGAAATTCAGGGAGAACTGACTTTGTCTCTATAAGTATGACCAACTTATTAAGTTGTATTTTGTCTTTGTTCTTTATTGACTATCATATCTGTTCTGTCACTCTGTGGCAGTGTGGGAGCAGGTGTTAATTCGAATCATTATTTTAAATATCTTTCTCTTTTTTTATGATTACTAAATGTCATAACACACAACAATGGCAATGTCAAGCCTACAAAGCTATTCAATTCATCCAAGAGAACTTGGCAGTCTATGATCTAGAAAAGTGCAACTAGTAAACTATATTTCAAATATTAAAAAGACAATTTATCTTAATTGTTGTTTTCAATACTATATTTAAATCATGACATGACTGCCAAAGAAAATTATACACTGAAACCACACAACCAAAAAGCAATAAATGTATTACTATAAAACCCCTACCACATTTTTCTTTACCGTATACTCAATTTAAATATCAACGTTCACATGTTCACAACAGGGGTCGGGAAAAACTTTTAAAAGCACTCGTCTGTCAGGCAAGTGGACTGGTAAAAAGTACTCATCCGTATGGAAAACTCACTTGACCAAAAAAGTTATAGTAAAATAGTGTCTATTTTGGAAGCACGTTGTGATAACCTTATCTTACCTTAAATAGTTTTATTACTTCATTTACAGTAAGTACACCACTAGCTTTAACCGTTATGATCATGCAATAAACATTAAGTTTGTTGATGTTTATATATCGCTTTTGTTCCGAATACAAACAGCTTGGGGTAAACATAAAAAGTAAATGCATTCAAGCCTCCGTAATATGTAAAACGCAAAAAGACTGTTAATATTCCGGAGACCGGGAAATATTCCGAAGACCGAAAAGTCCGATTTTTAAACCGGTATTAAAAAGCTGCGCATGCGCGTCTCGATACCTTATAAAAAAATTATGCCGAATGGTTTCTAAAGAAATTGTCCTTGGGACTTGACAAGAAATTGCATGATAAGTTATCGTTGATGATCGTTAAATGTCAAATTTACAAATTATATTTACAGCAATGAAATATAGAAAGAATAAATACCGTAACGACTTTGGATCATTACCTTCTCTACAGTTTTCAGATTGTTTATTTTTCGATCTCTGCCAAAAGGTTTACTCGTCCGACGGACTAGTTACTGGCAAAAATCACTCGTCCGCAGACAAAAACCAGTCGTCAGGAAGAGTGCTTTTGCCGGCCCCTGGTCACAGAAGTTAATTTACGTACATAAAGTTCCAAATATTTTAAATATACGAAATATTTATTAAAATACCAGAACTTAACGCTGTGTGTACCGTGGTCGTAGATATCCGACCAATCATAGCCGTTATTTAAAATAGATTAATTTATGTTCAAAGCTACCCCCCAATCACATTAGAGGAGTAAAAATAGATAATTGAATATTCATGAGAGGTTTTCCGAAGTCGCAATATCGGGCATGCAGTAAACACCGCGGGGGTCAATTGTTTCTACTGATTAGTTATGGTCTATAAGCAACAGTTTCACATGTGTTGTATAGAATAGAGATATTTGCAGACCTGTGTATTGTGAAAACTCGCTTGTCCGATTTTTAAGATAAGCCCGGAGCGGTCGAAAATTAAAAAAAAACCTCAGAAATTTTCCCCAATAAAATTTTTTCAGTCGGTGCTTTTTTCGTGGGTCGGTCGCGCAAGGGGAAACAAGCACTATTTTTATTTAGGCCTGATGGTAAACACACATGCAAAGTTTCATTCATATCCAATGAGTGGTTGCATAGATATCTGAAACTTGTACGCAAAAGTTTAACCTGGGTGTCTACAGACGACGATGACGCTGACGGGGTCATGACAATAGCTCTCCTTGGACTTCGTCCCGGTCAGCTAAAAATGATAAATCTGTACAATGGTGGTATAACATTTACAAAATCACAGGATTTAACCTTTATCAAAGGGACACAACTCAATCTGCAATCCATTTATATCAAACATATATAAACATAAGAAAGAACAATCATTTGGAGAAAATAATTTTGGTAAAAACAAGTTAGGCTGCTTTTGCTTTATAAACAAATGAAATATTCTTAATAAATAAAAATTTGATAAAAATTATAAATATTGAAACAGATTTTAAGTAATTCAGTATTTATCTTACATAAGTTGCTTAATTGTGACTTGGTCATTTGCTACAGTCATACATCTCTTTAAAACAGAAATAAAAATTGTGGTTTCATCAATTATTCTAGATTTTAAAACCATTTCCGACAACATCTTACTGTGATAAATTTCTCCCAAACTAATGGTGAGTGAAAGTTATCAAGATTGGTGTGTCCCTTTAAAAGTCAAAGATTAATGTGTCCCTTTAAAGTAGAAGAAAAGTCAGAGTTGAACTTTTTTAAAGTTTATTCATGAACAAATTTTGCACATTTCATTACAGTATGCTAGTTCAAATTCTGAATTTGTGTTGATTTTTCGACCGAACCCTATATAAGGGCGAGTTAAGAAATTGACTCTGGGTGCTGCCATATTGAAACGTCACGATCACGTCTTAAAAACACTGCATTCACCACATGGAGGTTGCCATTGTTTTTCGAAACAGTGCATAAATGTACAAACCGCTATTGATATTAAAACCTAGTCATGTGTCGACCACTTTCCGGCTAAGAGGACAATTCAAATGCAGTGTGTGTAATAATTGATTGTGACGTTTTAATGCACAAATTGAGATAACTATGAATTGTTCTTTGCATTATTTAATCAGGAAAAAAAATGATAATGCCTTAAATTAAGAAACTTTCTAAAATTCCTTGCGTAAATGAGGTCTCGAAACCAGAGACATAATACATGCGTCTATGTCTCTGTTGAAACTTATCTTTTTTGATAATTTATCACCGTTTGTGACAGATTCCTACCGAGTTAATGTAAATAATTTTCAAATAACGATGTATTTATTCAATTATTATAATATGCTAAACCCATAACAATGAAAATAATAACAAAATTAAACAGCTACAGTTGTTTATTTTATTCGACACAACAAGATATAAAGATAGTTTACTGGTGTGACATATTTTCAGCACGTCGTCAGAATCAGATATATCGCCGAATGCACAAGTTTTGGAAAAACAGTAATTTTTAACTGTTTTTTTTAAAAATGATATATCCACAAATTAATTTAAAATAGGGATACAAATTATTTTAAAATGTATTATTATCACAGTAGTAAATTGTATAGAACATAGCAGTAAATATGTTAGACAATATATAAGGTAAGTTTTTTTCTAAATATGCAAATGGCAATACATAATAATTGAGATCAGTACATTTAAACATCAAAGTAACTATCAGGCACACCTGCAGCCGGGAATTCGCTATGTCAACCGGAACCTTGTCGGGATTTGGTATCACCAATGTATTTACTACCCTGTACAAGGAACCAAACTGACACATTCATTCACTTTAATTGCCACATCTTTTATTAGACCTAACCATTGGATGCTTTTTAAAAGCAGCCAACTTGTTATGAATTTGCCTTCATCATCATAATTATCAAAACCATATCATGGTGATACAACAAGTCCGGAACTAAAGAAAACCCATACAGTCATACATAATTCATTCGGTGCAAATAATTATCTTTTTTTTAATGTGATTAACACCATTTTCAACATATTTCAGAAAATATGGCATGTACAGTTTTATTGGTGGAAGAAGACCTAAGAATGAATCTGAGTAGAACCACTGCCCTTCCACAAGTAACTGGCAAACTTTCTCACATTAAGTTTTTATAGTGGGACTTGAATATATGACCTCAGTGGTGAGAGGTAAGTGATCTTGAGATGGCGTCTTAGACCACTCAGCCAAAGAGTACCCTGTGCGAATTATAATCTTTTGTTTGAATTAATGTAATGTAATGACAAACACATGATATAATAGAGATTTAACATATATAATTTCCCATATTTTAAAGAAAAATTTACAATGATATTACTAGTTAAATAAATGAAATATCATGTATTTGATGTTGTTTAAAATAACAATAAACACTAAGTAATTAAGACAAAAAAAAACAAACAACAAAAAACACTTCAAATAAAAAGCAAAAGTAGATTAATTCATAACAGTTTATTAACATATCCTATAAAATGATACCAATAAACTACTGGTTCCTTATTTTTTAAAAAATCATGTTGACTGACAGCTGTTACATGTAAACCGGGGGCCATGCTGATTTTTACAAAACATGATGAAAATGGAGGAAAATGCATAAAATCTTTTCCGCATATAATGAACATTTTTTAAGATGCACATACACTTCAGGTGTCCACACATCTGATATATTTTCAGACCAATGTAACTTCAGTTTGGACGGTGTTGGCACTGTTTCCACATTACATTGATGTGTTTTCAAACACAACTATTTTCAAAATAATGATTGTAACTTCTTCCATTTTATGATGACTCCAAAGTTTGCAGCTTTTAAGGACTAGTAAATTGTTGACTTTGACGCTATCATCACTATTCCCTGTCCCTATGTGTTCATGCTGGTACTACTGCTGGCACCTCTCACAAATTGTTGGTTTATTCTCAGGCTATGCTGTTTTTAATGTTCGTACTTTTTTCAGCTCTTTATAAAGCACAGTCTTTTGAACTGAAAAATAAAGTTTGAACATTGTGAGAAGTGAAGAATAATAGGGTAGGAAAAGCAACATATATATGAATGAACCAGTAAGATGGGGTAATTTGTTAAATACATGTACTACATTGTGTATTTGTGCACAATACCTTTTTGGTCTCAACCAAACGCTAGCCATCTGGGTCGATATTTAGTAGATCAGTGGCCTTGTATCAAAGTAACCATAAGTTGCATAATGAGCAATATTGTCACATTTTATGTAAACATATGTAAACAGACTACAATGTAGTCCTACACCAAACAAGTTTACAAATGTAAAGCCTACATAAATTGCGTGAAATGAAAACTTTAGACAAACAATAGGCCCAAGAGGGCCTGAGGACGCTCTACTGAGCCATAGCACTTTTTGAAATTTCACAATATTTACCCTCTTTTGGGGTCCTTTTAACAACTTATGGATAAACTTAATTGCAATGAAAAGGAAATACTTTAAATTCCCATACCATTCATCTGTAACACAAATAAAGTCCCTGTACAGAACCCTTATACAACTCAGTCCCTTGATTTGGCAGAACTGCAATCACCCACTCTTAGGGATTTGTTATGAGCAGAAATGCTTTAGATTTTTAAAAAGAAGTTTTTTTTGTACACATGGATGTGAAAATGAAAATAATCATTTTCACTATAATATTCCTATGTAAAAGTAAAACACACATTACAGGGCCCCAATATATCCCAGCCTCTTAATATGCAGACTCTTTAATCCTTGCTGATGTAAGGATAATTTATATTAAATATGAACTAGTTTGACTGCAAGGTTATGGAAATTCAATCCTCTGTATTTAACAAAATCAGATTTATTGTTACTACACAATACTTTAGATCTCAAATTAAACAACATATTTACACAATTGGAAGAAAACATGAGAATTTTCCATTTGACTGTTTGTTGAGAAGATTTATGAAAAATGTCTATTTTGACCCTTTTTTGACCAACCCTGGTCCCTTATGGAAAGTCAATTATCCTTATTGAACCAAATCTTTTTTCCTATGACTAGATGATACTTCAGAACTCATGTTGAATAATAATTTTGCCTAAATAGATGAAAAAATGAGAATTTTCTGTTTTCCCATAGTATCCATATGTAAAATTCTAAGTCCCCTTACAGGTCCCCTATAAATTTTAGCCCCAAAACTCTTATCTGCAATCAAACCCCTACACATTGGGATAATTCATGCTAAATATGAACACATCTGACTTACTGGTTCTTAAGAAAACAATTTTTGTAATTCCCAATTTTTACTGTTTTGGGGCCCCTCCTGACCCCTTAAGACAGTGGAATTCAGTCAATTTTACAAATCTGAACCTCCTTCACCAAACAATGCTTCTGTGAAGATATAGGCAAAATGATATACATTAAAAAAAATATATTATAATGACACGGGTCCCTAACTGAACCCTCAGGGCAGGGTCATTTTTAACCCTAGCGACACCATTTGAAAAAAAAACTATAGTTGGTTATCATTACTACATACACATTTTGAAAATCTGTTGGGCAATTCATGAGAAGAAGATTTTTTAAGTTTTGGACTATTTTTAGTAACAGTGGCCATCTTGAATTTCAGATCGGATAAAAAAAATCTTCTGTATAGTCTTCTATGCAATAGAAACATCCGTGTGAAATTTCGGTTTAATTGGCCTAGTGGTTTCAGAGAAAGTGCTACTAACAGGCAACTTACAACTGATGATGCGCCATCGCATAAGCTCTTCTGGCCTTTGGCCTGTAGAGCTAAAAACACATACTTTATATGTTGAAATAGAATAACTTCATATAGACAAATCTATTTCAACTTAACAAAGTGAGTGTGATTTGTTTGATGAAATCCAATGCAAAGCCTAATGATAAGAAACCTTGTGTAAAAATTTAAAAAGAATCTAACAGCGTTTCATTTGAGTTATTAAGAAGATGTGGATTAAAATGAAATTTATCAGCAAAGTTAAAGGAATAACTCATGTAAAAATGTGCGAGCCTGAAAAACAATCCCTTTCAAATTACTGTGATAAGCAGCCAGGTGTACAAATTTATATGGAATCCTGCAATATTTGTGTGAGTTATTGGTTGAATAAAACGTAACTTCACAATTAGAAAAGGGCCACAACTCATGTAAATTTATATATGTTGAACTGAATTTCAATTCCATGCAATATCTAGTGATAAGCAACATTGTGTAAAAAACTGAAAAGTGTAAGGGAATGAGTGTTTGAGATATTCAGTAGTGTTGATTTAAAATGTATTTTTTAGTTAAAAACAAGGGTCATAACTCATCTAAATTAGAACTTGGGGAGCTAAATTTAAATTACATGCATGCCTTGAAGGTCTAGTGATAAGCAACCTTGGGTATGAATTTAAAAAGAATCAATTGAGTGGATGTTGATAAAATTTTATTTACCAGTATTAAAATACAGTATTTGAGCAAAAAAAGTAATGTAAAATTTGAGATGTGGAGTGGAATACCAGCCTCATGCTACTACTTGTGATAAGAAGTAAAGAGTACCAATTTAAAATGAATAGGGCAACATTAAATTCGAGTTATTGTGTAGACCATGATACATAAGAGAATGTGACACGAATTCAGGGAATAGTTGAGCTAAAAAGTGACAGTAACTCATGAATATCAATTAACATATACGATGCTGACTTCCAATATCATGCAAAGTCTAGTAATACAAGGGGTACCCCAATATTCCATAGACTATTACTACAATATTTTTTATTAATGAACTGATTTTGATGACATGAAACAGTATTCCACATATTATCTTTCATTTATCTGTATAGTTAAAGTTTAAACCCTGTTTTTCATGTCACCATAGTAACTACCCATCATATAGGCAGAGCAGGTTAAAATGTGTGAAGATATTGTAAGATAGCATTGTCCATATCACCAGTAATCTTGTGTAGAAATGTAAGAGAATCAGACAGCGTTTGTTTGAGTTACTGACCACACATTCTTAAAATTTGTTTTAGTAAAAATTAAAGGGCCATGAATATAAATATTAATATATGCAGAGCTGACTTTCAATTAGATGCAAAGTTTAGTGATAAGCAACCTTAAATTTAAAAAGTATCGGGCAATAATTTTTTTTAGTTGATTATAATGCAATTTTAGCAACAAAAAAACAAGAGTTGTCAGAAGACAACAAAGCTCGCCGATGGGATAAAACTCACCACCCATGCAAAGATTGAGATTGGAGGCAAACGTCAAAACTTAAATGCAACTAAACGCAAAAGTTTAACCTGGGTGTCTACAGATGATGCCTACAATGCCGGGGTCATGGCAATAGCTCTCCTGGACATTCGTCCCGGCCAGCTAAAAAAGACCATGACTCATGTAAATTTCAGATATAGATTTAAATTTAATCCCATGCAATGTCTTGTGATGAGAAGCATTATATATCAAATTATTAGAGCAATGTTTGTTCGAGTTATAGAGCAGATGAGATATGTAGGTCGGTGGTGAATGGGTGATTACAAAAGACCACCTTTTCATAGAATAGACAAGTTAAAAATGTAACCAATTTGGAACATTTAACTTTATGTATCCCATTGAATGTGTCTTATAAAACTTTATCATATAGATCTGTCTTATGTTTGACTGGTTTGTAGAACTGACGCCAAACTGGTTTACAAGTGGCATTCTGAAAGGATATCACATATTTGAACATGGTGATCAACTTTTAAACATATGTATACAGAAAATGTAACATTTCCCTGTACATGTATAACAAATCAAGATCCCCCACGAGAAGTAGCAGACTGTTTTGAAGTAGATGATTACCGGTCCACTATCATGCATATTGACTTACCTAAAGGGTCTTTATGCAAAAGTTCTAACTTATCACCAACTTTTGGTCGTATTTTGATAATTTTGTGTCCAGTCCCTGCCAAGCTTTCCATGACAACCATTACAAGTCTGAAATATATTGATATACATGTACATAAATTCCAAATAAACAACGTTTGCTTACTGAACAATCATAATCTTTCCTTACTGTCACAGATCCTTTGTGGCCGAATGGTCTAAGGTGCCATCTCAAGATCACTTACCTCTTATGTTAAGGTTGTAGGTTCGAGTGCCGGTCGCTCCAAAAATTTAAGTCTTTATGTGAGAAAGTTTGCCAGTTACTTGTGGAAGGACCCTGGTTTTACCCAGATCCACCAATAAAACTGGATTTGCCATATATATCACCTGAAATGTGTTGAAAATAGTGTTAACCCCATTAAAACAAGAGTTGTCAGAAGACAACAAAGCTCGCCTCTGGGTGTCGAAGTCCAAAAAGGGCCATAACTGGGCCAAAATGCAATCAAGAGTTATGGTTCTTGTCTGTGTGTGTTTGATTGATGATGGTGAACACAAATGCGAAGTTTCATCCACATCCAATGAGTGGTTGCATAGATATCTTAAATTTAAACACAAAAGTTTAAACTGGGTGTCTACAGATGACGACGCTGCCGGGGTCATGGCAATAGCTCTCCTTGGACTTCATTCTGGCGAGCTAAAAAAATACTGTCTCACCAATACGCCACACAAACATACTGCAATTTGGTAAATTCTAACTTTAATAATGATATTTTTGAAATATGCTAAATCTACATGATACAATGTATCATGTATCGCAAAAAGCGTCTTGCTCAAGGACACCACACATAGCTGAAGAGTAGGATCAAACTTTTAATTGTTATGAACACCCCGATTCACCATCATCCATCAAAACAGTAGGACACTGACTGGTCTGTGAATTTGACGTTGGGAAAGCCAAATTTTTGCAAGTTGATCAGCAAGTTTAAATGCAGATGTCACAGTTCAATATTAAGTAAGCGTTCAATTGCTTAGAATTGTGGGACAGGCATAGAATTCCCCGCTTTCTCATTGGGGGTTAATATACCTGATTCAGGAGATATCAGGTTCTATATATAGACCAGTGCTGGGATAGACTAGTATGGAGCTGTTGCCCAACTCAGATCAGTCATCAGTGGTCAGCAAAGTAACTAAGGTGTGGACAGACAGCTTTTTTCATCATTTGGATATCTGATGTGCTATCCATTAGTCTGTCTTTGGAAGCTGAAAATTTTCTTTTCAAAAGGCTCCTTAAATCCTGATGGTTTGCCATTAGAATTGATCTGGGTAATCATGTACAGATGTCCAAGTCCATTCACTGAATAAATGATATTATAACTTTTTGTGAAGCTTTATTCATCACTAAACATAGCGCCCACATGATAAAGAAATATTATCAGAAAACCCTAACACGGTTTATTTATATCTCACATTTTTCTTGAAGCTGATTGGTTGCGAGTGCATAATAAAACCCAAATATAGTATCGAATCACACAAGTTGCACATTTTTTGTGATTTTTTAGATTAAAATGTTAATCAAATATGGACAGAACTACCCAACTTCTTTACCATACAGAATATGGCAGCCATACACTATTGCTTTAAATACATATTTTACTTACAATAACATATACCGTAGTCAACTGGCATTGACCATTAAAAATTGAAAATAGAAGGTGTAGTTTTCACTCCTAGTAAGATTTTATGATCGCTTTGTGCTAACTGCTTGATGCGCAACATTGTCCAAAGGTATATATCAGGGCGTTTAATCACCGGTTTTTCGGTTTTTGGACCGATTTCTACTGTTCAAAACCAGTTTTCTTTTCAAAATCTAATAAAAAAATCAGTTGAGATATTTTCTATCAGACGTATAATTTACCCTTATCATGTTCTACTAAGCTGTGAAATATGCCTTGCGGCAATAACATTCGATTGTTTTGTCACCCGCTGTGTGAAAGGGTGTCAATTTTGACTAAGCCATTACGACAGTAGGGGAGTTTTCGGAAGAGTCTATCGCTACGTATCAAGCCTCCGATGTGTGATCAGCAACCCATATCAGTTCATCAAAATATATGGTTGTCTTTGCTTCTTTAATTTCTTTGATATACCGCTACCTGTAATCAAGTGGTAAAGCTGGGTAGTGCAGTATTACTTGTTTGTTTTTTAACAATGACTTTTGTTATAATATTAATGAGATTACCGGTAGTTAAGGAAAATGATCAAACCTGGACCATTTTATTTGGATGTCGGACCGGAAATGTTTGCGTTAGTCATAACGTTGGGAAAAATAGTTGTCCACACAGTACAGATGATGAATATATATATATTTTGAACACATTTCAGGTTATATATGGCATATCCAGTTTTATTGGTGGAGGAAGACCTCAGACTGAGTCAGTTTATATATGGCATATTCAGTTTTATTGGTAGAGGAAGACCTCAGACTGAGTAGAACCACCGTCCTTCCACAAGTAACTGGAAACTTTCTCACATAAAGTTTTTGGAGCAAGCAGAGCTCGAACCTACGACCTTATGGGTGAAAGGTGAGGTCCTCCCAGAGGGGGTCCCTGTTCTCTGGATCTCTTAAAGTAATGCCTTTTGTTCCCCAGATCTCCAAAAGTATTTGCCAAAGTTCCCCAAAAGTATTTTGTCCATGTTTCCAAGATCTCTAAAAGTATTTCCACTGTTCCCTAGATCTCCAAAAGTTTTAAACATAGTTCCCTGAAAGTACCAAATAGTGTTCCTTAAGTTAAACATCTACTATAATTTTCTCTATTATTATTTACACATTATCATTATAAACAAAATCCATATACTGTCTTGTTTTCCATGTTTGAAATATCTATGGTCTATGGCTTGAACTTTCAGAGGAAAGTTGTTTTTTTAAGTTTCCCTAAAAAATGTGGGGGATGCTATAGCTTCTACAAGAAAAAGATTAACGGATGGATGACAGACAATTTACCACAACATGAGCTCTGCTGGCCTTAGGCAAGTAGAGCAAAAGAAGATATCGATGGAAGGACAGAAGAGACAAAAAAAATTGAACAGCTGAACAGTTAATTTACAAAAGGCAATAAATACACATAAATAATTGACTTTATTGTGTAAACACGATCTGATAAAAAAAAGTAGATGCCGGATGGGATCGAACACCAGTCCTTGCGAAAATCGAAGATATTAACCACTGCACTATTCTGCCTTTAATCATTTGTACTGTAAATATATCTTTGTTCGGAATTACCATCCAAAATTTATTTTGGGTTCATATGATTATGGGATGAAGTTGTGCAGAGGCCCAGGCTAACACGTAAGAAACCTCCAAAGCTGTCAAAAGCTGTTTCAATCAGTTGACATCTCATTTTAAAAGTAAATTATGATCAACTATAAAAATTATACATAAAATTAGTGACTTAATTACAGAGACTGGCAGGCTAATAGCAATATAATGTTCACAGCACTTTTAGTATTTCTATAATTATCTCTTCGAATCTTGGTCTAAATTTAACAATTTTGGTGCCAAAGTAAAGCTGATAAAAATGATGACCAACTCCAATTATCAATTATTTAACATTTTTCTTCTGAATTTAAATTATTATGGATTGTAATCGATATATGTTGAAATTTCACGAAAAAAAAGAAAAGATTTTTAACAAAAAACAGTAGTCTTGATTTAACAAATACCATGTACGTTTAAACAAAACAATAGAAATAGAAATATTAGGTAGAAAGATGAAGCATTAAGTTTTCAATCGGTGGCGAAAGTTTCATATTGATATTTATTGAAGTGGTTTTTCTTATTTCTTATTTCAGAAATGGGCTAAAAAGAGGAAATGATCACACAATAGCACTTTAAGCATAAAATTCTTCATTTTTTTAAATTTAAAAAAGGAAAAATTAATCTCACAAATCAAGCTCTTACTTTTGATAACATAATCACAAAAATATGTTGTTTGATTCTGGAGGATGTGTGTTTCCATGATTAAGAAAATGCCAATTGGTCTAGTGGTAAAGCTCCTAACAGGGTTTCCCCGAGGAATTTTTGAAGACATGTTGCTAAAAATGGGAGGGGTGGGTACAGGAGGGGTGTCCCCTCCTGTGTTGATTTTTTTTAAGTTTGTCACTCATGAATGGGGTTTCTATTTAAAATATTGCTGCAATAAAATGAATACAAAGAAATTTTAAAAAAATTTTAATGGATGACTAGCAAGGAATTATATAGAGAAGGAAAGGCAACTGATTGAGATTTTATGAACGTTTGTGTATTTACACAAAATCTTGTTTTCAATTATCTTAACTTCTATTCAAAATTCAAATTCAAAAATACAAAATTCTTGGATTGTAGAGAGATATTCTCATCAAAACAATACCATTCCCAGAAATTTGTGTTAAAAATTGCTGAAACACTTTTTATTACAAAATATCTATACTGCAGCTAAAATAACAAGTTAATTATGATACATTTTCCTTCAAGCTTCAATATCTAGCCAAGTAATTAATACTTTGTGTGCTATTTCATCAACATTTAATGTTGATATGCAAGTTTCCTATCCAATACAAGTGTCCTATCCTATTCTATGCAAGTCCTTGATGACTAGTCATATTTGAATGTTACAATTTATATGTTTTAATGTTTGATTCAATATAGAATCAAATTTTAATTTTCAAATAGAATTTGTGTATTTCCAAATGAATATCAATTTTATAAAAGTAAATACAAATAGATTATTCGTAAAAATTCTTTTTTTCCCTATCCCCTAAAAATCCTGCATAAACGGGACCACAGTAACCAAATTTTGACCGTCACCACATGCAGGTATTTGCAATCTATGTCAAAAATTTAAACCGTTTTAAGTGGGGATTTTATTTATTTGAATAAGATGCTGAGAGACCAGGGGTATCTAACAATCCATTAATGTGCATTTCAAATATATGTTTCTTCCAAATATTAGAATATTATTGCCATAAAAATATAGTAAAGGAGTGTTCATAAATGGACAGCTTGTCATATTTCAAAGTTAATACATGTACAATTGCGAAGTTTACATTTCTAATGTTGGATTCAGTAATTTTCATTAGGTGTCAGTGTATTTCCAAATAAATATAAATTTTATAAAAAGATACATTATAACCACTATAACCGATGCACCGATTTTTTAGGATCCAACTTTTTAAAGCGCCGACTTTTAGTTGTTGTATAGTGTTTAGCATTGCTTTCAACAATTTTTCAGTCATATCGCGACGGTGTCTACTTGAGACAGTATTCTAAGCGCTGTCACACTGGAGTATCATGCCGCAGACACATGGTATGATACCCCACCCAGTCACATTATACTGACACCGGGCCGACCAGACCTAGAACTCTCCTCTAAATGCTGAGCGTCAGCCGACTTTTAGACCGGGTTTCTCAAATTTGTTAACATCCGGTAGGCAGTCGTATTTTTTCTTCAATTTATGTACAAACTAAACCATTTTAAGTGGGGATTTTATTCTAGCTTTGTTGAAATAAGATGCTGAGAAAACCCTATACGATTTCATTGTTTTGCTTACTTGCATAAAGCCCTTACTATACACTGCAATCTATTTCTAGTTGTCTTGATCTGAGAAATGGCCATGACACACTTTATTAAGACTTCACATGATTGGGAGGTAAATGATTCAATTGACTGGTAACATACCTGTCAAGTGTCACAGTTTCGCCGTGAGTCTCACAATTTTGGCAATGAAATCACGTCTCATGCTGACTATGTAATTTCTCACGCATTTCAATTAAAACAAAATTCACGAAAATAAATATATATACTAACACATAATAATCGTTACCCGGTGTCAATGTAAACATCATGGCATCGTCTGCTAGTGCTAGTAGCAATAGAACTATCTTGAAGGTATCGTTAAGCTTTTCTGACTACTAAATAGGGTGTGTTGTTTGTAAAAAAAAAAAATCCCTAGCATCACATAATTACTGTAGCTGAATTACTGTAAATTTATTACACCAAAATTTGAAAAAAAAACATACAAATTTAATGAAAATTTTGGTAAAATAATTGACTAAAACTGTTGTAGAAAACACCCCAGAACACACCAGAGACGATCTAGGAATCAAATTTTTTTTTTGGGGGGGGGGGGGGGGGGGGGGGGGGGGGGGGGGGGCAGTGGGGCATTCCGAAAACGCCCTAGAATATTTTCTCACTCTAAGGTTCATTCAAGCCTTGTCAGCTATGAAGTTATGCTGACACCTTGGTCAGTAGTCGATTTTATATCTTGTGAAAAACAATCTCTGATCAAGAAATTTCACAGGACACCGCTTTCTATATTGAGGCGGAGTAACTTTCAAATGACTCTGATTAGCTTACCTGTTCACACCTCAGTTCCCCTCGTGAGTGATTGACAAGACTGTGAAAAAGTCAATTGATCATGGGGTCACTTGTTTAATTACTGATGGGCTTGTGTAATTGGATTATCTAGCGTTAGTCGCAACGGTTCGGAAGGCATGTCTGGCCACTTAAAGGATGTCGCTAATCAACCAAGTCTTTTGAAAGGATGTCGCATGCAACATGCGTTATGACTCTGGGGGAAACCCTGCCTAACCAGTGATCCTAGGGTCGTGGGTATTTCAATCCTTCGCCACGACTATGTGTGGTGTCCTTGAGAAAGACACTTTTTCCACATATGCTTAGTACTGGTTATACCCAGGAAGATTTCGAGTGTGATTTGTCTAAGTTGTAAGAACTTGTTTCAAAATCGAAGTAAAATAAATAAGTTCAAACTAAACTAGAAAAAGCCAAAATGTGCCACCTGAAATTTAGACAAGTGCCTCCAGTTGTCTATCTCTGTTTATATGTCTCTGATAAAATTGATCAAATTAGGTATTTTTTTTCATTAAGGAAAATATCCCTAGATCTCTAAAATTAAGCATTTGATCCCTGGATCTCTGAAAGTAATGACCAATGTTCCCCAGATCTCTGAAAATAAATGGCCATGTTCTCCAGATCTCGAAAACTGCCGGGAGGGCCTCGTAAGTGATCCTGAGATGGCGCCTTACACCACTCGGACACTTGGACCCTCCAATGGTATATATGTAATTACCCAGATCGAACATGGTCACCCGTTTCATGTCCTTTATATATTCACAATTATCTTGCCCTGACTTCTTTATTACATTTAACACTACTTGCTCCACTTTAGTCTCAGAAACGGTCGCTTTGGAACTGTTTTAACATTTTGATATCCAAACACACTGCAATTATACCCAAGATATATTATGTAAGATATATGCAAAAGAGTGATGCAGAGTAAGCAGTACTAAAATTGTAATTTTAAATAAAATGTTCAAAAGGCCCCATGCATTACTGCAATCATTCCAATAACTAATCGCGAAAACCCATGAAAAACAACTACCGACTAAAAGTTGTATATAAGGAAACAATAGATTCAACCAGCAGACTAATTAATTACATTAATACTTACTTTACTCCCTTTGCCATTTCAATTTATTTTGATAGTTTTATATTTTACAGCCAGCCTAGCCCGACCTTCGGTGATTACCGGAAGTAACGGAAGAACAGCTGGTTTCCGCTAGTCCTGCTAGACTGGTCCCCGGTCTCATATAATATAAGAGACCGGTATGTGCTAATGTTTGACCTTGACCCTTAAATGTGCTCTTCTGCATTGGAGATATATTTAGACATTGGTAGCGTCCTAGGAAACAAGAATAACAACAATTCATGTCAATAACAGAAGATGAATGAGACTTTATTAAAAAGGATAAAGACAGCCATTGATATTGATTATTTCAAAGAAAAGCAACAAGCAGCCATATTGTCTTGTGTGAACAAAGACACATTGTGTGTGCTGCCCACAGGATATGGAAAAACGATCATAATTCAAGCTTTGCCATTTCTCCGAGAACAGCCAGGCTGTGTTCTTGTTGTAAATGGGCTAGAATGCGAAGGCAACGCCGAAAGCATTTTGGGTCCGAGAACCAGGCTACTAGTCTGCATTCAGCTTTCCCGATCATTGAGGGCGTGTTCGATTCACGGTTCTGGACAATCCGAACAACTAGAACAACAATCGAATACATCGGAACAGTGTGCCAGCTGTGCCGCCGAAAAAGTGGGTGTGGTCGGAACAGTGACGTCACAAACACGGCTGCTATAACACTGGCATATATCAAACAATTTATAGATTGATTCAATCTCAAGGTGTAACCCCACCATTGATTTTTGTTCTTTATTCTATAGTAAATAATAAAAGTTTGAAGGCTTGTCATTCATAAAGAACCCCAAGTGAAAGAAGTGAAACCTACAATTTACTGTTTGTTAACCTCTGCACTATCAAAATATGATAAGAAAAGTAGGTGTCATGTGTCATATAAGATATTTTATCTGCTCAGTGTGTACACTGGTGACAAAGTGAAAGTAGACTTCCGAAATCATGTATTCATATCCCAATTTCCAAGCATCGTTTTTTTTTTCTAAATTCACAATTCAAACATGACAATGCTATCAAAATGTTCAAAATACATCAATAATGCCATTCAAATAAAAAAATGAGCATTAAAATATTTTTAAAGAAGAAGAAATGAGGATTATTTATAACCGCCATTATGCGACTACCCCACGGAAGCACTTCATTTTTGCAATGGTGGTACTATGCCTCAAATGATTTTTGTTTTTGTATCCTTAAATCAATTGAAATGAGCCAGTCCGAAATCTGCACGGTGCGTGTGATGCGGGAGAACCGCTGTGGCTCAATTCGCGCTTTCATACATATTCATTTATTTGCCACGCTGTGTTTCTATCGAATGGTTTCTATCAACTAAGAGACAGGAATCGGCACAAATTTTAAATCGGTCCGATATCTGAATGATAGTATGAGCGTAGATGGGCAGATTTAAGACTATATTAGACTTTGAGCAGATTTCGACATGTACAGATTTCAGACTGTTTTAGAGTAGATGTGGAAGTTTCATACTGTAATAGAATAAATGTGCAAGTTTCAGACTGTATTAGCGTATATGAACACGTTTCAGACTGTATAAGCATAAATGTGCGGATTGTACATTTTCGGATTGTATTGTATATGTGCAAGTGTATTAGGGAGGCCCTCCCGTGGGTTTGGGAGATCTGGAGAACATAGCCATTTATTTTTAAAGATCTAGGGAACATTGGCCATTACTTTCAGAGATCCAGGGAGCAAAGGCTTAATTTTAGAGATCTAGGGATGTTGTCCTTAAATTGTATCAGAGACATATAAACAGAGATAGGCAACTGGAGACACTTGTCTAAATTTCGGGTGGCACATTTTGGCTTTTACTAGTTTAGTTTGAACTTATTAATTTTATTTTTCTTCGATTTTGAACAAGTTCTTACGACTAAGACAAATCACGCTCGAAGTCTTCCTGGGTATAACCAGTACTAAGCACATGTGGAAAAAGTGTCTTGCTCAAGGACAACACAAATAGTCGTGGGGAAGGATTGAAATACCCACGACCCTCCGATCACGGGTTCGTTGCTTTACCACTAGACCACGTGGCGTTTTCTAAATCATGGAAACACACATCCTCCAAAATCAAACAACATAATTTTGTAATTATGGTATCGAAAGAAAGGGCTTGATTTTTGGAGATTGATTTTTTCTTTTTTAAATTTAAAGAAATGAGAATTTTACGCTTAAAGTTTTTTTTTGTGATCGTTTTCTCTCTCTTTTTTTAGCCCATTTTTGAAATAAGAAATAAAGAAAACCACTTCAATAGATATCAATATGAAACTTTCGCCACCGATGAAAAACTTACTGCTTCATCTTTCTACCTAATATTTCTATTTTTATTGTGTTTTGTTTAAACGTACATGGGATTTGTTAAATCAAGACTACCGTTTTTTGTTTAAAAATCTTTTTTTTTCTCGTGAAATTTCAACATATTTCGATTTCAATCCGTAATAATTTAAATTCAGAAGATAAATATTAAAGAATTGATAATTGGAATTGGTCATCATTTTTATCAGCTTTATTTTGGCACCAAAATTGTTAAATTCAGATCAAGATTCGAAGAGTAAATTATAGAAATACTAAAAGTGCCGTGGACATTATATTGCTATTAGCCTGCCAGTTCCTGTAATTAAGTCACTGATTTTATGTATAATTTTTATACTTGATCATAATTTACTTTTAAAATGAGATGTCGACTGCTTGAAACAGCTTTTGACAGCTTTGGAGGTTTCTTATGTGTCAGTCTGGGCCCCTGCACAACTTCATCCCATAAATGTATGTACCCGAAATAAATTTTGGATGGGAATTCCGAGCAAAGATATATTTACAGTACTGATGAGTAAAGGCAGAATAGTGCAGTGGTTAATATCGAAATCGGATCGTAAGGACTGGTGTTCAATCCCACCGGCATCTACTATTTACTTATTAGATCGTGTTTAAACAATAAAGTCATTTTTTATTTGTATTTATAATTATTTATGTGTATTTATTGCCTTTTGTAAATTAACTGTTCAGCTGTTCATTTTTTTTGTCTCTTCTGTCCTTCCATCAATATCTTCTTTGGCTCTACTTGCCAAAGGCCAGCAGGGCTTATGTCGTGTTAAATTGTTCGTCGTCCATCTGTTAACCTTTTTCTTGTAGAAGCTATAGCATCCCCCACATTGTCAAAGAATCTTATCCAAACTCGCAAAGCATTTGTATAACCACAAACTCTTGAAAATCTTGAACCAGCGTGATTGAACCACAACTGCTCCCTGCCACAGAGCTTACAAGCACATTTTCAAGGAAACTTAAAAAAACACCTTTTCTCTGAAAGTTCAAGCCATAGACCATAGATATTTTAAACAAGGGTAAGAAGACAGTACATGGATTTTGCTTATTATGATGATGTGTAAATAATAATAGAAAAGATTATAGCAGACGTTTTACTTAAGGAAACACTATTTGGTACATTTAGGGAACTATGTTTAAAACTTTTGGAGATCTAGGGAAACAGTGGAAATACTTTTAGAGATCTGGGGAACATGGACAAAATATTTTGGGGAACTTTGGCAAATACTTTTGGAGATCTGGGGAACAATAGGCATTACTTTAAGAGATCCAGAGAACAGGGACCCCATCTGAGAGGGCTTCATTAGGGTATATGTGCATGTTTCGGACTGTATTAACGTAGGTAAGCAATTTTCGCACTGTATTAGGTAGATGTGCAAGTTACGGTCTGTATAAGGGTAGATGTGCAAGTTACGGACTGTATTAGTCCGTTGCAAGGAGTAGGCAAATCAGCCGCAATTTTCTCTCTAATTATTATATCCAACATTAAAGGTCGAAGGGCGTGGTTTCTCAAAGTAGGCGGCGTCTCACTCGGAAGACCTTGGATATTACTACGTAATACCGAAGATGACGGAATTTGCCGAGTATGTACGATTGGCGGCGTCTAACAACCTGTCCCTGGTAGTCAACAAATATTACAATCGTGAAACATCGGGTATTTCCGTATCCTCCGTTGAATACACCTCGTGTATAGCTCTAGAATACACCAACGCGAATCGCCTGTGTTACAAGTCTGTGTTCATTCGCGTGAAAGTAACAAATAATGTATCCGTCATTAAGTTGATTATATATGGCGTTGTTATATCGATTTTTTTATTTATACACTCGACATGGGTCATATTTATAGGGAAATTTAAAATATCAGTCTTGATTAACAAACGTTTATATTTTCAACGTACATGTATATAAACAGGTGGCATAAGGGGGCCGCCATTTTATTTTATCATGTGACTGAAAGAATTTCCAAAATGGCGCCTTATTATGTCAGAGGTCTATTGCGTAGCATAAAGGCCGAGGTGATTAGATTGCAAATATTATTGTATTGACCGCAAAAAGTAGTCTTGATCATATGCGACGCTTGTCGTTCTAGAAAAGCAAGTGTCATATGATCAAGACTAAACAAAAAGTGTGTCACAAAAAGGTGAACAAGTAGGGTGCCAATGAAAAAACAAAACACGTGACCTGATATACACTATAAACGATATGGAATGACTCAATATCATGTGCCGGGTAAAAAGTAGTGTTAAATGCAATACTTATAAGAACTCTTTTACTGTATAATATCTAACAGTGTGCACCGGGCGTCAAATCGCATAGTTGCTGAGTCGTGGAGCAAGTTTTGAACGATTAAAATCGGAATCAAGTGGTGTGTCATTGTAGTGACTTAATTACATGTTTATAGTCTTATCACCATTCACACTTTTTGTTTTTGAAATAATAATAAATAATCAGGAGTGAACAGAACTTGAAATTTATCTCTTGCTATTGACTGGCATATAATGATATATAGATACAGCCATATATGAATTCTCATTGGGATTGAATCATTAAAACAGTTTGTAATGCACTTTAGACATTAAAGTGATAAAATATTTAGAAACATGTTGGGAATAGTTATTGTGATGCTGCTGATTGTTCCTTGTTCACCAGAAATCATAGAAACAAAACCAAATTTGCGAAATGTATGGAATTATGGAATGTCACCCAGAATTTCAAATGCATCTGAGGAAATGCAGAGGATATATGGACACCTGCTCCACTCAGAAGTATACAAATATTTTGACAGTCGATCCTTTTCACAGATGATAACAACATTCAAAACTGTTGAATTCGACTGTCTAAATGATACAAGCTACATACTCGATGGACTATCTTCATTTAATAGTCAAAGTTTGCAGTATATTGATTCAGCAGCCAAACTTCCGCAAGGAATTCTTCAAGGGAAATGGGTTTGGGTCGGAGATTACCAACAATGCTATTCTATTGAGGAAGTTCGAAATCCATGGACAAACAAAATATTTCACGGAAAATACTTCTCTGGCGCTATCTATGCAAATGGAAAACCAATACTTGGTAACTATCCTATAGTTTATGGTTTCTGCCTGCCTGATTCCTGTTTGGCTGAAGATGGGAAAGAGTTGCTCAACACGTTGCTGAATAAATTAACATCATTGGTACCACAATTAAAAATTCTGAACTTATCCGTGGCTACTGTTATTCCAGATGAGAGAATGAAACTTGATAGAGGAGCAGTTGCCACAATTGTTATATCAGCTCTTCTAGTAGGACTTGTATTAATGGGGACTCTAGTAGATATTATTTCCTGTACATTGTGTGGTCAAAGTAAAGATATGACATTGCTTGTTCAACCTCAAAGTGGAGAGTCGGTGGAGCCTTCAGAAAGAACAGGTCTGCTCTCTGATGAAATATTTAGTGAAAACACACAAAATGGAAGAAGCTTTAAATTAAAACAACATTATTTAAATGTGTGCAGAGCATTTTCTTTTTTAAATAATGCGAAAAAGCTGTTTGGTACATCAACTGCAGTTGGACCTTTGGCCTGTCTCAATGGTCTGCGGGTGTTAAGCATGTGGTGGGTAATCCTGGGTCATACTTATTTCTTTACAACAACAGTACTTGACAACCCAGTGGAAGGTTTTAAAATCACTAAAATTACCAGTTACAAAGCAATAACAAATGCTACATTCTCTGTAGATTCTTTCTTTTTCCTCAGTGGTCTCTTAGTAGCAAACCTTGCGATTAAGGAGATAAGAGACAAGGGTAGGCTGAACTGGCTCTATTTTATTTTTCACAGGTACTGGCGCTTAACACCTCTCTATGCATATGTTATATTATTTTTTACATTTCTCTTTAAGTATTCTATTTCTGGGCCATATATGTTTTATATAATACCCAATGGTCCGTTAGATGCGGAATTTGAAGCATGCAAATCATATTGGTGGGCTAACCTTCTGTATATCAATAACATGTACCCAGAGTATGGAAGTCTAGCAAAAACATGTCTTGGCTGGGGCTGGTATTTAGCTAATGACATGCAGTTTTACATTGTTCTCAGCCCTATTGTGATCATTCTTCTTTGCAAAGTGAAAAAAGTTGGCATTTTGGTCACAGGTTTTCTGATAGTTGCATGTGTAGCAATCAGAGGAGCATTGGTTAACTACTATGGCATGATCGGACTACAAGGGAAGTTAACGAAACACCTGGACGATCCCTGGGGTCAAAATGGAGCCTTGTATGGGCGCCCCTATGCTAGATGGTCTGTTTATCTTGTTGGTATGGTTACTGGTTACATTCTGGCAGTATCTAATAATAGATTAAAGATTTATAAACCTGCTGCATTATTGGGTTGGTGTGTTGCCATAACAACAGCACTGTTAGTGATTTATGATAATGTTGGACCAGATGCTTCCCTCACACGGAGTGGGTTTTATGTATCCCTGTGCAGGACTGCCTGGGGTGTGTGTCTCTCCTGGGTGGTGTTAGCATGTGTGGCGGATTGCGGGGGCCCTGTCAAGCATATCCTTTCCTGGAAGTTTTGGGCCCCACTTGGGCGCCTCACATATGCTGCATACTTGATCCACCCGATTGTTATCTACGCCTTCTATCTTAATATGCTTCAACCACTGCATTACAGTGACCTGACAATGGTTTATCTATATTTTGGCAATCTGGTAGCATCATACGCTATTGCATTTATAATTTCCATGGTGGTCGAGGCACCTATGATTCAGATTGAAAAGTTGATCATGGACATGTTTCGGTAATTTTTGTAACTGAACATCATACTGAAACTGGCATTATTATTTACTGCGTGGTTCTAAAAGTGGCCTGAAAGAACTGCCAATGTTTTGAGATATGTTTATTAAATATATTCAGCCTTAGATACGGTAATTTGACACTGTATACATTTTTATGTTTAAAGCCGGGCGGCCGTGTAGTTGATAGAGTTTTGAACACTTGTGTTAGAGACTGCGGGTTTGATTCCCAGCTTAACCCAAGGCCTCTCTAAAAACAACACTCTGTTCTGGTTCTACACTAAATGAACTTATAAAAGGTCTTACAACTATTTTAACAAAAAAATAGAAGAAAACTATTGACAATTTATATAGACAAATCTGATCTGTCTGTATAAATTGTCATTTGTTTTCTTCATCTAGATCTGCTTTTAAACTCCAAACAATTGAGATTTTAATAATGTCACTTTAAAATCAGCTTTTAAAAATACATGTATACTGAGTTTCAAAAATTTAGTCGGTATGTTCATGCAAGTTTAACTGTTATACAAAATGAGATTTTTTATATTTTTTTCAGTTAAACTGTATTTGTTGAAGTATGTAGAGCAACATCAACAGATTTTTGGATTTATTCTATAGTCTGGTTTAAAGATATTGCCCCGTAATGTTAAACAGCATTTTGTAAAATTAAAGCACTATTTGTCTAGTTTAACAACTGAAACTGTGTAAATGATGAATTAAAACACCAGAGAATGTAAAAATGTAAACAATTTATAACATGTCATCACTGTACATACATTCCAACTTTATTAAATCGGCAAATTACCTCCCTTTGCAAATTACATTGAAATTAGAATGATTTAGGTACATTTTATTTAATCACTGTTTCTGTTTGTTACAGACCCAAATTCAATTTCAGACTGCATCTCCATATCCAGGCACACATCTGGCTTTAAATGTACCCTATGGGATTTACCATGTATTTTTACAGAATAAACTTTTGGTCTTCAGTATAGGATCTGTATTTTTATGGAAATTTAAGCTGTTAATACAAAAACCTGTTATTTGTTGCCATTTTATATTTTTATCAAACAGTACTGTAAGTCAAACATTAAGATAGTTTTCAGGATTATATTTTTCATGACATTGTATTAATCTCTTGTTTGTTTTAAATTCAGTATTACTCTTTATTATTTATGTTACACGGTTCAGTCATTTGTCTTATTGATAAAAGACAGTGCAGTCACATACTCCTTAGTTATTCTTAAAATACAGTTTTTAACTGCTCAAAAATACAGCAGTCTGGTAAAATTGGTTGGGAAGTCCTATTATTTTAAAAAAACATTGATGTCATGCTGCAGTATATACTAGCCTTTGATCTTACCATCATCAGCAATAAATAACAATTTGAAATTTTTTTCCAAATTAAATTAGATATTTTTTAGACATTTTTTATTGCAAGAATGTTTCTGCTGTCACTTAAAAGGGGTGCATCTAACACTATTTGCACCTGTCAGTGAACATATTTGTTTGATGAGTGAACATCAGTAAGAATAGGTTTGAACTTCTCTGTCTGTCCCTTTAACATGTGTTTGTTCACAGTGCCATTATGTTATCTTTAATAGAAAGTTTTATTTAAAATTTAGTTGTTGCCAACTAATGCTTGTTTATCTGCCAAGTCATATTGAATTTTTTTGTCTTTAAATATTTTATTTCTCATTATAATATATATAAAAGGTAATTTTAGCAAAGCATTGTACATAACAAAATAAGAAGGATCAGCGTGGAAAATATACAAGCATGTTAAGATATATAACTTACCGGTATATGAAATTCAGGCTATGTTTATATTGACTTTTTACATGTTTTCTTTGAAATGTTTTTATGCGCCCCCAAAATTATTTTCGGTGTCAAATAGTAATCGCAGCGTCTGTCTGTCCGTCCTTCCGCCCGGTATTTCGCTTTGTCATGCATAGATGAATTTTGTTGATACTTGTTACAAATGATCAACATAACATTGTGACAAGTAAGACCCACACTCAAAGGTCAAGGTCACAAGTTGTGTTTGTTTGACAACACTTTGAGTTTGTGTGAGATTTCGTGTCCGGTCTGTAACTTTGTCATACATAGATGGGTTTTATAAATGCTTGTTACAAATGATCAACATAACATGTCGACTTGTCGGGAGTAAGACCCATAACCATACCTCAAAGGTACAAAGTGTCGCATGTAAGACCCACATACGTACCTCAAAGGTTAAAGTCACACTTTGAGTTTGTTTGTCAACACTTTCAGTCAGTGTGAGATTTCTTGACCGGTCTGTAACTTTGTCAGCTATGGATTAATTTTAAAATCACTTGGCTCAGTTGATCAACATGACATAATTAAGTGTTGCATGTAAGACCCAGACCTTTCCTCAAAGGTCAAGGTCACACTTACAATTTGTTTGATATTGCGTGTCTGGTCTGGGACTTTGTCTTTAACTTGGCTCAGTTTATCAAGATGACATGACAACGTGTCATACGTAAAACCTAGACACGGTCACACTTTGAGTATGTATGACAACACTTTAAATCTGTTTGAGATTTCAAGTCTATTCTTTAGCTTTATCATATCATGGATGGATTTCAAAAACACTTGGCTCAATTTATCGATTGATCAACAATTGATCTGTAACTTACATTTAGGGATTTTAAAATAGCTTGACAAGAGTGATCAGCATGTCATGATAATGTTTCATCTGCATTTAACTGTTGAAATACCCAGACCATTACATCAGATGTCAAGGTCAAGGTTACACAAAGGTCAAGGTCATGCTTTAATGTAAAAAAAACCACATGTCCATTACTCTTGATATTCATGGATACATCACTACCTATTATATCATATATTGTTATTTTTCACAGACCATTTGGGGGGCATGTGACACTTAACAGTGATATTTCTTGTTTTTTATCATGTTTGGTTGTTTACTCCACTTATTTTTACAAAGGTCTGCAAAACTTTAAAAACTTCATCCATATTTATGCATATGTTTATAAAATTTCATTTTACATGCATTTTGTTTTTCTGAAATCCTGTTAGTGAATCTCCTGTAGGTGGAGAAGCTAGATTTATAGTTTTGTAACTGTTCACATACATGTATTATGCATCTGCAGGCTTCTCCACAGGCCATTTATGCACAGGGGCACCCCAGTATTTTTTCCATCAGAAATGGTATTCCCTTAGCGCTTGAAATCTTTAATAAATTTAATATAAGCTTCCTTTCCTCAAAATCATTATTTTTCTTTGCATATCGTTTCTCATTTTAATGCCTAAAATGAAACAGACTAAACGCGATTACTTTAACTGATTGATACTAGTCTGAAACAAGTGCCCAGTCTATAAAATTGAGGAATACAGTCAGGAATGCCACATAGTCACATACATGTACTATATTGAAAATAGTTGAAAGATATGAATAACCTTTAAAGAGGCCTCGCTTATATTATCAATATTTTTTCAATCTTGTCAGTAAAACTGCACATTTATATCAAACATTATTTATTATTGATATTCTGTTCAATAACTTTAATATATTGTATTTTGTCGACCTGTGTATTAACAACTTCCTCTTCGTGATTCAATAAAATTTCCATCATTTACTGAACAGAAGGTTATATGTGATGCGTTTTAATGCTATTGTCTGGTGTAAAGTGTTTTATTTTGCCCTCACCTTTTAGTAGATTCTTCATAAATGATTTAAATATATTTTTTTAGAATTTATATTTTTCAGTATTTTAACTTTTACATATATATGTTCTTAATAGTGTTAAAATATTGTTGTTGTTTTTTTTATACAAGGACATTCCTTTGTGTCAATATTTTATATATCGGAAACATGTACATATATGTTTAATCTCTTGTGTTTAATTGTTAAATAATATTATATATGTTGAAAGTTACACCATTTGTATGTAAGACAAATAATATATTTTGTGATAAAAACAAGTTAATAACATGAATAAGTATATGTATACATTACTGGTTAATTATATAATTTATTGTATAAATATTACTTCATTCAACAGAGTCCCAGATGAGATATGTATTTGTGTATATGGCACATTAAAATTTGTGGATATGCATCAAAGTTGTTTTAAGTGTGTATCAATTAAGCGCAACGAGATTTACTCTAAAATTAATTTTTAAAAAATATGTAAAGAAGTTTACATTCTCTGAAAATCGATCTTAATTGCACTAATATTTATTGACTTGTCCGTGTAAAAAAAAAATAGCTAAATGGTTTCAACTCAACTTGTTTCAGTGATTAATTTACCAGTTTTAATGGTTATCCAGTCTGTATAATTAATTAACAACGTTGCTAAAAGGTTTGATACTAAAACCCACCCAGACTCCTGATAGCCCGGCCATAATCCGGCTGCAGGGTAAAGGCACTTGTGGTGTTTTAATTGTGAAACTGTACGGTGTTTAAATGCACTTATCTCAATTATTATGCATAGCTATTTACATATTTGATAAGAAAATACTCGGGGGTGGGGGAGGAAAAATAAGATATAGGTATTGAAATTTACCAGTCAAACTTAGCCAGAATTTGTCTTTTCCTTGCAGGCAGAATGTGGCTGTGCTAGTTGGAACATGGACGAGTTTTGGGATCATCCCATCATATATTCAAAAAAAAAGTATCAATAAACTGACATGGGATTGTCAACAAATAAACTGTAACCATGACGCAAAAAATCAAAACCATACTTAATTAAGTTCTTTTTTCACCAAAAAAAGATGACGTTTCTAATGTCACTACTCAGCAATGGTCTGTAGGAAATCCAAAACACAAAAAAAAAACAAGCAATTAAAGAGAGGTTTGCAATTACCTCAATTACACAGCCGCTTGTTTATAGCAGCCATACATGTTAGTTTTATATTTACAGCCAAACTTGGTCTGTATGAAACAACCACATGCTCTATTAGTACCTACCCACTGTATGCTGCAGCTCAACCTTTTACTCCATAGATACGCGTTTTCCCGCACCAATCACAGAAGACCTTTGAAAACAGTGCAGGAAGAGTTCAGATTGCTCGTAACAAGCAATCTGAACACTTCCTGCACTATTTTCCACTCTGTCAGTTAATATAAACATAATTCACCCAATGATTCAAAAGCCTTCTATATTATGTGTTAAAAGGCGTCTATATTAGGTGTCTAAAGGCATATATATTAGGTGTCCATAGGCGTCTATATGAAGTAAAGGGTTAACACATGTGGTTATATATAATATGCACAATACTCTGACATCATTATTCTGGGGAAAAATAAGAAAACTTGTCAACTCTGATTTTGATGAGTAATTACTCATCAGCTTAAAAAATTATCTTGGGCTCTGAAATTTCAGTGTATATTAAAAAGCAGTTTGTCAGGAAAATCCCTTTAAATGTCGAAGTAGTAAAAGATGAATGATTTGGTACTTTTAATATGTCAAAACATGAAAAAAGAATTGGTGAAATTGAAACAAAATCCCCATTCTAAAAATAGATAGCAGGCAAATACTGCTTGATGACCTTCACTGCATCATTCAAACTCTTTCTTAGATGAGACAAATTCTACAATATGTATCCAATTTGACAGACCAAATTGAAATTAAAATGCAATAAGCTGACTCATTTCATTCTTCGTGAGATATGTTGTAATTTTAAACGGAAAATCTATTTTAGTTTAACCTGGGCGCATGGGCCAATTTAAATAATTCCCTTCCAATATATTATTTTCAAATGATATATTTATGTCAATATGGTTTGTATAGACATGATATATTAGGGATTTTTTTTCCAATTTTAAATGCAATAGTCGGACATTCTCCTTTAAGTGATTAGTTGATTTATTAAACATATTTGATTGTTAGAAATGGTGTTGTATTCCGTTTAAAAACAACAATAATAAAACAATACAATCCTCGTACATGGTTTGGGTAAAAAGGCCATTTATAAACAACAGTAATAAAATAATACAATCCTTGTACAGTGTTTGGGTAAAAAGGCCATTTATATACAACAGTAATAAAACAATACTATCCTTGTACAGTGTTTGGGTATAAACAACAGTAATAAAACAATACAATCCTCTTAAAGTGTTTGGGTAAACAGGCCAAAGACTAAGATCATTATCTTATAACCCCAAAATAAAGGCTTTTAAACTGTAAACTGTTTTTCCATCTTCACTACAAAGTTGTTTTGAAAATGACTGTCAAATTAGAAGTTTGAGATTCACTCAATAAGGTAACTTAGGTTTGAATCCAAAACCACGGGATCAGTTGGGTAGGAAGAGAATATGTACTAAGTTTTCTGTGAGATCACAGGTATCGCCCTACCTCAATACTGCTTTTATTGCTGATATTACATGTGAATTTAAAAAAAATAAATTTTTATTTTAGTTTTTTAGGCATCTTGCAACCTGCATTATTATAAGAAATGAATGGCAAGATTTATTTTGTAAAGTACATCATTTGAAATAATGCCAACTTTACCCAAGTTGGTATGTGGAGTAATATTTGTTATATTTGATTGATAATAGGAAATATAAAGTTATATTTATATCTATACAATGCATTCAATAAAAAACTGTTTAAAACAAAAAATGAAAATTGATAGTCGAATGGAGTTTTGACTAGTATGCATGTATGACTTGTATTTGCTGGGCTGTTAACACCATGCTGTGTCAGTCCATCCATCAATTATTTTATAGGTTCTAATAAACTTTAAATGTTGACCTATTTCCTCAGCCAATGAAATCGCTCAGTTTTTTCAAAGTAGAATATTTTATTTTGCAAAGAACGTTATGACTGTCAGTAGATGTTGACCTACTTCCTCAGCCAATAAAACTGAAAAAGTAGATCATCAGCTTTGCATGTCAGAGTTACACTGGCGTAGAAAAGCCCATACAGATCTAACTTCTAACCTGCACATATACTATATAGTGAAATAACATCCTCTGCACTGAGGTGAAGTGAGGCTGTAAACTGTTTTCACCAGGCCGCTCCATCTCATAATTGTTTTAATGGAAATAGCAAGTAGTTCATACCAAGCAGATATATTGATCTCAATTCACAGATGTTTGTCGACCTGCTTTCAAGGTCATAGTTCAAAGATCAAGGTTGTGAACCACATTACAAAAATACTGTTCCTGTCAATTACCTTCATTGTGAATTGGGTTTAGTTCAAACTGGACAAAATTGAAAATCTCACATGTCAAGGTCACAGGCTACCATAATTATGTCCATCTCCATTACATGCTAGTAACCATTTGAATTAGTTAAAAAAAGCAAAATTGTTTACTTCCTATTAAAAGTATGTACAGGTCTCCTCACACGGTCATACATTCGAAGCTAGACTGTTTTTTGGAAAAATGTATGCTCACTGTATACAGAATTTTCACATAATATTAGCAAAAAAAGTCAAACTGATGAAATAAAATGGGTTTTCTCTTGAATGTTAAGGTTATATTACTAATATAGTTTTTACCCCACCCTTTATAGGTTGGAGGTGCATATCAAGTTGCCTTTATCCATCAGTACGCTACCCTCCGTTCACCTCTGTCAATGTGCCAGATTTTGAAACATTTCGGCAAGGCCACTCGCACATCTGACAAATTAAATTAATTTGCTTTAGATGTATAATTAGATTTTTATTCTTGACCATCTTACGCGAAATTTAGTTCAAGTAAATAGTTATGTTTAAAAAAAATCATATTAAATTAATACAAAGATCCCGAGAGATATTGAGCTCAATTGTGAATCTCAGACACGTTTAAAATACATTGTAATAAAAGTGCCATATATGTTTGCATCTCATATTAATTATTTTTGCAAAATGTTTATATACATGTACGTTATATATGGGCCAAGTTATTCATTCATATGGACTACCCATTACCAATAGACGGGTAGCATGACCTTGACATCAGATGTGGATTTATCTATATTTAAACGATTATATTGTTGTATTTAGACACATCAACTGTTGTTTTAGTGCTTTTATGCAGGAATTTGACCAAAAACCAAAAAATAACTGAAATGTATGAATTATTTTCTTGTTAAAGAAAATATTACTATAGAATTTATTTATATTTTGCAATATTTTGATAATCAAAAATTAAATATACATATCCAGATAGATCAACGAGTTTTGTTTTTCTTCTCCTATTCATTCGTGCGAGTGTTTTTGAAAGCCACGTGCACGGCACAGTCCACAGTGCAACTGTGAAGTAACTTGAAGATATACAATTGTACCATTGTCCTCATAGTGCAACTTGCCATCCTGTCGTATGGACAAAACAACATCTACGGGTTAAAGGTTAAATTCAATATACTGTATGTTCTTTTTTTTAATGCTACACACCAAAGATCGGAAAAAAAATATCCACTGGTACGTCGTCCGGCGACCCGTAGACATTTTTTAGCTCTACTGACCAAAGGCGAGCAGTGTTTATGTCATGGTAAATTGTCCGCTATCTATCGTCCTTCCGTTAATCGTTTTCTTGTAGACGCGATAGCAACTTCATTTTTCATTGAATCTTAATCAAACTTGCACAGGAGTTCTTGAACCAATATGATTCAACCACAAATGCTTCGCCACAGGGCTTATAAGCACATTTGACGTGAAACTTTAAAAAACATTTTCTCTGAATGTCCAAGGCCTAGACTTTATATATTTTACATGTAGCATTGCATGAAGGTCCCCTAAAAGATTTGTTGAAGTTGGGTCACTGGGGTCAAATTTTTGGCCGCCACAGGGGTCATTGTTTTAAATAGAGTTATATAGGGAAAATGTTGTAGACATAACTGCTAGATCTCGTGTCAAATTCTCGAAACAGCGTGATTCGACTGCAAATACCAACGCCACAGGGCTTATAAGCACATTTAAGCGAAATTTAAATTTGTTGATGTCTGGTCGCTGGAGTCGAATTTTGGTCACTGTTTTACACAGTTGTATAGGCAAAATGTTGTAGATGATAGCAACCCCATTTTTCATTAAATCTTAACCAAACTTGAACAGCAGTTCTATAGACACACATTTTCCCAGACAAAGGTTTGAACCAGCTAGGTTCAACCACCAATTCACTTACCACAGGGCCTATGAGCACATTTTAAGCAAAACTATATAAATAAATTTCTGAAAGTTCATGGCCTTGACCTTAGATATTTTACATGAAGCATTGCATAGAGGTCAACCAAAACGTTTGTTGAGATCAGGTCCCTAAAATCAAATTTGGGGTTGATACAAAAGTCGCTGATTTACTAAAAGTTATATAAGGAAAATGTTTTAGATGCGATAGCACCCTCATTTTTCACTGAATCTTAACCAAACACATAACCACGAGACCTCGGACAAGTTCTTGAATCAGCGTGGTTCGACCACAAATGCCCCTGCCCCACCACCACAGAGCTTATCAGCACATTTACCCTGATAGTTCAAGGCCTAAACCTTAGGCATTTGTGTAGCAATGCATGGTGGTCTCCTAAAAGAGTTGTTGAAGAGAAACTTACACAAAAAATATCCTCTGAAATGTTTGTCTGTCCGTTTGTTGCCAGTAGAGCGATTAATGCCCTCTTGTTTGGGAAACTCGGTTTCACGAACCTTGATGGAAGGGAAATAAGGCAGTTGTTCTATTTAGATAAATCACACATGATTTGTTTCCCATCTTAAATAATTGGATATGCAACTCGATTTAATTTTTCACATCAACTTCCATCTCTACATTTTCTATTGAAACATTACATGGTATTTATATCTCATTTGACTATTCAATAATCACGTGAGATTAATAATCAATAAACGTTCATTGTGTTATTGTAAGTTTTCATTAAGTAAAAATTTAACAATTAAGAAACCCAGAGGGAGCGACGGTATTATAAAACATTGAACTAGTTTAATGTTGCCGAGAAGCGCGTCGGGCTTCACGATCATTTACTGGTCTAATGTCACCCGATTAAATTCAAAGTTCGGCTTTTAATCCTTAAATGAATGTGATAAATTAATTAAATAGTTAAAATTTTATTAAAATTATATGCAAATAAATAAAGAATTCAATGACAGCATGAAGTGAATAGTAATAAATTATATAATATAACGGTACTAGAATCAGTTAACCCGTCAACGGGTTTCCAACTTAACTGATAAAAGAGTTTAAAAAAAACAACAATATATAATTATGTAACATCAAATGATTTGCAGGAATCAGAATAATAAAGTGTGACTACCGCACATGTGGTACTGGTATTGTGTCTGATGAAAGGATCATTTGATCCAAGTCTCGCTGTCAAAAGTGCCACGTGTCCTCTCAAAGGCACATGGAGGAGTTATTTAAAACAAATAATTCCAGAGGAAGGAACATAGCGAGAACGGATATCATACCAAGGCAAAACTGTTTGGTAGGAGGTCAATGGATGCGTTCACTAGCAGCGTAGCGTCGATGAGGGGTGTGAGAGGGGTCTCCCCGTGAAGTTTTGGTTTTCTTAGTGCTAAATCGTGCAATCTGGTTCATTGTATCACCCGTTTTCAGGTGCATATTCAGGTACCTTTTATATTGGAATAAAATTTGTATAAAATACATCTGGATTTAGATCAGAAACTGAAAAAATAGAAATATACATTCGTAGCCCCCCTCACTACCAAAGAGTGAGCCCTCTGGATTTGTTTTTGTTTTAGGGAAGTCATAACGTACATTTTTCTTACTGTACATCGCGAATAGAATAAGTGTGAGACTGGTATTTTCAGACAGTCATTAAATGTTTTCTTGACAAAACTATACATGGAATTTGAAGCTGTCTCGATTTGTCTCAGTGTTGCTACGTCCCTGAAAGCAGAGATCAATCTTGCACTTTATGGTCTTAAAATTCGGTATCGATGCACGTGCATTCTATCTGGCTTGTAACCCAACACTGGCAATAGGAGCCTACGTTGAACTGGTGGTGCAAACAATATTGTCCCCTGTTATTCCAACGGGATTGCCCTGCCACCATCGAGCTTTTTGTAATTCAAACATGTGTCAGTCAATGGTAAGCCACGGATACAGATTTATACAGGTCTTCCTCCACCAATAAAACTGGATATGTCATATATAACCTGAAGTGTGTTGAAAGGGGCTAACCTATTGCAATTTTAATTATGACAAGAACAATACCTTCTTCAATGCGACCGCTGACAATACACGGTCCATTTTCTTTACAAAAAATTGTTACCAATTAACTATAACTAGCATATACGTGAATATTGCTCTGTGGCATATTAACACACCGTTGAATGTATAAGTCCACCGTTGATTCTATAGTGAAGAAAACATTAAAGGGTTGTCATTCATGGAAAGAAACTAATCAAAGAATGACAGTTCACATTGTTTGTTGACATCTGCATTACCGTCAATATATCATAAGAAGAATAGGGGTACGAAGTCGTGTATGATATATTTGGGCAGTTCGGTTTCCTGTATAATAATGATTTGGAACCTTTTGTTTATTAGCGTTAATATTTGATTTGAATATATTAAGGGAAGGCGACTCTCTTATGAGGTGAGGAAGATTATTCCATTCACGCACAGAAGAAGGTATGAATGAATTAAAATACAATTGAACATTACATGAAAACGTCCTAAGGTCTTGTGCATTTCAAATGTTATAGCCAACAAGATTCCTAACATTTTCAGGTAATAGTGAACATAGGTACGAAGGAGATAATCCATTATGCATTTTGTAATAAAATATAAGTTTGCGTTTTTGTCTTCTTATTTTTAAGGATTCCCAACAGGTCTCTTTGTACAGAGCTGATATAGAAACAAGTTTTGTTGCTCTCGTTACTATTCTTGCCGCTTCCAACTGAATCTTTTCTATCATTAACTTCGTACAAAGTGCAATTATCCCAGACAATGTTAGCATATTCTAGAATTGGACGTATAAAAGTAGTATATATAATCTCAGGTGATTTTCTATCTAATTGAAATTTTAAAAGTCGCATAATGTTTATTCTTTTCCATGCCTTTTCTTTTACGTATTGAATGTGTTCTTGCCATGATCCATTATTAGAAAAAGTAAGGCCCAGATGTTTATGAGTAATAACGTCTTGTATAACAGTTTGATTCACAGAAATATTTGGATGTATCGGTTTGTTGATTTTACGGGTAATAACCATCGATTCTGTTTTATTTGGATTAAAATTAACAAGCCATTTATCAGCCCAGTTGTGAATTTTTCTGAGATCAGAATTTAACATAGAAGCGGCAAGATCTGGTGATTCTACTATAATAAAAAGACTAGTATCATCAGCAAATAATTTTATGGATGAGCTTATATTTTCTACAATATCATTTATATAGACAAGGTACAACAGAGGCCCTAGGATAGATCCCTGGGGTACCCCGGTTTTCAAACTAGACATATCGGATGTACAGCCGGATACGACAACACAATGATTACGATTTTCTAGGTAATTAGTTAACCATGATAGGAGAATTCCTGTTATTCCAACAGCATTTAGTTTAATAAGGAGTCCCTTGTGCCAAACCCTGTCAAAAGCTTTAGATATATCACAAAAGACAGTACGTATTTCTTTACCTTCATCCAGGGCCTTACAAAATGTATTGTATATATCAACTAACTGGTTAACAGTTGAATCGTTCGGGACAAAGCCAGACTGAAGTGCTGTTATAATGTTATGTCTAGTGAAAAAGTTAAATATATGTTCTTGAATATTTTTTTCCATAACCTTTTCAATGCAACAAAGAAGAGAAAAAGGATGATAATTTGATACACCGGAAGGGTCGTTTTTTTAAAAAATTGCACTAACATTTGCAGTTTTCCATAATTTTGGAACAGTACATGTTTGAATGGATTTGTTGAAAAGATTATAAAGTGGAACAGATAATTCATGTGGAAGCTCTTTGAGTATATAATTATTTATAGAGTCTGGGCCAGATGCCTTTCCAAGTTTAAGCGTTTGAAGAGTAGATTTAACCTCTAATGGTGTAATTTTAATAGTATTTAATTGAGGTCTTGTTTGACAAATAAGAATATCAGGTAAGGCTTTATGTTCATCGTTAAGGAAAGTTTGGGATGTGAAGAAATCGTTTAAAATGTTAGTCTTTTCGTAGTCGTCAGTGTATAATATGTCGTTTCTTTTTAATGTTTAGGATTGAATTTGATCGGTTTTTTGGTTTGATAAAAGTTTTTAGTGTTTTCCACCGAGCCTGAGATATTTTAAGTTTTGAGTTTGTGTGCAAGTTTGTTAAAATATTCGTTTTTACTATTTCGTACTAATAATGTGAATTCGTTGCGTATTTTTCTGTAAATTGCAGTAACTTGAATCAACATTTATTCAATAAAAACATAATTGCAAGTCCAAATTGTCTTTGTGGTGAAATTGAGGACACATATCATTATTTATTCAGGTGCAGACTATTTCACCAATATAGACAAAGAATGATGACTGAAATAAAATTAGCTTATCCACATGATCCTACCTTGAATGATCTTCTGTATGGTAATGAAAATCTTACACTAACTGACAACAACTCGATTTTCATGACAGTTCAAAATTATATTATAAAGACCAAACGTTTTGAGTATCGCACACAGTTAAATAGATATGACTTGTCTTGTTTTTTACTTACTTAATTATAACAACACACCTCTATTTGATCTTGGATAGTAAGATAAACATAAACTTGCAAAATACCTATCCCCTGTATCGGAATGAACCGATAAAGAAAACAAAATCAGTGGAATCTTTCTTTCTTTCCTTCTATTCAACCAATACTCTCTTTTTTATTTTTTTGAAATATTCTGAATAAACCATATTTCTTTAATCAATTTTTGCACCTTTGGCCAAATTGAAATTATTTCGGAACAGTATGATAAAGTCGTTAAGAAATGCAAAATAACTGTTATGGAAGCAGATTTACACAAGCTTCTAAATCCTTTCCTCATAATTCGTTAAACGTATGACTTTATTGTTAAATGTATGCTAAATATATGTACTTATGTGAATAAAATATTGTTTAAACTAAGAATAGGGGTCATGTTCCATCCGAGAGATTGTTTTCTGTTCAGTGTGTACACTGTTGACAAAGTGAAAGTGAATTTGGAAACCCCAATTTTCGAGCATCATTTTTTTCTAATTTCACAATTCAAATTTGTGACATGACAAAATGTTCCAAAAAACACCACTAATGCCATTCAAATCACAAATGAGCATAAAATAAGGAAAATACATGTTCAAATAAGAAAAAACGAGGGTTATTTGTCACCGCCATTATTCTCAGAATCGCCACGTGGTGCTGCATAACCGTCCGAAAAGTGCTTAAAGCGGTCAGTCTTTTTTTATAAAAAAAACCTAAAAACACAATTATGAATCGATTTTGAAATGAATACTCGCGTAACATTTTAAACATTTAGGAACTTATGCTCATATAATGTTGCTTGTTCCAACACCGCATTACAAACATGGAACCCCATCATGTAGTACAATGGAAATAGCAAGTAGTTGTTGAAAAGGAACACCTGCTTTTCCACTTTTGCGAAACCGCAGCAAAGGGCGTTTCTTATGTTTACTAATTATCTCTTAATTAAATAAATTAATTCATAATGTGGACCTACCCTTTACAATATTACACCAACAAATCACCATAGAAATATGAACAGCAAGTACATTGTAAAGTTATTTTTTAAAAAAAAAACCATCTTGGTGATTTTGATTGGGGTTCCTTGTTGAAACGTGTTTAATTTTAAAAAGTCTTACAGTTCTTGTACTTTTTTTGACATTTTATACAGTAGAATACAGGGTTTCTGAACAGACGTAATTTTGAAACGTTAACAGGGCGATTAACGAGTGGTAGACTAGATCATCGCCGGCGCTTACTTTTCTAGACAAACGTCTGGACACTGTTCTCGCTTATTTTACCTTTATAATATTAATACCTCAATCTGATCACCTCGGTCTTTATGCTACGCAATAGACCTCTGACATAATAAGGTGCCACTTTTAAACTACTTTCAGTCACATGATAAAATAAAATGGCGGGCCCCTTATGCCACCTTTATGCTGTATGTTCGTTGAAAATATAAATGTTGGTTAATCAAGACTGATATTAAATTTCCCTATAAACATGACCCATGTCGAGTGTATAAATAAAAAATCGATATAATAACGCCATACATTCAACTTAATGACGGAAACATAATTTGTTTCTTTCACGCGGATGAACGCAAGACTTGTTACACAGGCGAATAGCGTTGGTGTATTCTAGAGCTATACACGAGGTGTATTATACGGAGGATACGGAAATACCCGATATTTCACGATTGATTATTACATGTGGAGTAAAATATCCAAATGGTTATATGATTTGCATTTCGTTTTTCGGCATTCAACATAAGACTAGCTGTGACCTTTTCAGCCTCCAATATTGAAGAGTTACAAACTCGGATACCGAGGCAAACGATGAATGCCAAGCTCACCGCCAACTGCTCGACATAAGGATGTATAATCTAAACGAACACACCTTTGTTTATTATTTGTAGTTTATTCATTGAAATAAAACATGATAATGGATTAACGATACAACATTTAAAAAATATATATCACAAAATACTGAAAGTCCGTTTTTATATAAAAACCGTCATTTTTACTTGGTATACACGAAATATAGAGTCATTGTAATAATTTTACTTTTCACTTTTAAAAAAATATTTCTTGGGTTTTGAAAATGTGTGAAGTTTTCTATCAATTCAGAACCACTGAAAGGGTGTCATTAACTATGTTTTTAAATTTGACAAAAAAATACAAAAAATAACAACACGAAAACTGCTTCACAAGGGCTCCTCCAGACATAGTTGCATCCGCTGCTGGTCATTCTGATGATGGAAGTCGATGTATTGATGATGACGAAGTAACTGTTAGGGTCCTTGCGTGTTCTCTGTCATTATAAGCCCTTTCTTTGTCACCCTGTTGTAACGCCATCTATCAGCTACATACCGTACTGAAATAAAACAAAAGACAGGCCCGTTCAGTATACTGCATAACTACGATTTCACGAATGATTGTGTAAACTTTGCAACAAAATGTAAAATAAAAGCATGCTGAATGGAGTTGTAAGATTTGTAATAACGATTACAATAAGCGTTCATATTACGTGGTGTCTGTTGGGGTCATACATGTATGGTGAAGCAGTCGCCCACTTGCATTTGTTCTTTTGTGTCGTCTTAATAAGGTGAGCATATTATACTATATTCTATACTATACTGATACTGATATTAATATGATATCATTGAATATTGATATTACATTACATTACAGTACAGTACAGTACAGTACAGTACAGTACAGTACAGTACAGTACAGTACAGTACAGTACAGTACAGTACATTTTGTAATATATATTATCTTTCAACTATACTGCCCCCAAAGAATCACATTTTGCACTTTTTTTTAATTTATAACTATTATGTTAAAAACTTTTAGTAGTACATGTATGTGAAATGTCACGGCTACGGCTATATGCACGGTGTCCTTGGGCACATATGGTTCGTGCATTTATAAGAACTTGCTTTACAACAGATGACACATAAATAAGTTAAAAATCAAACTTCAAAACAAGGTATTTAAAATTTATCAATATGTATCAAGTAACTATAGGTCCCTGTATGTAGGCTATCTATTAATGACTGTTACGAAACTGACAAATATACTACTGTCCATGTGTCTACATGTTTTTGACTAGTCATCAAACATACTGGGCTCTGACTTCACCTAATTTCAATTTGTATCAATAATCTAGCCCTCGAGTCAATTTTATCTGACTTGTTTTGATTACCAAGTTTTCAGAACAGTAATGTATCTGTTTTATCTGGCGACCACGATCCAACAGTGGATGTAACGGGAGAAACCTGTTCTAGTATCTTAAAGGGATACACGGCGATGTGAGAATGTAACTCATGGTCACGAACCTGGTAATTCTTTACCCCATGTTTGTATTACCATATGAAGACATTGATCTCCATGTATTACTGTCTGATACGTCATATTTAAAAAAGAAACAACAAGTCAAGTAATCCTAATTTTGGAAATATGATTAATGATAAAAACATACATTGATATTTCATTATATTTTTTTACTATCGAGGCCATCCTTAAAAATATATTGTTTGCCGCGCTCCTGCCTTCTCACTCAAAATTGTAGCTAACAAATTGTTTTCATGATTACTGTCCATTATTTTTTTAAATGACTATGCAAATCTGCAATATTTGGTCGAAGAAAAATTAACTAACTACCTACTCACATGAAAAGTACTGGGTCGAGCACTGCAAACAAATATTTTTTTAAGGATGGCCTAAATTGATAAATCTATTTTTTTAATGTCAATCACTAAAAACGGATCCATTTAATCACCCCTTTATAGGTTATTGGTGGTCGGGGTTGGCCATCCCTCAACAAACAAATAAATTATAAATATATGTGTTAGATGATTTTATGCACCTGACACAAGGTAGACAATCCATGAATTTTCCCCACAATTTTAGCGCGACCACAACTCTAAAATCCTCGGCTGCATGATACAGAAGGTGGACTCATCTGTAGCCAATTCGCAAGCACTGGCACAAATTTTGCCCCAGACCCGGATTCGACGTCTTACTGGTGACATGAGGGTTGAGGCAGCCAACCGGACATGCGGCGGCTATACACGAACTACTGACGATTGTGTCACAGAATATCATGTTAAGGTTTCAATACCCCACGCCCCATTTTCAGTTCAACTATTCGCTTGAAAACGTATTTTAACTATACAGCTCCATACTTAAATCGTGCATATGTTTGGTTAAGAAACAACACTGGTGTTTGTGTTTCGATATTTTGATAAAAGGTATGTGCTAAACTGATAACCTTGCATGCTTAGAAGGTTCTTCACATTTATTTCTTAGCTCAATTTGTCAGTCATCTCATGACAGCACTTCTGTTGTCATTTATTGTCAAATTTCTTGGGGTGCTTTACCTTTTTACAGGTCTTTACTGATTTTGTCATATAAGACGAATATGTAAAATACAGTGCCTATCAACAATTCCCATGATGTAGGCCTATGTTCCTTTTCAAAATAAAAACGAGAAGTACTCATATATAAATCATTTAATGACCAGGACCCTGCATATCTCAAAGATTTATTTACTCTAACAGCTAATGTTCATACACACACACTACGGTCATCCTCTAATCTACAATTGTATTCTCCTATGCCCAATTCTGCAATGTGTCGAAATTCGTTTGCTTATTTAGGCTTTTCTTTGTGGAACTCTATTCCGTCTTATAAAAATGCCAATTCTAATAATCAGTTCAAAGCTTTATACGGTGTAAAAATTCTTAGCAATTCTTATAAATCGGGTAACTCTCATCAAAACTGATATACATTCACACACATATAAATATATATCTACTTGTTTACTTCTTTGTTTTATACGTTAAATTATTGTCGTACTTTGTAAATATATTGAGGGCCTCATGGAAATTGAATTTGAGAGACTTCTGTCGTTAACAAAAGTCTTTATTATAATTATTATTATTATTATTATTATTATAATAATTTGTTTTATTATATACAATTTCTCAACGTGAACCTCGGTTATGTGTGCAACCAACCTGTCCCACAATCCCTCGATGAATCGTGGTACGAGACAGAAACAATAAAAGTAACATACATGTACATCTATAATTATATGTAAATGAGGCCATACAAAATTATCCACAGGGCATTGTATCTAAATTGCTACTTATTATGTTATTATGTGTCGATGGCAGAATGCCTGACTTTATATATAACATTGTGTTGTAATGACGACCACATGTGCTATATATTCACCGGACAATGAGTAACACTTTCAAGAGCCAAGATACAGGGACCATACTAATTTGACTAATCGATAAAACTTACGTGTGTACAATTGCCAATAATATCATTACACGGTATTGCAACAGTACATACCTTAACAGATAACATTGATATTTACAACAAGCACATATTTAATTCAATGTAGTTCTATATTCGTCTAACATTCAACCACGTCTATTTCACCAATTGCTTATACTATCGAGTCTCTGACTTTACAATACAGTATAGGTAGACAACCGACATGATTAATGTATATACATGTACCTTAATCGCTTTTGCCCACTTTCCTGCCCATTTTAAATCCTAAATATCCACCCACGGCTACTCCTGCTAAAAATGTCAAACTAGCCACAACAAAAAAGAACAGTCCCACTCGCTTCGACCTCTAAACCGTCCCTCCCGATCTCTATATCCAACACGTCCGACATGATTGTATGCAGAAGTATATGCGAGCCTTATACTGCTCAACAAATCTACTCCTACCAATATCCGCTACAGCTGTGATAGCAGTGAGTGGTCTATGTAAACTATAGACTGTACGGTTGATTGATTTATTTTTTTCACACACAAAATTATGTTGTGTAATGATGGTATTGCAGGTGAACTTTTTATTTGTATTTGCATATAAATATATATATATAAACATTTTCATGGAAAATCGAATGTGATGTTAAATCCTCTCCCATTTCAACAGCAGAAGAAATTGTCCGCTGACCTGGGAGCGTTATGGATGACTTGAGCCAAGCTTGTTTCTATTAAATGTTACTTTACAGTTAATGTTAACTATAAAAAATAACCCAGTTCAAGAAATAAGATAAATAACAAGATGTGTGCTGTATACAAACTTTGTAATTATGAAAGAAAACTCTTAAAATTCCATGGAAGACACTATTAAAATGAACCTTAGATTGTACACAGTTTCTATGGATACTATATACAAGTATCAGGTATCGGCCAATTTATGATCTCGTATACATATAGGCATTTTGAATGAATTACGTGTATTACCAAACTATTCATTCATTCATTATTTTGTAAATAGTTTTAACGATAATTTTAATCCAACAATTGACATTCACAATGAAGTTCACATATGATCAGTTATTTAGCTTAGACTGTCCAGCTTTACAACCCTTTTATAAATATTTAAAACGAACAATGACTATGTTCACATACTAGTTAATAAGTTCATTTTCCGATATCACACCGATAGCGCTATGGATCAAATACTTTAAGAATATTAAAATTCGATACAACTTTAAGAGTAGGTTGACCTTGGTAGGAATAAAACCTAGGCTAACGTTATATTTTATAAACGGAAGAAAAATAAGCATATTGTGTGAATAGTGTGATGTCCACCGTAGCAGGCAGTTTAAAGAAAATACAATAACATATTCTGCTGAACAATAAAGGCCGGAAAAGACCATTGTTCTTTTGCACAGACGACTATACTAATAACTCCTTTTTATTTTATACAATTTATATTGTTTAAGCATATCTAAAAAATACAGTAATGTCGAATTTATTGACTGAAACATGTAGCCTTTATACAAACTCGATTAAAATCTGTACTTGTAAGTTGTAACAAAAAGTGACTTACTATCTAATCGAGCAACCGGAGTTAACGAGTTTACTTTAACAATGCTTCTTCAGTTTTTTTGGCATGTCGTTTCAATACTTCGTGTTTCTTCTTTAAATATGCTATCCTGAGCCCTCTCAACTGGTAGCCTACAACAATTCCCAATATAAATGCTAATCCAGCAACAACAGTTGCACTTTTCTTTTCTATAGTTGTATTTTCTATTACCACACCAACGTCAACTCCTATGCGCGTAGCCATTTTTGTTTTGGTTGTACTTGTTTCGATTTAATAGCAGAGCGGACGACGTATTCGACTAGCAAATAAAGTTTACGCGATTAAGCTTCTTAAGTGTGTTAAGGTTCTAAAGTGTGGTTAAGCTTCTAAAGTGTAGTGAACAACGGCCAACATGGAGACCCTCCCATGGGGGTCCCTGTTCCCTGGATCACTGAAAGTAATGGCCATTGTTCCTTAGATCCTCAAAAGAATTTTCCCTAGGTCTCTAAAAATAGACCTTTGATCCCTGAATCCCTGAAAGTAGTGACTATAATGTTCCCCAGACCCCTAAAATAATAGACCATGTACCTCTAAATCTCCCAAACCCCTGGGAGGGTCTCAACTTGGTTTACACACCAGGCGCTAATATCAAGATACATTTAATATCCCTATATATATATATATATATACTATATATATATATATATATAGTATTATAAAGACTACAAGTCCATATATACGTATATATGGGGATAACAATGTAAATTGACACCAGACAAAGACAGCAGCATCACTGGTTTTCATCCGGTATTAACCGAACTAGGCCATAATATTTATAAATGGGGGTGTGGTGGGGGGGGGGGGGGGGGGGGGGGTGAGGAGGGGATAACAGATAACAGAGCACAGATAACGCGTCGCACACCCTTTGGCTAACAGAGCTTAAAACTACTTATATACACCGCTGTGTACCTTCGCATAATTAAGTATATGTACACCGGCTGTGTACCATTACATTATTAAGATAATTAAGTACTTGATTATAATTAAATATACACTGGATGTGTCCCTTCACATACTTAATTATGTGAAAAGGTACACGGCCGGTGTAAATTAATTTAAACCTAACATCACGTCAGTATTTGAATACACAGAGGTAGATCACTAAGATACGGTCCATATTTTTAAACGTGTACACACAACATACTATATAGAACAAGTACATGTAGGTTTAACGTAGTAGTTCAGATTGCTTTATGTCTATAGATACAAGTACAAAAAATTTCACGCGACAGGAAGTTAAATGTAATATTCAAGCTGATCGTTTACATTCATTTCCAGCATAGCAGTGTCATTACTGTTACACATTGCAAACGTAACCATTAATATAAGATGGTCTTGTGCATTGCGTTTCCATGTTTGGACACTTGAATCATTCCACATTACTAAAAACGAACGTTTATTTTGTGTTGAAAGTGTTTCTTGTCTTGTCTGACCTCAATAGGCTGCAGTAAGGAGGAAATAGCTCTCTTTTTTGTTTTAAACTTATTTATTTTACTTCGATTGGGAAACAAGTTAGAGAAATCACACTCGAAGTATTGTTGGGTAGTAACCAGTAGATCTTATAAGCATAATATAAAATGGACTTGCTCAAGGACACCACACATAAACGTGGCAGAGCACCGAGCCCACCGCCCTCTCATCCTGGGTTCGGTGCTCTATCACTGGACAATGCGTTGCACATAAAACTTTCTTGAATAGTATGCATTGTGTTATTTATGTTATTTTAGCGTGTATTTTTTATCTATAAAACAATTACAAAATTAATTAACAAAACTTTGGTGTTAACAAGGTAGAAGCTAGCTTTTTGTTTTAACTTTAACCATATTTTCTAAGTGAAACAAGGGCAATAATTTGCATTATATTCATGCAAGAGTTATCTTATTTAGTTATTGTAGCAGGGTTGATGACTGGGAAGGCTTGTGTAGAGTTTCAATTAAATACATTGAGATGGACTTGATGATACTTGCACGCAAAGCTTTAACCAGATTTTCTAAGTCAAACAAATCAATAATTTGATTATATCATGCAAGTGTTACCTAACCTGGTTATTGTAGTAGGGTTGATGACTAGGAATGCTTTGTAAACTTTCAATCAAATACATTGAGTGGTTGGTGAGATATGGACTTGATGGTACTTGCATGCAAAACTAAACCAGAATGTCTAAGTCAAACAAGGGCAATAATTTGCATTATATTTCATGCAAGAGTTATCTAACTTAAGTAGGTCTGATAATTGGGAAGGCTTGTGTAGGGTTTCAAGCCAATACATGTAATGGTTACTGAGAGAGGGACCTGCACGCAAAACTTTTAACCAGTCAAACAAAGGCAATAATTTGCACTGTATTCAAGCAAGAATTATCTAACTTAGTTATTGTATCAGATTTGATGACTGGGAAGGCTTGTGTAAAGTTTCAATCAAATACATTGAGTGGTTGGTGAGATATGGACTTGATGGTACATGCACACAAAACTTTAACCAGAATTTTTAAGTCAAACAAGGGCAATAATTCGCATTATTTCATGCAAAGTTACCTTACTTAGTAATTGTAGCAGGGTTGATGACTGGGAAGGCTTGTGTAGAGTTGAGATGGATTCGATGATACTTGAACGCAAAACTTTAACCAGATTTTTAAGTCAAACAAGGGCAATCATTTGCACTGTATTCATGCAAGCATACCTTACCTGGTTATTGTAGTAAGGTTGATGACTAGGAATGCTTTTTAAAGTTTCAATCAAATACATTTAGCGTTGGTGAGATATGGACTTGATGGTACATGCACGCAAAACATTAACCAGAATTTATAAGTCAAACAAGGACAATAATTCACATTATATTCATGCAAGAGTTACCTTACTTAATAATTGTAGCAGGGTTGACGACTGGGAAGGCTTGTGTAGTTTCAATAAAAAACATTGAGATGATTTCAATGATACTTGCACGCAAAACTTTAACCAGATTTTCTAAGTCAAACAAGGGCAATAATTTGCATTATATTCATGCAAGAGTTATCTTACTTAGTTATTATAGTAGGGTTGATGACTGGGAAGGCTTGTGTAAAGTTTCAAGTCAATATATATATGCAATGGTTACTTAGATATGGTATAGATGGTACTTGCACGCAAAACTTTAACAAGATTTTCTAAGTCAAACAAGGGCAATCATTTGCACTGTATCCATGCAAGAGTATCTAATTTAGTTATTGCAGTAGAGTTGATGACAGATCTCTTGTGTAAAGTTTCAAGTCAATACATGCAATGGTTACTGAGATATGAACTTGATGGTACATGCATGCAAAACTTAAACCAGAATTTGTAAGTCAAACAAGGGCAATAATTTGCATTATATTCATGTAAGAGTTATCTTACTTAGTTATTATAGTAGGTTGATGACTGGGAAGCCTTGTGTAAAGTTTCAAGTCAATACATGCAATGGTTACTTAGATATGGATAGATGTTACTTGCACGCAAAACTTTAACCAGATTTTCTAAGTCAAACAAGGGCAATCATTTGCACTGTATTCATGCATTTAGTTATTGCAGTAGAGTTGATGACTGGGAAGAATTGTGTAAAGTTTCAATCAAATACATTGAGTGGTTGGTGAGATATGGACTTGATGGTACTTGCATGCAAAACTTTTAACCAGAATTTCAAATTGAAAGTGTGACCTTACCTTTGAGGAAAGGTTTTAGGTCTTTCAAGAGACACTTCATCACGCCATGTTGATCAACTGAGACAAGTGTTTTTGAAATTTATTCATAGGGGACAAAATTACAGACAAGACACAAAATCTCAAACAGACTAAAAGTGTTGTCAAACAAAATTTTAATTGTGACCTTGACCTTTGAAGTGGAAGTCTGGGTGTTACGCATCAAAAAAACAATCTATGCACGACAAAACTTCAGACCGGACACAAATTTCACACAGCCTCAAAAGTGCTGTTAAACAAACTGAAAGTGTGACCTTGACCTTTGAGGTACGGGTTTGGGTCTTACTCACGACACGTCATCGTTATGTTGAAGATGGATGGACACTGTGATTTCTATATGCCATTCCAAAAATTTGTGGGGGTTGGGGCATAAAAATACACTGAAAAATATGTTTTTCTCTATATATATTTGGTTATAAAAAAAATATCACCCATTTTTTTCATGTTTTTTTAAACCAAAACTATTAAGAAAAGCATAGACTGTCGTGCATTATAAAATGTTTGTCAAATTACCTTAAATAATGCAAATTTTGGTGGTATTAAAAAAATGTTTATATTTGATAACGTCAGAAAATAATCAATGTTATGTTTTAGTTTAAAATTAGTCTTATTCATATGATCATTCATTTAGTGCTCCAAATAAGCACTGGGGATATTTCAGCATTGGAATCTCTGAATAAAGCATTGAAATTTAGATTAAGGGGATAAAAAAATTTAACATTGGTTATTCTCAATTTCAGTGTTGATTAGTTTGTTTAAATGGCAATTTGATAAGAACGGCAAGTTTTACCCTTAACATTTTGAAAAAAGCATTGCATACTAATTTAAGGGGTAAAAATATTCATTTGAAGAAAAGCTTATCTGAAGCACTGTACACTTGTACAACTTTTGAAATAAACTCTTATTTTCTTATTAAGAAAAAAAGATGTCAAAGTTGATAAAAAATATTGAAAAAAATTGTTTGAAAATTGACATATTGTGGCTTAA